>CM057820.1:88191485-88258078 GCA_030067965.1 Latrodectus elegans | reverse complement strand
AACTTTAAACTTTACATTGTAATAACAAGTCAAATGTAAAGCAGAAATAAGCAAATTATAATTCTCAGATAAGATATTATGAAAATGATTGACAAGATATTGAATTGATCATCACCAATTTATGATCACATTGAATTTATATAGTTACAATTTAACAAATGGAATATAAAAATCTACAATCAAATATGTAGCTATAAAACTGCCAGGTATTACCCAAAGAAAACTTTTTTTTAATTCATGTTTCTTCATTCATTGCAAACATCAATTTTAAATTAATTATAGTGAAACATGATTGGCAAAACATTTATAAAGAAATCATAAAACATTCTTGACATTTACTATAATCTTAACACATGCATATCCAATGTAAATTTATTTGTTAAAACATTATTTGTGTTAGTAATTTTTTTATTTAAAGTTATAAAATTTTTACTTTAACAAAGACGCAACTTTAAAGACAAAATTATTTAATCAATATCTTTTCTAATCCCTCAATTATCTCAAAGTTCAACAGAGTTATAGAAGTTCTATAAATAATTGAAATTAAAGATTTTGCCACCTTCTTTTACAAATAACAAGTTTTATGAGGAAATAAAAAATAAAAGTTGGATAAAGTAAATAACCATTTATTGTGTACATTAAATTACTCAGCAACCTTATGATTTTTAATGAATCTATGTATAAATAAGCAACTTTAAAAATCTGAATTTTAAAGTTTTTACATTTTCTATGTTTATTTTTATTTTCTAGATATAATACTCATTAAATAAATTAAACTTTCTTTGCAGAAAAAAATGTTCTATAAATTTCAAAATTAATTATAAACTAATCTCCTACATTAAAAATTAATTTTCTGTGAAATAATAAAAATTATGAAGAAAGATGACTCAAAAATCAAAAACAATTCATACTGAATATTAACTATTATAAATAATATTTTTAATATTTCAGTATTAGTATGTAATGAAATTGTTTGTCACAAAAATTCAAGAAACATTTCTCTTTTCTGTTAAAATAATTATTTTAATTTTAGAGACTTTGGCAAATAAAGATAACTTTTACATAAAAATGGAAGAAAAATAGATATGTAATTATTATTATTTTAAACACATCAAAACTCGGAATAACAGTTAATTTTATCATAATTTTTCATTTCATTCCTCTTCACATATATTAATCAAATTAAAGTCAAGAATAAAAATAACTATTTTAAAAATATAACTGCTAATTTTATAAAATGTAATACTTATTTATATTTGATATTTTGAAACTAGAAAACACAAAAGATCCATGGAAAAACATGCAGTTAATGATTTTTATTTACATAAGTAATAACTTTATAATTAAATGAATATTTAGAACAAAATAGTCAAATACCAGTGTAGTAAAAATCAGTTAAAAAGCCACAGCAATCAAAACTTACTAATCTCCCATAAACTCCAGTAAGCGTATGAGATTTTCTTTCAAAAAGCGCTTTAACTATAGTTCCTTGGCAGCTTGAATTAGATTGTGCAATTCTTGCTTCTTCAAGTTTTTATCACGATCTCTTTTTAACTAAAATAATAATTTCACATTAAAAGTTGCTCATTAACTTTTATTTTTTCCTAATAAATTTGTAAAATAGAATAAATTTTTAATCATAAAGAAATGTTTATGAAAACTTCTGATAATAAAGAACATATTTCTTAACATAACTATTCTTTTGCAACTGTCACCATAAAGAAACTCAAACATATTTTGATACAATAACTGAAATATAAAATAAAATTTTGTTCTTCAAATAGTTAAAAACATAAAAAATGAATACACTATAGTGATTGATAATTAGTAAAAAAATAATACAAATACCATACTTGATACAAAAACATTTTTAACTATATAAATAATGTTTTGTTATTTAAAAGATATTCGTATAAATTGATTTCTTTATTGGTCTTCATGTTATCAAATTATATGAGTGCAATGATTTAAACTTTATTACATATATATGATCTTGGAGATAAACAATAATAAAGAAAAACTTACTTGCATTAGAACAAAAATAAATTACTTTCCAAAAAAGAATTATGTATAATACAATAATAATTTAACAGAACCTCAATAAATTTAAAAATAATTTCTGAGACTCTAAGATTTTTATGATTTATATACATATCTATAAATAACTTGAAAACATTAATATTTTAAATGTAAGAATTTCCCCAAAATTTTATCATTTTCTACAATATCTTCAACATAAATAAGGTAAAAATTTTTAGAAAAAAATTATAAAAAAACATACTTTATGTGATATAATGTTTCAAGTATAAGAATGAATACATATAATGTTTGTACAGATTTCCAAAAATTAAATTCCAAGAGTTTTAAGATTCTTAGGTGTCAAATCAAAAATTTCCAGGAGTTAACAATATTCTTGTTAAATATTTTTTTGTTTTTTTAAACATATTCTAACCGAAATATACATATAATTATGATATGCAGCACTTTTCAATTATATTTGTAAATAGTAGAAATAAAGTACTACAAAAATTAAGAATTTTCTTATTTAAATTAGAATTTTATTTAATGATTTGCATCATAAACCTTCATTAAAATTTTATAGCTAAGATAGAAAATAATTTTGTTAATAATCAATATTCTTGACAATACTGAATTATACAATGTATAAAATAATGGGTAGAGGTGCAGTGTAACGAGCCTCCTTGTGGTGCACCCCTGCGGTAACTACTAAATCTGTTACAGCCTTTGTCTTTCTCATGCACACTTCATTTCTTTATTGGACTGCAAGACTTATTATGCTCAAAGAAAGAGCCAATATAAAGACATAATTAAAAAAATAATAATAATGGGTATTTTTAAAGATGCCATCTATAAAATTATTAGGAAAGTAATGATGAGTTATTCAAGATATGTATAACAATCTCATTTCAAATAAAAATACACTTATTTAACACAAAATAAATACAAATATTAGATAAAGTTTCTAGGATGTCATTTCTTTCTTAGTGTGTTGCAAATTCTTCTTCTTCTTCTTTTTAAAAACTCTTTTAAAACTATACAATTTTATATCCATACTCTAGAATTTTCTATTTTCTTTAATCATTCATATATATTTCCACATTTCTTGGTTGTATATGCATCCACAATGTGTGCTATTGGAAAAATGACAACATTCCATCCCTCTAAAGCTTTTGCTTTTAATTCCTTATTAATACTAAGTAATAATTTATTTGCTTCTCTAAGGCACCACAACCCAACACATGTTATTTTACTAGTAATATTATTTTACTAGTTTTCCAGCTTCCTCATCAATTGCTAATGACACCAGATATTTCAAGTCAATAGCACTGTTATCTTCAAACCATTTCATTTTTGATTTTAAAGCTCATCAATTTTTTCAAAAAGTTCTTTTTGCTTTCTTTCAGTTATTTCATTTTCTTTCTTTAAATCCTTTTTAATTCATATAATTTATACATTTGCCTGCCACCAACATGAAGCAAAATAAAGTAAGTCTTTGCTAATAATTATAGCCATAATTAAAGTATTTTATATTTTCTACCATTATTAAATTTTGTTCTACAGAAAGACCATGTTCAACAGAAACTTGACTATAGAAGAGAGTAGTAAAATGCACTAATAATTACAAAGTAAAAGAAAAATAGCTATTCAATCTTTAATAGGATCAAACCCTTGATCAAATCACTATCTTGAAATCTTAGTCAGTTGAAATAATTTAAACTCTTCTAAAAAAAATTGCAAACTTCTTTTCTGAACCACACAAAAACCAATCTTTATACAGCTTCTTCAGAGTCCACTGGTCATTGAAAAGACACTTTACACACCAGGCATATTAAATTATTTCATTTGGTAAACAAATTCAACCCATTTCACTGAAATCATATGCAATTTTCAGAAAGGAAAATATGGAAAATATATACTCAAAATTTTATATTTGAATCTTAACATTTAATAAATTTTATACATTATAAAAGAGAGAAGAAACAAACAATAAATTAATCAATTTAAATTGTCAGGTGGAGAAATAGGGTAGGCATCACTTATTCATGAATAGTTTTCACTTCCTTTGACAAATATAAAGTATAAATCCAGTCACTGACTGAATTGGATAATCATGAAATTGCGACTGAACTGTATCTTTATTTTAGTAACAGTTATCAATACATTCTACAATCAACTGTAGCCTTACCATTTGAGTGAGTGACATTAAAACTAATACTCAACTTGGTCTCCAAACATTTTTATTGAACATTTTAAATATTATTAAAACAAAAAAGTCAAAAAATTATAATATTTTCAAAACAAAAAAAATAGAATACGCCAAAGTCCAGTAAAAAAATTCAGAAAATAATTCAGGATTTTCAAGGGGTCCAGGCCAAAATTCCAGAAGTTTCAAGAGCCCTTAAAAATAATTTCAAATTCCAGGAGTTGTACGAAACCTGTATATATGATAATACATGTAAAGGTTATTGATGGTAAATATACCAAATAAACTGTAAAGAATTCTGTGAGGACTGTTACAATAGTTATTGGTCCTCAAGAACATAATTAATGTATTTTAGCTTTTTAATTTTAAATTTGAAGTGTATGGATCCATTTTTAAAGATTTTTTATATACATAGCGTACTTTATGACATGATTTTATCCTTTTACAAAATTGTTTACAAAGTGGAGCGGGACAACAAATGTTTTTCTTGATATTCCCATAACATTTTATTCAAAAATTTGATGAGAATTTTTTTAATTTTCACAAGGAAAGTATTTTGTAGGAACAGAGAAAAAATATAAGTGATTTTCTTAATACAAAAAACTTTACAGTTATTAACAGTTGTATAGATATTCATTAAAATAAATACATATAGAGTCAAATATTAATATTGAATAAGAGTATAATAGTTACATTTCTAGCATTTGCAATGCAACACTAATACTTTTCTTCACAATAACATTCAAAGAAATAAACTAATAAAAATTATATATATTCTTCAAAAAATATTTACATTTTAAAAATTAAAAAACTAATAAAATTATTTTCAACAAAATTTAAATATATTGCAACAGCTTTTCAATAATTTATTCCAAACTTCAAGACTTTTTAACAATGTTTTAAATAAATAAACCCATTTTTGGCATCCAGTTAAGATATTTCTGATTTAGAAACTAAAAAAGAATAAATATTAACTTGAAAACAATACATATTACATTTTGCCATTTTATTGCATAAAAATTTATTGAAATATATTAAGAGAAAGATAAAGGTTTCAAATAAGGATGTATTTTATGTTTGTAAATTATACTTTTTGATGTTTTATTTTTTTTTTTTTTTTTTTTTTTTGTTAATTCAATTTTTTTTATAAAGCAGAAAAAAAATTTTTATAAAAAATAATTGGTCATTGTTTTGACTTAATATGTTTAAAAATTCATATATATATATATAAATATAATATATATATATATATATATATATATATATATATATATATAGAGAGAGAGAGAGAGAGAGAGAGAGATTTGTAGTAAAATACAATAAATAATATAAATTTTAATATTAATATAATTCATTGATATAGGTTTCAATATTTTACAAAAGAAAAAAAATTGAAAGCTTATAATATAGCATTTCTTATCACTTCATCTTTTTATAATTTAATAACTTTTTTTATAATATACTATCAAAAATATTATAGAAAGTATTATTATACTTTTCTTATTGAGAGGTTTTGTAATATTTAAAATACTTAATAATGCTTATGCAGTAGTTAAATATTTTTAAATATGTTTAAAGAATAACTTGAAACTATTAAAATAGATTAAATGAAAATTAATCAAAAGTTTGAATGAAAGTTAAAAACTAAAGTTATCTTAAAGACATGTATATTTAATAATGTAAAGAAATCTTTAGAGCTATGGTAATTATTTATTAAGTTAGTAATGTAGAATACAAACTGATCAACATTCTTATTAAATATTTTGTAATTTTGAACCACAAGACAAAAAGCCCAGACAAAACCTACCCTTGCTATCTTTTCTCTACCATAGCAGTAAAAATTTTTAAAAATGGAGATTTTGCAATAAAAATTTAATAAAAAACATTAAGTATAATACACTTAATTTTATTCAAATTAATTGTTAGTTCTTCTACCGCTATGAAACAAAATATATTTTATTTAACTTTAGCTGAAGGTACAAAGCAATATTATTTGATAAATGAAATGTTTACAACAATTTTAACTTCATTATTATGCAATAAAACAAATTGTGCTTGTATCATAATTACAATTGATATAAGTGAACTGTTAATTTGTTTAACAATGTGCAGTATCACTTGAGTTCAAAACTATGAGTTTGCACATTATAATAATTACAATTAATAAAATGCATAATCCATGATTTTGAAATCATAATTGATGATTGTTTCCAAAGTTATTGCTATGAATGCTCAAATCAATTTCATATAATCATTATAACATATTATATGCTAGATTATACAAAAGAAATTGATACTAAATAATATATTGAATAACAAGCAAAAAAATTTTGAAACAAGTATGAAAAATATGAAAGCTGTGCCATTAGAAATAAAGCAAAAAGTTAAACATACAATCAGATTCATATTTGATTTCCAATCATTGATAGATATATTGTAACTGTTAATGTCAAATTAACTCTTATAATATCTTAGTTAATAAATATAAATGAATATTTTATATTTATTAACTGAACTATCATTGTTAACTTTTACAATAAACATAAACAGAATTATAAAATTTTAAAAATATTACTTTTTGCATTGTTTCTGCTTCTTCATTTCTCAACTGTTCCAATTGTTTTATGGTAATCAACTACTTCATTTAAACAATCACTTTGGGTTTTCTACAGACTCTGATTTCCCTATAGAGTCTAGCTAGCTTAAAAATTAATTAAACATTTAAAAATATATTACTTTTATCTCTAAGAAAATAAAGTCAATAAAATCACAAAAATAATTTTTAAAAGAATAAAAATTGAAATTGAATAAATAAATGTCATTTAATTAAAATTTACTCCTTTTTATTACTGCATTTAGTGAACTTCACATGAAATTAAATACTACTTATAATCTATAAATTTCAAACATTGAGTTTCCTTGCAGTATACTAAAATGTAATATTTAATAAATTTTATGTAAAAACAGTATAATTAAATACAATCAAAAAAAGCTATATATAAAGCTACAATTTGATAAACTAATGCTTTAAAAACAATTCACAAAGAATTAGAATAACTATAATATGTCCAAGAATTTATCAAAAATAGCACATTTAAGCATTAATAAAAAACTTGTTCAAATAAACATATAAACAAGTTTCCATTTTTTATGTTTTTTAAGCTTAATAGATACTCATTAATTTTATAAATAACCAGAGACTTAACAAGTGTTTTAAGCACATTAACAATCAACATGATTAACTCAAGTCATTATTTGAGTATTTTTAAATTTTATATCAATTTAAAAAACTGAAGTATACTAATTATTATCAAAAATAATGTATTCTCAAATATCCTTTAAATTAAGTTTAAATGAACACTATTTGCATTACATTTTAAGATAAGCTCTATTTTTGAACTTAAAAACTTTCATTTAAAAGATTGAATTTTTATTTATTTATTTTTTTTAAAAGAAAAAAAATTAGCACCCAATTTTATTTGCAAGAATACTACCTTTTCTATAACTTGCATAACATAATTAATGCTTAAATAATTTTATCATACATTATCATGATAAAAAAATTTATTAGAATCTTGAAACACAATTTTTTGGCTTTAACTTTTTCATTTTTTATAAATTTCTACAATTTTTTTTTACATTTTGTCAAAAAAAAAAAAAAGCTAACTTTAAAGATTTCTTTTTATTATTATAATTTTTAGAGTACTCCTGTCAATACTTAAAAATAACTCCCCTTTCTATGAGAATTCTAAATGAACACAGAAAAAGTTTCAATCACTGCTAAAATTGAAATTACCATTTCATCAATAGTAATTTTACAATATTAACTATGAACAGTATTCAAAATATGTAATAAATTAAATACAAATTACACACAAATGGTCAGCAGAAATTTATCTTTTAAAAATCAATACGATAACAAATCAGAGCAGAAATATAAAATAGAAGCAATTCTTTATTTTGCTCATGTTTTAAATATTTACATAAATTATATAGAAAAATCTAAGTGTTACGATTCTTATTAAGGAAAAGCGTATGATTAAAGTAAAAGCTTATTTTTGCAAAATAGGTTCTTGTTATGCTAGAGATTCAAATTTATGCTAAATTTATAATTATAAACTTGTTAGGTATGCGTACTCCAAGAATATGTAGTAAACAAGCACAAATGATGCAAATATTGAGTCCTGGAAAAGTTCTTTTTAGTGGCATAAGATGGATTACATTTGAAAATGTATGCTGATGTGTTCAAAATTATTTTTTTAAGAAACTGAGTAGGTAAAAAAGTTTACTAGAAAAAACGGATTAGAGAGAAAATTATCTCAAGTTGAATATCAAATTTTTTCATGACAGATTAACAAGACGTTAACAACAGAATCGTTAAAGAAATAATCTGAAATCATCTTAGAATTCATCTTCATTCTGCAATTGTCAATATAATGTTAAAGAATTATTATTCGCTTTAAAAACATTGATAATATACAAAAAATTGAAAAAGTGAATAAGTTTCCAGAAAATTAAAATCAGTTTTTTTACCACAAGGAATTATGTGACTAATACAATAAATATTTTTTAATTTTTAGACAAAAACTTTTTTTTTTACGTTTTTATGTTGGCTCTTTTGAGCATAATAAGTCTTGCAGTCCAATAAAGAAATGAAGTATCTCCAGGAGTGGAGAGCGTCTTGAAATGTGAAGAAGTGTGGGCTTTTTGGAGGGCAGAACATTTCCAAAGATGCTCACCATCCATGTCAACATGTTCCTTACATAAAATGGAGTTGTGTGAATCCACAAGCCCAGTGTGATATAGATGTTTCTAGAGAAAATTATATCCAATAAGTATCCTGAAGCAGGAGACCCCTATAAATCTAGATAAATCTCTGGGAATACATGAGCTTAGCATGGTCCTCCAAGAGGCATCAACTGCATTCTCTTCATAATAAGTTTTTCGCTTGTGATGAATAACCCATTTTAGAAGGAGTTTGACATTTCTCAGGCCAGTAGGAGTATCTGGAGGGCTTAAAAAAGAAGCATTTTTCGCGCGATTGTCTGCTTTTTCATTACCAGGCAAGCCACAATGGCTAGGGATCCATTGTAAAGTAATTTCCTTTCCCGCAGATAGTAAAGTGTGATGGACTTACAGTTAAATTCTATAGATGTAGGTAGGAGAGTATAATTTGCCACTTTATGAATGGCAGCCTATCGGTCAACAAGAAGGACAAATTTCAGAGGTGTAACAGGCCTCCTAGTGGTGCACACTGGGTAACGCTAAATCTGTTACAGTCTTCATATTTCTCTTGCAGTCTTAGACAAAACTAAAGATAATAAAAATGCAAAATATGACACATAGTCAAACATCATATTTTTTAAAAAATATTGTCGCTCATAAGAAAAAAATGTTTAAGAAAACAACATATCAACACATACTTTTGTTAATACTACTAAAAGCTGACAGCATATAATTGTTTCGAAAACTATACAATAGTTTAAGAAATAAATAAAATATAAAGCAAAATCAATGTGATCAAAAGTTTATAAAATATGAAACATCACTATCAGTGAACAATGAATAAAACTCATATATAAGAATATAATACCTTTTATACTGAAAAAAATTTCTGCATATTTTGATTTTATTTCTAACATTTTAATCAAACTGTTTAAACAAAAAAGATGCAGCTAAAGGATGAGTTGTTACAATAATTGAAATTTAGGAGCTCCTTTCTACCACACAAATCTTTCTCAACATGGACACACTTCAACTTATTAATAAATCAAAACTTAGGTTATAATATTGAAAATATAAATAATAAAGAATAATGGTATATAAAAAATCTATCTTACAAAAAATAGAAAATTAAAGTTACTTTTCTTCATTGTTAGTAGATTGAACAGATTTTTCATGATTAGAAATTAATGCATCAAGTTTTTCTTTCTCTTTGATTTGCTCACGATTAATCAACTTCAATTCTGATTGTGCAAGATCCATCTAAAAAAAGAAAGTTACAATTAAAAATTCCTGCAAAGCAAGATGAACTTATATGCAACACACTATATTCAGAATTTAAAATAAGCTAATAGCACTAGAATTATTGCACATAAAAACCAATGCATCAAAGAGGAGTTTTGAAATGATATTTGTAATATTAAACTATGTAGATTATGTACAATAATATTAAGTTTACAAACTAACTAAAATAATTTTCAATTTGTGCAATATAATGAAACACAATATTATGCCATTAAGAACAGATATTGTCTATAAAAAGTTAAGAAATAAAAGCATAAACATATATTTCCTTAAAATACATAGAAAATTTGATGAATTGAAAATAAATAAGTAAAAAGTAAATTCAGTGCAATCGAGAACTGAACTAAATGGTTAACAATTTAAGTCTCATTAACAATTAACTTATCAGTCTAACCATAATCAAATTACCATAAGCACTGAACTAAACTGGACATTACCATAAATCATAAAGTATTGATCCTTGTGATCTTACTGAAGCCAAAAGTTTTAAAAATAATTAAGATATATATTATTGGTTAATTTGAAACAAGTAATAAATATAACTTGAATTCTTTACATCAAGAAGATGTTGATTTATAAGAACTATTGAATTTTCTACATTTTTTAATCTAATGTGATTAACATGACATATTTTAAATACTTTCATCTCAGTCATCTTCAAATATTAGATTATAATATCAAATATATATATATATCAAAATATAATGCAGATTGGAAGTCACTTTAAAAATAAAAAATAAATGAATAAAAAATAATAATAACATCTTACAATCAAAGAAATGAACTTACAAAAAAACATTCTAAGTATATACTTATTTATAAAAAAATTCAGAGAGTCTGAATTTGATATAAAAAAGTGTATAATTTCAGAATTCCAAAACCTGGGAAGGTAATTAAACATTAGAAATACATGTTATATTCAAATACAATATTTCATCTTGCTTACTTATTTTTGTAAAACATATCCTTCATTGATTTAAAGACAAGGTAATATTTGAAAGAAAAAAAATTTAGCATATAAAAATATTTTAATACCAGAAAAGCAAAAAAAGAAATTTAACAATTTAGCAAATTATTTTTATAATATTCCAAAAATAAGGATAGCTTTTTTAACAGTAAAATTTTAAATAGATCTATATTATTTTAACATCATTTTAATATTAAAATTGTTTTGTAAAATAAAATGTTGCTAATGATTTAATATTCTAATCATATAACTTTATTTCTTAATTTATACATAAAATAATAAATGAAATTTAAAAAACCATTTATAATTAGTAGCATAGTATTAAATTTTAGGAAAAAATACTACCATATTTTCCTGTATATAATCTGCAGCAGAGTATAATATGTATGGCCATTTTTTTTTTTTTTTTTTTTTTTTTTTTTTTGCAAGTAAAAAAAACGTTGTATAATCCGCAGTTATTTTTACGATAAATATACAAAACATATAGTATTGACAATGTAATCAAATAAAATTCAACTGATGCTTAATTGAAAGAAATTAATTATTTTTGAATAACACATTTTTGCATACATTTTTATTTTCCTACTGCGCTTGTTTTTTGTTAGTGCGTTTGTTGCCATTGTCACACGTAGAATCCACACAGTAAGCATCGTTGACACTTCGACACAATGCAGTCGTTATTTCAATTTATCAACAAAATTTCTGCTTCCCTTGGCATGTTTACAAGAAAAAATACAATTTTTAAACATTGGAGTTTTTAATTTGCCAATAAACATTTATTAATTCTCTGATTGAAATCATTAAAAATTGTGCGATAAGCAAATCTAAACACTTGCACATGATAAACACCGACAAATTCTATACATTAATAGTGTGCTTTATTAAAAGTATAATCCTTTGTTTATAAAAGTAGATAATAGAATCAATTGGCAAAGCCAAGCCTAAATTTTTGGGATGTTAGACATTCGTGGCAATGGGCGCCAGTTGGAAGGAAAGCTGAAAGGGGGAGAGGAAACTCTCTTTTTTGATTGCAGAGGGTAAAAAATAGAAGAAAATATATTTCACTTGCAGAAAATTTAGTAACTGAAAGTTATAATAAAATTAATTTTTATATGAAAATAAACTTGCAAAGCAAGCAAATTTATACAAAAATCAAGAATTATTAGAATTTATTTTGAAAAACTCGGTCATTTCAGAATTTTTCTTTTTTAAATCAGAAATATCAAAACTGCTCTGACTCCTGAAATTTATTTTAATTATCATTATTATTTTCCTGATGTCACCAAGAGATGAAACGAAATAAAAACTAGCCTAAGTGAAGCTCCACATAAGCAAAATTAAAATGATGCATTTTAAAACAAGAAAGAAAATGTTACCTTTGACAATTACTAAATTTATTTATAACATTTAAAAACCATCAAAATCTGATTCATTAGAATCGAAATAAATAAACTCATAACATCTTCATTTAATGTATACTCTGAGTCACTAGATAAAGTGTCTTCATTGTTGGCGAGAGTCATTTTCATCTACAAAATTGCTTTTTCTAAATGCGTTTTTTATAGTATCAAGACATCGTTACATGCACTCAACACCCAGTTGGGAACATTTCCATATGATGCACACTTTAATTTTCCAATCTTGGTGTTTCCGCCCCCCCTTCAGATATCCAGTGCTTCAGACATCCAGACTCAGTACATAATTTCACTTACCTTGATTTAAATGATCTGTTAATTCCAACATCTACAGGCTGTAATATTTTTAGAGTCCTCCAGAAATAATAATTTTTGCAGATGCGGATTTAAAGGCCTGCTTTATTAATTATGGAATCTCTGAAAGCTCATTTAAATTTTCATTTAAATGAACTTTCAGAAAGTCCATAATTAATAAGGCTTTCGGATGAAAAAGGAATGTTTACATTTCCGTTAGATGCTGTGTAACCATGACATCATAATTTCTTCATTCATCCAGCCTTTCTCGCTTTACCTAATTTCCATGCCTTTAGGAAAATTTTCTTTTGGAAGTGTCTTCCATTTAAATATGACCAGCGTCGGTAATTTCACACCATTTGAGGCACAGCATAGAACTAATGTAAATGAAGTTCCTTCATTTCCAATAGTATTTATAGGAACACTGCTTGTTCAATGAAAGTTGATGGTCTTTGTAGGTGGTATATCAAAGGATAACAGAACTTCTTCCATACTAAAAATCAAATCCAATGTAAAATTGTTTTCTTGAATGACTTTTTTACAAAATGTCATGAAGTCATCATACTTCTTTTGCCAGTCTTCAGGTAATTTTTGACCGACCGACAAACAACTATGTACAAATAAATTATTCCTTTTCATAAACTGGTAGCACCACGATGGGCCTACCAGAGAAGATTTCAATACCCATTTCCCAGAAATAAATTGAGCTTTCATTCTAATGTTTATAGTCGAGGATTGCTTTTCCATTTCCTCTTTCACTTAATATCCATTAATGCAGTTCTTTCTCCATCTCAGGCCAGTGAGGCGTTCCATGGCGATTAGCCCTTTTACATCCATCAGATTTCAAAGTTCAACTTATTTTTTTCAACAATCAAATGTTTGATTTGTCAATTCCAAACAATCTTGTAATTTCCCTATTATTCTATTTCAGAAGCTTTATAGCTTTTAGTTTAAATTATGCTGTGTAGCTTACACGCTTTTGCTTAAATATGGCGGTGTATAAATATTTTCAGAACACAACTGCTCAGATCAAGGTAAAATTAGTATAATCGAATTCAAATTAGTTACTCTTGAATATTTTCGAAGAATCGAATTTGTTCTGTTCTAGTTCTAGGTGAACTTCCAATTATGTTCAAGGACGATTCGTCCTTGAACATAATTGGTCAAAAGTAAATAGTTTAGCTAGTCTAGTTTAATGACTAATAAATACATAATATATTCAATAATTAAACATAAGAACAAAAGATTAAAAAATATTCCCTGAGGTCTATAGAAAAATATCTTTTGAAGAAAGTTTCATAAGATTACTTAATGTTATCATTTATATCTGCTTCCAAGAAGATTTGATCATAATAAATTATTTCTAATATTATTTTACATTATCTCTTATGTCTTTATAGTTTACATTATTCAAAATTAGGAGCAGAAGTAAATTTTATAATATGTTTACCTTTAACAGCAAATGGTAGTTAACATAAATTAACATATGATAACATAAAAATAAAAATTTAATATTTTTAATTCAACCTTAGAGATCCACATAAGAATCATTATTACAAGAAAAAGAAACATATTTACCTCTGATTTAATTTGATATAATTGTTCTTCAACTTTACAAGTTCTTCTTCAAGTTTATCTTTCTTTTCTTGCATAATCTTAGTTTCTTGCTTTAATGAACCCATCACCTATGAAATGTAATCAACATGCACAGTTAAAAGCATTCTATGAATTAAAATCCATACCATTAAATAAGTGTTTTACATACACTTAAATTTCATTAAATTTAATCACATTATGAAAGGAATATCATTTAATAAATAAAGTTTATCCAAACAGGCATAAAGTATTCACAATCATTGTAAATGTATAAAACTTTTTATAATATTTGCAAATGTGAACTATTAAAAATATACTATATTTTAATTCACAACATTTAGCTAACTATATAATAATAATAGCATACTTCTTGAAAAAATAAAACAGAAAAACAGCACACATCAAATTACTCAATGTAGTTGAAAGAGCAATTTTTAGTCAAATATGATTTAATTAAAATGTATAAACAAAAAATGTAGATAAAAAATTACTTACTTTTAAATATTGCTATTTTAATATTTAATGTATTGCTAATAAAATTTATACTTAATTCTAAATAGCAGCACATTTTGAGTAAAATTTCTAATATCTTATTAGTTTAATAATTCAGAAACATTTCATTAGTGACATAATTTTTTTCAAAAAATCAATTTATATTCACATTTTTTCCAAAAAAATATCACTAGATAAATATAACATGATTGGGCAAATAGAATTATATAAAACTAGAGAACAAATTGTCAAAGTTACAACTTTAAATATAAAAATGAGTCATCTAAAATAACACTGATAAATTTATAATAAATAAACCTAAGTTATCAATACCTCAGACAATAATAAACAAAATTTTTACATAGTTTATAATATAAATTTTTTTTTTCATTATTTGTTTGTTTGATTACTTTATAAGGAAAACAAACTTAGAAATAGGAATTTTAAATTAAAGAAAAATTAAATTTGACAAATATAAATAAATTTAAAAAATTTTTTGAAACCCCAGCAATGTATTAAAAAGACATGTCATAGAAATAATAAATTTTCAAGCTAATATTCACAAACTTCCTTTTAATAATTTATACAAAAATACATTACACATGCGTTCATATAAAAGCAATTTCATGTGAAAAATTTTATTTTTCATCCAAAGAATTTAAAAATTTCAGCCTATATTACTTCATTTTGATCAATCAGATAAATAAAGTATTTCAAAGTGGTAAAAAAGAGGGTGTATAATTTTTAAATACATAATTATAGTTAAATATATAGAGTTATATATGAAAGGAATAAGATTAATAAAATCTTTATCAACTTAAATATAATGGGATATTATATTAAAAGAGATAACATATTTAATCCATAAATAATGAGGGATTGATTTTATTAAAGCTTGACCTAATATTTTTAACTCAAATAAAAAAGGACTTGATATAAATAATGTAAATAACAACAGACATTTTAAGACAAGAAAAAAAGATTTTACAACATTGAATTTTAATAATTGAATACTGTAACAGTTTAATGTTTATTTATTTTTACCTCCTCCATTTTCTTTGATTCAATTTCTTTGTCTTCTTCCAATTTTTTCTTCTTCTCTAACAATTCCCCAGTTTCTTCTTCATAAACAGAAGACTGCTTTGTTAATTTGCTTAGCTAAAAAATTAATACAGTGATTGTTGCTGCAGTAGAAAAAAATCAAGATATATATGAAAAATTACAATAAAAAGATGTAAAAATATTTTGAATTGTTTTTTATCAGAAAATAATATATGGAATTTAAATATTGTGGAATTTTTCCCCTTGTAATCATATTGATTTGCTGGATTAATTCCTTATCAGACCAGTTTATTGATATTAAACTGGTCTGATACGGATTTTTTGTTCTTCCTCTTAAAATACGACTTAAATTAAAAAATAGTGAGAAAATTCTTTTAAATTTTTCTCACAATTAATATTTCCTAGTTTCAATTATAACAAAATTTCTTTTTGTAAAGATAGCAGAATCTACAAAAATCCTTATTAAATTTAATTATAAAGACAATGTATCCATAATAAGTAATAAAAAAAATTGCAACAAAATTAAAATCAAAACTCTAAAACCACAAATTATTACTACTAACTGTAAACAAAAGTAATACAAAAACTTACTTAATAACAAAAATATAAGTAAAAGTTAATTATACATTTAGGAAAACTTAATAAATGGGAAATGAGTTTTTCAAATTATGGAATTGCTAAATCTCAATACATAATATTTATACAGAAAATAATATTAACATTAATATTAAAAAAAAGAATTTTATTCTAATTTACTTATTAATGCAAGAAATGTATTAAATTATAAATTAAATTTTGATATTCATTTCAGTTGTGAAAAAATACATATTAACCATCAAAAACAATAACAAATTAATAAATATATACATGAGCTGTAAAATTAATCAAGAAGAATGAAGTGTTCACAATGAAGTGTTCACTTTTTAACAAAAATTCAATTAGCTTATATTATTAAAGTATTTGTTTTGGTTGAAAGCAATATCAAGTATAACTTAGATATTGCTTTCCACCAAAACAAATACTTTAATAAAAATATATTAGCAATACATAACAAAGCACAAATTTGTATCAAAATAAATAATTATAATTGCAAAACTAAATAGTAATAAATATTAATTGGTACTCAACAAATGCTAATAATTGATGATAAAAGATGCAAGATTATAATCGAAAATATTCACATGCAAGAAAAAAAAATATTAAGACTTTTAATTTTCACTTTAAATTTGATGATTAAATTTGAATTAATTCTAAATACACCAGTTGAGAAAGCAAACTATTAAATATGTAACATTGTATGAAATAAATATTACAATTATTGAATTTCATATATATATATATATATATATATATATATATTTATATATATAAAATATTCTTAATTTAATCATATTTTTAAAATTTTGTTGAAATATAACAGTCTTAATATAAGAGGTGTTCCAGAATTTTATGTACCAAGTTAGAGAGGAGATCATAAAGAACTCTAATTACATAAGAAAATAAGGGCAGATATATCCTTTCAAAACACAAAGCCACATTAGAGAATGTGGCATGTGTATGTATATATATATATTTGACAGAATAATGTGAATGGTTTAAACGTAAATGAAGGCAATGAATAGCTTAAAACATCAAAAGGGTTCAAAATATTTTCTCTTGATATGCACACAACATGTGGGTGTTATCAATTCACAGCCATTTTCAAAGATATCTAGCATTTCATTTATCACTAGAGCAGTGACTCAGATATTAGTTTCAGATTGCCACCATGTTAGTATTGGAATTTGAGTTAGGAATACATGATGCCTTTCATAGCTCATGAGGCAAATAAACAAGGAAATAAATCAGGTGATCTGGAAGGTTAAACAACATGACCACAACAATTTTTTTTAAATATCCGGTTCAAATAATCATGTGCATACTTTAAATAATGAGATAACACCTCATTCCATTGAAAGGAAAATAAATTTCATGACTTACAAGTGATGGAACATTGTTATGCACTTTTGAAAGTACTTCTTGAAAAAGATGAAATACATCTGGTTCGTACAGTAGGGTTAATAATATATATGGCCTGACTAAACAATGTTTAGAATAAACAATATTTTACAAAACATTGTTGTACAGCTTATGGTCAGGTTCTATGTGGGTTGTCTAATGACTACATGTAAACATAATGCATACTAACTACTCTTTCACAAGAAAAGATTGTTTCATTAATAAACATAACAAAATTATTGCATGTTGACAAAATTTTGATGTGGAAAATGAGCAAATCCAACATATCATTGGAGATCATCTGGTTGAAATAGCTGAGCTCACTGATGAGAAGAATGTAAGGTTTTATTCTGCAGTATGTAATTAGCTGCAGAACAAGATGTTCTAACAGTAGCAGCACCCACATGCTGATGCTAGAAATTTAGTATTTTTTTATCCAATACACACAGGCACACACTTTAAATATAATGTTCACACTATTCCTGCACAGCCAACCTTATGTATTGTGGTTGTGAAAGATTCATGTTTCACAAAATTCTGATGTACTTAAATAAACATTTGAGAATTTGATAGGGTCATATTTGGATCTTTCCCGATATATCTAAATTGCACTGTGCATATTTCCATCAGTTATTCCATAGACAAAATGGATGTTTGTCAACTCTGCATTTGAAATAATTTCTAAATATTGCTAAAATTGGCATCCACAATGAAAAAAACATGCATGGCAATTTTGAATACAAAGTGTGATTGAAAATACATGAAGCTATAGCTATTGGTGTTCATCAATGCTTTCCTTAGTAATTATGATTCTAAATGATGTTCTCTACCTGTCCTGTACAGCCATGCTATGAAAGAATTAAAATTCTCTTTTAATGAGCAATGTTTTAATTTAGAAACATAACTATTTGATTTATTATATAACCAATAAAATATTGTTCATTTACAAACTTAATGTAATTCCCAATTTAACTAATAGGATGTATTTTCATACAAAATAAATGCAATATTTATTTTAAAAAAACATTGAACTTACATAAAAACTCATTTTAAGATATAATTTATATTAATTTTAAAATCAAAAATAAACATAAATGATAACTTTGTTATATATAAGCAAACTAAACTTGTTTTCAGATTTCCTACATTGTTCAGTATATGCATCAATACAAAACCAAATTTAAATTAACCAGATTCTTAAAATTGAACAAAAAAATCTAGAATTTTTAAAAATGTTAGAAAGTTTTACAACTTTATCATAATTACTTCTTTGTTTAATCCTTCTAAACTGCTTTCAAGTTTTTGTACTTTTTCCTTGGAATGTTTTATCAGCATAAGATTGGCTGCATCTTCATGCTCAAGTTTAGAATATTCTTCATTAATTTGATCACTTTTCTTCTGAAATAATTCATGTTCACTGGAAGGAATGTTATTATATTAATTTCATCAATTATTTGTTTTAATATAAATAAGACTTTTGAAATTTTCAATAATTCATTAAAATTTAAAATCTACAAACTAAAAAAGTTCAACTTAAAATGTAATGACTTGAACATTTTTGAATAAATTTAAAAACATTTTTGAAAAATGTACATGTGCAGGTGAATTTCACTAAATATGTTTGAAAAAAATTCAAAAACTGGAAAACAAACACAGCACATCAAAAATATCAGAGCAAAGAATTATTTAGAAGATTATTTACAAATGTTAAAATTTGCGAGCTATAATACTTAATTTGAACCTTTTGTTAAGATAGAAGTTTAAAAAGATCTACAGCATTTAAGAGGTCTACAATTAGTTAATAATATTTTTTTTTGTTCTAAAATTTATATTTTTAGGAATATAATTACCCAACAATAATAGCCATTTTAATATAAATTTGCATACATCAGTGATTTGCACATCTCAAGTCAAATGACATCAAGCATTTGTATATGTGTTAACTCTATTGATGTTGTGATTTTTATTTATACACCAATATAAAACAGATATTGAGAATCCATTGGATCATGAACAGCACAAGTTTAACACAACCAAAATGCAATTTATTTATTTATAATATTGATATCTTGGAAATAACAGGATTCATACAGATTTCCAAGAATCAAATTCCAGGAGTCCAATCAAAAAATTTCTAGAAGGTTAAATATGTTGTTTTTTTTATCTATTATTCTTAACAAATATGTATACTTATGGATATACAAAAATTTTCAATTTATATATGTTTCTATAAATAGTAACAAATAATTGTAAAAACTATTGAGACAATTTCTTATGTAGGATAGAATTATATTTGATGAATACTTTTGAATTCTTTAATGAATTTACAGCTTTCAATAATAAATATAACACACACACAGTATTTTAAAATACAAAATTTTTACATTACTGGATTATACATTGCATAAACTAATGAGTAATTTTTTTTTTAAATATCTTCATTGATTTGCATTTATTAATTTATTGAATGTCTTAAGATGAGTATAACAACTTTAAATTCCAAAACCTACAAAATTTCAATACTGTACACTTTTTAAAAATTCAGTCATTTTAGTGAAAACAAGCTAGTTTGTTCACATTTAAATCATCCATAGACAACTGGAGTGATCAACTCCTAATTCTAACCTCCTAATTGTTCCTAATTTTAATTATTTCTCATTCACTTTTTGAAACAAAATATCTCCAGTTGAGAAACCTAAAAAATCTGATGAGTAATACTGTGTTTTAACAGTATCATTAATTCAAAATCTTATGTGGCATTAAAATTGCTTTGTCTCTATATGATCATATAAAGTTTCAAACAAAAGCACACAATTACTAACATTCTTAACTTTTTCGTTCAATAAATTGGAAAAAATTAGGTGCAATTCCAAAAACTGTCAAGTAGCACACTTAAACTGCTTTGCAATAGCAATGTCTGGACACATTGCTAGAGAATTTACATTGTTTCAAGAACTGTAACTGAATCCATTGATTAAAAATATAAGAGTCCATAAAATTTTAGCCCTAAAAATACTATTGAAGAAACAAATGATTCAAAATTTTTAGAACATACTTTGATTTCACATTATTTAATAGGAACAGCAGTAGAGAAAAAATATTTTAAATGAAGATTTTTGACAGATAGATCCTGCTTTAATAAATAATTTTTCTTCTTTCGCATGGAATTTGACAGTGGATTTCACCATATTTGAAATGCAGAAATCTTTTTTGCAAACTTGACTGACAATGAGCCTGGGTTTCTTCTGAACAATGCAAAAACCAATCTTTGAATAACTCATTAAAATTATCAATGAATTGCAAGTTGTAACTGTTGCCATTTATTAAAAGTAAAAATTAATTTATATTTTATGAAAATAATTACTCAATTTTAACACATTGAATTTGTTGTTATATAGATCATCTTCCTCAAAACAGATTATGTGCTTGAACTGCTAGGAAAAAGAGCTCAGTGGAATATTAGAATTGGCTAAATGAATGAGAAGGGAATGTTGAGCGAATGAATATAGAAGATGTTCAAAATTTGTTAGTTGACAAAATAGATATGACGGAAAGGGTATTTGAAAATGGAAACCAAATTGATTTGGATGACAATACATTGAAGAAGATTAAGAAGTTACTAATTTAGCATTAAAAGAAGTCTAAATTTTGATAAAAATCTAAAATCAGTTAACTTGAAATTAGACAATTCCATTGAAAAAAAATCTGAAAATTCACAGGAAAGCTACAAAAGTATCTATTTCATACTTTGAAGTCCACGCACAATAACCTGTAAGAAATAGCAAGCAAACATAAATTGCAAAGTTTCTTAACTGAAAAATATTAATATGAAGAAGAAAAAGTGAAGGCATTACCAAGGTACAAAACAATCCTTTTGCTTGATTGTACTAAATAGTTATGCAAGAGAATTTTATAAAACTAGGGTATTATTAAACTAAGATTTTTTTTTCTTTACATTATGCACTTGTATACTTTTAATAAAAACCAAATAGATCATAAGATGTTAAGCAAAAAGTTTTTTGGAAACTTTTAGTTTTGTATTGGATCTGTATGTCAAAATGATTTCACACAAAACAGCATTTTCTAGAAACATATATCTTGTCATAGAAAGGTTACCAGTATTATTGAATATCAGTTTTGTTATAAATAAATAGGTAATTTTTTTGTAGAAATAAATATACAGTAGTTACACATTGTGTAATATCAAAAAGTTTAGTATTAACGAGTAATTCTTCATTAGTCTTTGATGTTTAACCCCATTTACAGATTAGTTAATTTTTAATTAGTCATTAATGCATTAATGTTTATTAAAGAACATTTGTTCAGCAATTTGTTTTTAACTAATTATTATAAAATATAAAAATATTGAATTTAAAAATATAATTGGCAGTTCATTCAAAAAATGTTTTTGAACTTAAAAGACAATTTGATTCCAATCTTTGCCTTTAATTTTTTTTTTTTCAAAAATAAAATATATTCATTAACAAAATTATTCACAAATAAAAAAGAATACATCATTATTCTTAAAAGTCCCATAATCATAAATGTAAACCTATTAGGTTAAATCTAAAACTTTACTAAAAAAAACTATAGTATATGCATAGAATTTAATAGAACTTCCAAGAATAAATTGGTTTATTGTTAATTAAAAAAAATTATTATATCTCATTTATATTCATATTAAAGACAATAATTAGCAAAATATGTAAAAGAAAATAAACTGAAAGAAAATCATAAAATATTTGAAAAGGTGAAAGCTCAGATATGAAAAACAAACTATTACTAACAAAAGATAGTGTAGATAATGAAAATATTCACACATTGCATATTTAATTAATTTATCTTTTTAATAAAAATTACCGGCTTATTTCACTGAGAGATGTTTCAATTTTCTTTTTAGATGCCATAAACTTTCTAATTCACTTTTAAGTGACTTCATGTTTTCCATAAATTTCTGTTTATTTTCAACAGCATTCTGAAGAAATTTTTCTGCTTCAAAACTATGCAAAAAAGCAATAAGAAAAATAAGTCTACATGTAAATTTGACAAACATTTTATGTGTTAAAATAACCTTTATGGACATCTTTCAAATTCAGTTTGTAATTAATTAATGTAAACTTCACAATATTTTATTCTTAAAAATTATCAGAAATAATATTTCTTTAGATATTTTTAGTCATTACAATTATCCTTCAAATTGAAAAATAAATTTCGCTTAATTTCTAATCAGAGAAAATGAATTACTTAGAAAATTAAATTCATCTTTCAATTCTTAGAAAAATTTACTGAATTCATTAAAAAAATACTATACATGAATAAGATATTTTGTAAAACATAAATGCCTCATAAATATTAATGAAAGTCTTGTAACAAGATAATTATTCATCAACACTGTGAAATAGAAAATAAATAATTCAGTAATTTTAAACTTAAAATGTTTTTAAGTCATTTATTAGATACTTTTATAATATAACCAATAAAACCTTCCCCCCCCCCCCAAAAGCATTTATTGAAATGGGTATCTCCAATTTTTCCTTTTCTTTATTTCACCCAGATCTATCTGATTATAATAAAAATTTTCCACCGCCACTAATATCGCCTCCACAAACAATGCCAATATCAGAAGACTTTTGGTAATAGAAAGAAGGAAACTTGCTTTAAAACACTGTGTTGAAAGATCAGTAAAAGCATCATTAAGTACAATGTATTAGAAATGGAATTATCATGACACCAGATTGGAACCAACATCTCCTACCAGTTTTGTTGCTAAAAGTTTGTTACAGAATGTTATCAAATCATGTATACAGATTTAAGTACAACTGTTTCATCATATGACAATGTTAAGATTTGATATTAAAAGTCCAAACACATGAACCTTAACATCCAAGCAGTAGAGTGCTTTGGCCAGCCTATTGATGTTGATGTGGTCTGAATGCTAAAACTTGTAAAAGAATCAGTATTCAACCAATCAAAAGCTGGCTAAGATGTCAGTGCTATGTCCATCAGTTGTGCTATCGATTACATAAATTTGACATACAAGTTCAATCGCAAATTACTTCATGAGCTAAGGTCTCCACTAATCTGCTCAAATATTAAAGGAGTGACAAAATTCTCGACAAGGTCATCACTTATGATTAAAAGTGGATTAATGCAACATAAGGGGAAAACGGGATTGCTTTGCAACCTATCAGTCAATCAGTAGCCCGGCAAAGCGCAATTTGACAGACAAAAGGATCAGGCTTTGTTTATGGTGAGATTGATGTGGTATTATTCATAATCTGAGCATAATAAGAGTATCTGGAAAAAGATAAAAACCATTGACAGTAAGATTGATAGCGGCATCAAAATGAACTAGCAAATCTAAAAGTCTAACTGAGGTCCAATCATAAAAAGATACTTTTTCATCTACATAATGCAAAACCACATATGTCTGTATTCACTGGCAGGACTTGGTTCAAAATCGAATGAATACTGCCCCACCCAAAATATAGACCCAACATCACTTTTTCACTTTTAACCATTTTCACATCTACAGTTACATCCTCCTTCAGTTTCACAAAAGGCATTCACAATGAAGTTGATCTCATTGCATGTTTTTGAACTCAAAGCTACCAAGTTTCTGGGCCTATGGTTTTGAAAAATTGACAAAATTTGGCAAATCATAGATTTGGCCAGTGATTATTACCCACATTAAAGATATTGTTTTCATGTTTTTTCTACCTTATTAAAAACTTTTTTTGCAGAAAAACTTTCATTACAGCACAATATTAAAATGAACTATCACTTTTTGATACTAATTAGTTTGCATAGGTAAAAACTCTTTTTTTAATCCATTTATTTATTCTTGCTCAAATTTTTTTTATGTCAAAACAAATAACAGTGAGAATAATTATAAAATACAAAAACCTTCCCTCAACTTATAGCTTAAGCTGAATGAAGAATGGCTACAGTAAGATAAAAGATGTGCAAAATCTTTTAATATGAATGAGATTGTTGATGTTGCAATGACTTTGACAAAAATTACAATTATCATTAATGCATTATAAAGGTTTAATAAAATATAAAACTTCAGTATTTTTTACTAACTAAAAATGCTATTTGTGATGCATATTTTAAGACAAAATTTTTAAAAATAAAAATTTTGGAAACTCTTTATCCAGTGATTTTGAGTTTGTAACAGAATATTGAATGACAGCACTCTATTTAAGAAACATTATTAATATACATGCTTTTTCAAAAATTTATTTGCACACACCAAAAATGAAGTAATATATAAAAAAATCAAAGTTATTCAGCCCAGCCATTACTTACAATTGCAATATGAATGTTAAAATCAATAGTTGATGGAACCACAACTGGCAGTGCTACATGTTTATATATGCTTTGATAAAAAATAAAAGGCTCTTTAATGTTATTATGAAAAAGATTCTACCAGGTATTCACCAGTTGTTCTAGATTTGCAATGTTTTTAGGATGTTCAAATCTGATGTTTCATAATGTCCAATATATGTTTGATTGGTGAAAGAGCTGGTGACATTGCTGACCAAGAAAGAGTATTAGCAGCACAAAGACAGCCTAGAGATAAGTGAGCAATATGGAGCCAGGCATTATTTTGTTAGTAATTGTTACCCAGGTGACAAGCAATGAAAGGTAATACAATACACCACAGGATGGTACCAACATATCATTGAGCTGTTAAAAATGTATGGAAGATGACGAGAAATAACCTGCTGTCATGTAAGATATTATACACACAATCAAACCAGTGGTTATGGCTGTATGCCTTTGTAGAACAAAGGCTGATTCAGACCATTGGCTCTGCCTGATTCAGACATGAATAATCTGCTTCAAGAGTAAAGCAGGATACATTGATGAACAATATGTGATGCAATTCTAATGGCAACCATGACGATCGTCGGTGGCCATACTCTAGACGATTTTGCTAATGTTGTAGGGTCTAAGACGGAGCTCCTATAGTTAACAGTGTAATTCTATCTCAACTAAGCACAGTGAAATGGTGGAAAGAATCACAAGGCTATAGTATGTTGAATAATAGACAATAATACCATTTGAGTAGTTCGGCCCTGTCAAATAATCAACTGATCTTGCCTCTCATTTGTGCACTTCGGTTATTCAGAATTTTTCTTTTACCAATAAAATTGCTCACAGTAACCATTGCTGACAGCACCTTTAAACAACTGTGTCTATATGTTGTATTAAACTATCCACTGCTTCGCATGACCACCCAGCAATACACATTCTAAAAATGTGATCACATTTAAAATCCTTCAGTTGCACACACATATATATAGTTTTAAAAAAGTTGTGATTGCATCATTCGTTATTTCTCTAGGGAATCACAATGGAAAAGTGAAAAAAAGATAAAAATTTTGTCCTTATTACTGGTTTTATACTTGCCAGTTTCTCAGGAGTAAGGAATTCTGTAAATGACAATGAAATCTAATATTAACCACCTTTTTTAAATTTTTATATGCATAAAATTAAATTTTATGTAACAAAGAAATATTAAAATGAACTAATTTTTAAGCACTCTTACCATCTTGAACGATAAAGAGCATTTTCATTTGTAATCAACTTATTTTGAAGGCGCAAGTATTCAATCGCCTCATTCCTTGGTTTTTCAAGACTCTTTTTTTCTTCTTCAACTAACTTTAAAACTGCTGCCTAAGAAATTAAAATTTAAAGTTAAAATAAGAGTAAATTAAACATAATGAAATAAAGTACCAAATTATCATTTATCAAAAAAATAAGAAAAATTAAAAATAAAAAAATAAAATTTTTGTCATTTGGTTCAAAATGTAAATTTTTAATTCCTGCAAAATGCTAGTTTGAGAAATGATAACATTTGACCTGTGTTTGTAGAAAATAAAAATTAACCTTTAACAGAAAATTCAATTTAAATCTTTTCAAATATAGCAACGTATATGACATGATTTATTAAGTGAATTATATTAATAATGCAATTTGTTAAAATATTAATATATTATAAAATATATTAATATTTTAACAAAGTTCCTTTTTTCTGCTTTGTTAACTAAAAGTTATAAACTACATTTCAAAATTGACTCAATTTTTAAATTTTACTTTGTTTTAATTTATAGATTACTTATTTTCTGAAATAGAATTTTTTTAGCAATTATATGTAAAATTCCATAAATGCTTAATTGTAACTCAAGCATTATATAGTATGCCATCATCATTACATTTAATTAACAAGCCATAGTTTTCAATGGAAAATGTGTAGCAAGCTTTCAGAGAAAATTTGCAAAATAATAATAAAGTGTAAAAAATATATATATATTTAGCTTTTTCAAAATGCTGTTTTGTACCACAAAATAAAAGATCTTACATATAGACATATCTTACATATAGATCTTACATATAGCTTAAAACAAATGGTATGAGATACTGAAGCTTGAAATTTCTTTTAGTTATGAAGTTATTAAATAGTATAAATTTCAGATTAATTTCAATTTTTTTTTATAAAATTATTTAAATTAATTTCTTTAAAATATTTTGGGAATGTTGAAAGAAAGACTCCAATGTTGTACATATTATTTCCTCAAACCCAAAAAGTATTCATACATAAACATTTTAAAATAGAAAATACTGCATGCCTTAATTTTTTTTAATATACAGTTTTAGAATGAAGATAAAGTCTTTTAAAGAAATTTCTTAGTATAGATAACAATACAGAGTTATTACATTATGATTTAAATTAACTACAAATGTTGTAATGAATGTTTTGAAATGAAACAGCCTAAATTCAAAATTAGTTAGAAATCAACACATCAATGTTTCATTCCTTTACATAACAGTTTGCAATTCAGCCTAGGACAAAAATTAAACAAAGAGAATAAAAATTCTCTTTATATATACAATAAATAAATTGCTTAGGTAATATAATAACTGTATCAATGTAACCAAAAAAAAACACTATTAAAATTTTGTTAAGCATACAATGTTTCCTGATGGCAGTCTTTTAAATAGCAACTTAACTCCAGTAAAGTTGAACAAGATTTATTTTTAAATTCATAGCACTGTGTGTAAGTTTACAAATTTATGAAGAAATAGAGCAAATTTTTCACTATATACAACCAAGGTATGATTAGTATGCCTATGTCACAGATATACACATAACAGTTAAATAGATATGCCTGAAAAGAAGAAAGCCAGTGATATCAATTCTGTATTTAGAGATATTGGATAGAAAACCGAATTTTTTTCAAATAGAAGTAAAATGAAGTCATTACATTACACACACACACATGTTGATATTAGAGCTCCAGTTTGGCTCATAGTGTAGCAGCTTTATTCTGCTTTCCTATGGAGATCAACAAGGTAAAGCGTGGCTTACTTAAGGGCAGCGACTGGGATGATTTAACATTTTGCCTTAATAGGTTAAGCTGGAGCTTTATGACTTCAAATATGTTGACATTAATCCACATGATGTTCATAATTTTTCACTGGTGATGTGTGGATGTTGAGAAGAAAGTGCTAACTCAAATGTTGACTTCACTTTGTTCAAAATTAAAAGGCATTTGGAGACAGATAGAGAACTCTTAACCAGTTAACTTTTTAGTTATAGTCTAAGGCTTATCTGCACAACTATGTATATTTAATAAAAAAATAAAAAAACTCATATACGAAGAGTATATTGTTGATTCCTTAAGAGTACACATGACTATCAATATATATTATATTATATAAATCAAAGTAAAACTAGGCATTAGAAATACTTTCAATTATACCTAAATATAAAGTATATATAAAATTCTCTAAGTATGTGGATATCAGATTATTCTAGATTTTGAGATTAAATTAAATATTGAATAAATCAACAAATTGTCAAAAAACTAGAAATTTTCTGTATTACATCCTGATTTATTCCTACACCATTGTTAAACATAATCAAGTTCAAATTGATGTTCATCCAAAGTTATAGTTATCTAAAATATTATTTTTAAGCAGCTTCAGCAGTTTATCATGGAACCTTCCCATTTAAACAATAACTGGCAACAACTGTTTAAATTTAATGAACAATAAAACTGATAAGTAATTTTGAAAATATAAAAGTTTAAGTTCTACGAGAGTTTAAAGAAAAAATAAATGAGGAATAATAAAAGACTATGTTATTTTACTCCAGTTGATAAAAATGAAATTTATATAAAATGAAAAATAGCACTATATCCCATTGAAATTAAAAATTCTTTCAGGATATTTTTGATGTGCCTGCATAACAAACATACCACACTTTGGATACAAAAAAGTTTAAAGTCATAACAAATGATGAAAAATTAAAATGATTAAGTTCATCACTGTAAAACCAATTGAAAAAATAATTAATAGAAATAAAACTGGCATACAATTTTACATGTTTCACTTCCCCATGATACATAATTAGACAAACTTATTGCTCGAATTATAACCATATACACAGTATGATTATACTAATATATTATTACCATAGTCTGCAAATAAATAAATTAATGGAATAATCATCAATAATCCTAGTAAGATTGTCTTTAAAAATTAAACTAAAGAAAGAAAAGGTATAGAACAAACAAACATATAAAGTCTTTTTTAAAAATAAATAACAATAAAATGTTATTTGGTAATCATATTTTTTACAAAAGTGCAATGTTGAATCCAAAATACCAGAAAAAATAATAAAATATCAATTTGCATACACAATGCTAAAATAAATAAGAATTCATAAAACTATAAATTTAAAATATATAATGATTGCTTTTTCATTTTTTAAACGGTTCTAATTCTTCTGCTTTTTAATTTAAAAATGTTTAATGGGTTCAATAAAACGGTTAGATCCAATAATATCTTCAATATATTCTAACATGCCAGTCTCATGTTCATTCTGAGCTTTAGGTTCATCAATGAAATAGCTTCAATTTCTCCCTGTATTAAAAAATAGTAATAAAAATAATGAAAATACATAGAGCTATAAGAATATGAGATTAAATAAAAGTCTTTTAAAAAATAATTCTGCCAAAAAATATTGCAGAAATACTCTCAAATATAGGATTGAAAATTTATATATAAATTACTGGAATGTGTGTAAATACATGTATAAATAGAAAATGAATACATAAATTTAAAATGTAAGAGTGTGTTAAAACAAGAAGAAACAAACATAATAATAAATTCCAAAGCAGTAATAAAGTGTGCTCTAAAGAACGTGATAGTAATATTAACTATAAGAAATTATAAACATGTAAAAGTTAAAGTTTTTTTTTAAATATTTTCTGTAAAGATTTCAAACATAGTTAAAAATAAATTCTAACATGCCATTAAGAATGCTAAAAACTTAAATATGTGTATTTATTTCACCATATCATTACTTTACTTTAGCTAATAGAATATGCAAATTATTTTAGAAAAATAAAATAATTAATTTCTATCTTATTTTTACAAAACTTATATGAAGATAAATTCAAAATTACATACATAAACAGTGCAATTAATTCATAAACATAAATTAAATCCAATAAATATACAAAAATATGACAAAAGATGAATAATTTTAAAAATTAATTAAATAATTATCCTTAGAATTAAGTTAATTAAATAGCATAAAAATAAAAAATTAATATCATAAATGTAATATAATAATTGTAGTGTATAAAAATAAATAAATTTATTTGTTGAATTCCATTTAAATATCAATATGATGCTACATTTTTAAGGTTAGTTACAGAGTTAGGCAGCAAGTGAAATGCAGTGATCTATCATTGTTCTACATTTTAGCACCCGTTATAGGTAAAAAAAAAAATTTTTTAATTTATATGGGAAAACAAACTTTGTTTCAGGGAATATGATGCAGCAAGTGATATATTTTTATAATGCTAACTTCATGATACATTCATTTTCAGAAAAGTTAGTCATGTTTGAAATGCACAGTCAAAATTTAATTTGATCATCATATATATTTTGATAAACATTTAAAAAAATAAAGATAAAATCTAAAGATGTTTCAAATTTTTTTAGATATTATGAACAAAAATTAAATTTACTCTGCAAAATTAAAAATCGAGCTATGTTCCAAGTCAATGCCATATTTTACGCCAATGTCTTAGACACTTCTTTCCCAGTAAGTGAACTCTTTTATTACATATTTCATAATAGGAAGAATCCATCTTGAAAAGCTGTCCTTGAAAATGAAAATCTGGAGTCTGGAATAATAACATCCTTTCTCTCCCTATAAAAAGGTGATTTTTATAAAAAGTACTACAAAATCTCCTTTTTGAAATTTAGTGAACTAAAAATAAAAGTTAACATTTATATTAGACATGTCAATAACAAAGCACATAATATTAAGAGGATGTTCTTTACTAAATAGGCTTAAAAGTGGATTGATTTTCATACAACCATAAAAAGCTCTTATAAAAAATCAAATGAAGTAATAATTTTTTAGTGGTGTTTTCTCAAATATTAAAAAAATTTTTTATCTGTTTACCTACTTTTTTTCTCTTAACTAAAAATAATCTCCACCAACAAGAAATAAAAGATGCAATTCATTAATTAACTAGTTGTTAACAATATGCATATAAAAACAAAGTATAGCATTCACTATATTTGATAAAAATCATGACAACTTAAATCAACAAAAATAAATTAAATAAAACAATGCTAACAACTTTAATTTAAGAAAACTGGATTGTCTTATTTGTTGAGGTATAAGATGCAGTCCATTTTAAAAAACAGATTTTTCAAAAGATAAAACTTTTTACTTATTACAGATCATTAATAACAAATTTACAGCATTTTAAATATAAAATAATACAAAATAATTTCTGCATATTATATATATATACATATATATAGTAAAGAATAACTATTCAATCATCTTAAAACTCAGACTCTCATCTTTTCAGGAGTTAAATAAAAAGTCGCTTGAAATTTGTGTGATAAAACTGTAATCAAGTTCTCCATACAACATACTCAACTCAAATACAAGTATTTTACTCAATACAAGTGTTTTATTAATGACACCCTTCTTAAATGACTTAATCACTGTCTCTGTTTTCACATCCCATGTAGCTTTGACTCATTCACAAACTTGCAAAAAGCTCTCTCCCTCTCTAGGCTTTTTCCTTCTTTCTGAAAGTGTCACCTTAAAATTTGAAAGCTACATCCAATTGTTTCACTCCTTTATATAAATTTATTAATTGATTTTTCTTAATTAATCTTAACTAGTTTTTTCTAAATTCTAATAATCTAAAATGTTTTTTTTTCCAAGTCTTTTAGTTAGCAAGATATAAAAATAATCTGTTTTACTCAGTTTTATTATATATATATATATATATATATCAGTGTTGGCCAAAATTATGGACACTTTTGGAAATTTTTATTAATTAAATTATGGACACTTTTGGAATTTTTATGTTTTTAACTTTGTATGCGTGCAGAAAATGTTACATTATCTCGCAAAATGCAAACTCTGTATATGTCATTTTTAAAGGGAATTTATTACTGAATTCAATACAAAATACAAAATTCATTTATTTGTAATACAAAAAAGTTAAGCGATAATAGTTATCAAAAATACATTAGATAGTGATGATTGCAGTGAGTTATCAATACTTGGAAAGTACTCTTTTGACATTTTTATTACAGCTTCAAATCGACATTTCATTGAGCTGACAAGAGGTTTTAGCTCTTCTTTAGTGATTACATGATGCCAGGAAACAATTATAGCCTCAAATTGGTTCCCTTTTATTTGATGGTAGCCTCATTTAGACAAAAGTTTTCAAACCTGTTTCTTATACATTGCAAATTACAAGTAAAATTTTTTGTAAAATTTTTAATATTTAGTCAAGAAAACAATGACATTTAATAAAAGAGTAGATTGGACACCTACAGAAAAGATGTAATATCATTGTGTTACTGAAAGTGGTCTTTCCTATGCTGAAGTACCAAGACAAGTGGGTGGTTCAGTGACTACGTCTGAGTTCAAAAGTTTTATTTCACGATATGAGAACAAATTCAGTAAAAACAAAGACAGGAAAAGGCGAAAAAGGTCGCCATGTCTATTGATGGCAGGATAAAGATTTCTATGTCTCCAAGATAAATATCATCAGCAGCCATCAGAAATGATCTGAATGATGCTGGCGTTTCTGATCAGTTCAAAAACAATCAGGAAATCTTAGAAGCATTTAATATGTTTTCTAATATTTAGAGAATACGATATGCATTTTACACCCTCAGATAATCTTTCAAGAAAAAGGAATTTTTCTAGTTTTTTGAATATTTTTAAGTAATTTTTTCCTGAAAAAAATCATCGGGAGAACTTGAATCAATTTTACACCAGTGTCGTACACTCGAAAAATCTTCCACATCGCTTGAATCGTCTTTCGAGCTTGATATACTATGAACAAAATCTTCATCCGACTCAAAACTTGATAAGCTTTCTGTATCACAATCATAATCATCGTCATAATCAATATCATTTAACTTTCGCTTTTGAGCCATTTTACTCTTCGAACACTCAAAATAACGAGCCAAAATGGCTATAAAAGGAACAAGGTTAAAACACCAACATCCTCAATCATTATGAAAAGAAATTCGTGGAACCCGTACTGCCATCTTTAAACAGTAAAACTAACTAAATTCGCGCTAACATTATTCTGCTTTGATGAACGAGTAACATCATCAAAGCAGAATAATATTGGCGACATGTAGTAAACAAAAATTTACAAATTTTATTACTAGATTAATAAATATTTTATCGTTTTTTTACCTCCTTATTTAACATTAATGAATAAAATTTAAATATTACAAAATGTGACTATTTTCAAGTATTTTTATTTGTTCTGCTATAACTCAGACAATTATATACCTTTATATAATTTTAAAAGTTCATTAACATTTTCGTTATTTGATAAATGTTATTTAGATTATTTTTATTATTGATATCACATTGCATCATTGAATGTAAATTTAATGCTTCGTGTTTTTGTATTTTATATTTATAGATCATTTATCTTTACATTTAGAAACAAAATGTAAATTAATACGCTAATCTTATTAATTATCCTGTTGAATGATTTAGAGACAAACTCAAAAAATTGTTTTATCATAATTTTTGAAAATAATTATATACCTGCAGTTACCTTTAATAGCATAAATTTAACAAAATTAAATCAAATTCAGTAATTTTTAACATTTATAGGAGAAATTCGTTTACCTTAAATGAAAAAAAAAAAAAAAGCAACACTGACTCTCTTATTTACTGATATCTTAATATTCGGATATTGAATATGTGAAACACGAGGGTCACTCTGAAATTTTTGCGATACAATTAGGTTTTTAAAGTTATACTTACAAAATTTTAGGTGTGTTCAAGCGGTCTCCTCCAGCATCAAAGCACTTTTGTATACAAATTTTCCACACATTAAATGTCTCGAGCTACTTATTTCTTGCAATAGATGAAAAAAATGCATTTATAGCCACATCAATCTCTTCTTTTGAATGAAAATGACGTCCACGTAAGTTCTTCTTTAGATTAAGGAATAACCAAAAGTCGCACCTAGCTACATCAGGTGAATATGGCGGATGTTCGATCACTTTAATTTGTTTTCGTTTAAGAAACTCAACTGTTAATCCGGCTGTATGTGAAGATGTATAGTCATGGTGAAGCATTAGTCTCCTAACATTCAGTTCTTGTAGAATTTCTGGAAGACATTTAGTGGTATACCAGTTTGCTGTTGCTGTCTTCTTACCTTCCAACTTGATGTCTTTGACCAATCCCGTACTTCTGAAGAAAGCGGCATACATCACTTTTATCAGTGCACGTTGTTTTCTCATCATTGTCGGCGTGGGATCATCTTCAAAGACCCATTTCTTGACGTGTGACGTCAAAAAACGGTATATTCGTTGCATCACCTGTTACAATTTTAGAAATGATGCGGTGGCCACCATCATTTAGCAATTTAAGAGTTTCTTTACTGATTCTGACACGCTCCTCTTTTTGGTTCTCAGTTAGATTATGGGGAACCCAACGGCAAACTACTTTTTTCATATGTAATTCTTCATGAAAGATTTTGTGTATGGCTGCGGATCCAATGTTAAGTTCTTTCTGTATCCTTTGATAGGTACAGCAATTATCATCTATTAACATTTTTCGTATGGCAAACACATTATCCGGGATTACTGCCGCCGGCGGCCTTCCTGTGTGTTCTTCATCCTGAAGAAAATTGCGACCTCTTCTAAATTCTCTAAGCCATCTGAATTCTGTAGCACGAGCTGCAGATTCATCACCAAATGCTAATTGCAACCGTTGACCGCATTCTTCTTGATTCAACTCTGCTTTAAAATCATAGAAAATCATAGAGCGAAAATGTTCTCGCGTCAACTCCATTTTCTCTTCTATTTAAAATTTATTCTACGCTAAACCAGTTGAAGTAAATCAGTAAAAAATCGTTTTCTGTGTTAAAATACTTTGTATTTTAAAATTAAACCATTATTTTTAATTTTTAAATTCTCATCTGTATCATCGTATCTCAAAAATTTCAGAGTAACCCTCGTATGAAACATTAGTTCCTCTTGTGCCTGAAGAATGTTGCACTTTTTAATTAAAAAAAAATCTTCCCTAAAATACTAAAATCTAATTTATATTCAAAGAATCCATTTCTTATTTCAAAATCTGAAAGAATTTTAAACGATAAAATTGGAATTTCATTCATCTACTTAAAATATTAAAAAAAAGCTCTTAGCATTTGATAAAGCATTAACAGTCAAGAAAAGGTTCCAAAAGCTGAACAAATGTTCTGACTCTAGTCTTAATGAAAAAGAGATACAATGAAAAAAAGAAATAACCCTTTTTATATACAATATCTAAAATAAAAATATTCTTCAATTATTAAAACTTTATTTTAATCCAGGATCGAAACGCCATTCCTTTAGACTCTCAAAGATGGCCAGGTGGAGTGATTCCTTACGTTATATCACCTGAGCTAGGTAAGAACCGAAATTTAATTATATATACATTAAGCAACATTATGTGACATCCACTATAATCATATTTCTCTTTGAACAAAATAAAATAATTAACATTAATTAATAGACGAATATTTATCGTAAATAATATGTTATACAATTCATAAACCAATATTTTTGCACTTTTTATATACTCATTTGGTATATATAAACAGCAAAAATACTGGTTTATTTTATATAGTCTTTTAACTAAATCAAAATGTGAAAAATATTATGTGCTCTCTCAAATTGCTTAAAATAAAAATATTCTACTTCCAATATAAAAGTTTGTCTTTTCTCTTTGTGAAATGTTTTAATCAAGAATGATGAGATAGTTAAGAAAATGCTCCAGTTTTATTGAGAAATGTTTTTTATTTTTCTATTTCCATATTTTAATTTTGGAGTAAATTAATTCTTTTGAGGATATAATCTTACAAATTTTAAATCTCTCTCTCTCTGTATGTATGTGTCTCCTCCAGCATCAATGCACTTTTGTAGACGAATTTTCCACAGATTAAATGCCTCAAACCATTCATTTATTGGAATAGATAAAAAAAAAATGCATTTATACCCACATCAATCTCTTCTTCTGAATGAAAACGACGTCCACGTAAGTTCTTCTTTAGATTAAAGAATAACCAAAAGTCGCACCTAGCTAGATTAGGTGAATACGGCGGATGATCGATCACTTTAATTTGATTTTGTTTAAGAAACTCAACTGTTAATCGATCTGTATGTGAATATGCATTGTCATTGTGTAGCATTAGTCCCCTAACATTCAGTTCCTGTAGAATTTCTGGATGACAATTAATTAGAAGGACAAAGCCATCTAGTTAGAAGGACAGAAGACAGTAACAGGATGCTGTTACTGTCTTCTGTCCTTCTAACTAGATGGCTTTGACCAATCCCGTACTTCTGAAGAAAACGGCATACATCACTTTTTTCAGTGCGTGTTGTTTTTTCACCATTGTCTGCCTGGGATCATCTTCAAAGACCCCTACTTTGTTTTCTTGAGGTGTTGGAACGTCAAAAAACGGTATGTACGTTTCATCATATGTTACAATTTTAGAAATGATGTGGTGGCCACCATCATTTAGCAATTTTAGAGTTTCTTTACTGATTCTGACACGCTCCTCTTTTTGGTGCTCAGTTAGATTATGGGGGACCCAACGGCAAACTAATTTTTTCATATGTAGTTCTTCATGAATGATTTGGTATATTGCAGCGATTATCATCCATTAACATTTTTCGTAGGGCAGACACATTATCCGGGATTACTGCCGACAGCGGCCTTCCTGTGTGTTCTTCATCCTGAAGAAAATTGCAACATCTTCTAAATTCTCTAAACCATCTGAATACAGTAGCACGAGCTGGAGATTCATCACCAAATGATAATTGCAACCACTGAAAGCATTCTTCTTGATTTAATCCTGCTTTAAAATCTTAGAAAATCGTATCGCGAAAATGTTTTCGCGTCAACTCTATTTTTTCTTCTGTTTAAAATTTATTTTACGCTAAACAAGTCGAAGTAAGTCAGTAAAAAATCGTCTTCTGTGTTAAAACTCTTTGTATTTTAAAATTAAACCGTTATTTTTATTTTTTTATTTTGTAATTTCTCGTTTGCACGGATCTCAAAAATTTCAGAGTAGTAACCTTCATATATATATATATATATATATATATATATATATATATATATATATATATATATATATATATATATATATATATATATATATATATATAATATATATATATATATATATATATATATATATATATATATATATATATATATATATATATATATATATATATATATATATATATATATATATATATATATATATATATATATATATATATATATATAATATATATATATATATATGAAGATTTTCTTTTGCAGCTCGTCTGAGGCACGACATCCGAACGGTTATGAAGCACATTTCGGATAACACTTGCCTTCGCTTCGTCCCTCGGATTAACGAGCAAGATTACGTAAGAATTTTCTATGGAAGCGGGTATGTGATGCAGGAAATTTCTGCTTATTAATTATCAATTTAGTCACTAAAAAATAATAAGTACATAAGAAAAATTAAAAATTCAACAAACAATAATAAATGTAATTTATAAGTAAGGAGAAATGTAAGAAAGTTTTAAACTTATTTACATTACTTTCATTGTTACATTAAAATAAACTTTTAATTTAAATTTTTCTAATTAGATAATAAATTAAACTGAAATAACTAAATGGATAGCAATTATTTAATAATAGATAATTTCAATTTATAAAATTTTTTGATTTGTCCTATATTAAACTCTGCAATAATATATAAAATTTGATCATTTTTGTAAGTTATATTATGCCGATTAATGTTTCCCTTCAAAGACAAACCACTAAAATTAAAAATATTCAAAATAATTAAATATTTTTTAAAATTATTCCTTTGAAAAATTGAACATTCAGAACATTATTTTTTTTCTTTATAATTTTCTGAATCATAAGCATTTTAAAACATTATTGAAATTATAAATTTTTTTTCCTGAGAGTAATTTTCTATGACGTAACTTGGTATTCTAATTTTTTCTAAAGTGCTTTAATAATGCACTTTTTTCAGTATTACTCTTGAAGTATTCCCATATCTAAGTTTATCACTAAATTTACTGATTTATCACCACTATTAAGCAATTAGGATAAAAACACGGTGTCCTAGCTAATTTTTTCATAAGTTTTATTTTAGATACCTATGTATTATCCTGTCGACCTTTTTCAACATAAAAATATGGAGTGGAATTTTACTAAATTTTAATAAATATTTTCAAGATGTGGAGAAAATTGTAACAAATATTCATTGTAACATATGGATAAAAACTTTATTTGTAATTTATAACGAATTAAATCCCATCATTAAACGACCTATATTTTCAAGAATATAATCGACGGCATAACAAGTAAGTATTTTATTTAAATATATGTTTGATATTACACTTTTTAAAGCCCCAAAATTAAAGGATGGATTGTTTGATGAATTGAAATTTACAGATTTATTGAAATGAATGATCCACAAAAATTAATAGCATAAAATTATTGACTCATGTTTATTAATAAAGTAAACTGACAAAATATAAAAGTAGATTTTTGCAATATGGGAAGTAAATAGATAAATGATCATTTTTTGATTTTAGAGTTAATTCCAATTATAATTTCACTATAAAAATTTCAAAATATTAATAATTATTATTATTCTGTCTAAAATATTACCTTTGTGAAGGGTAAAATATTTTATTGATTAAATATATTTAAAGATTATTATTAAAACTAAAAATATTTAACTATAACGCGAGCAACATTGAACATTATTAACTTCATTTTATGTACTTTCAAAATACTTCTGTGTTTAATTTTTGTTTTCGACATTTGGATTTAGGATCTAGAATATTTACAGTCACTCGTCTACGATTCACGTAGGTATTAAGCCCTTAATTTTAGACATTTTCATTGGGAGGAAACTTCAGGGATTTGCAAACTTTTCATTAGGAATATTTTGTTCCACATTTGCTTGGCAAGATCATCAAAATACGCCAAACCCGGCAGCTTGCTTACATTTTTGTAATCTTTAGAGGTAGACTTGCATTTGCTACACACAGATTTCATTATTTTCATATATTTCTTAAATAAATTTTGAAATTTTTAGAGATGCACAATTTTTCAGCCATTTCATATATTTCTATTTTAGCTGTTACTCTTACGTGGGAAGAATAGGAAAAGAACAAGGTCTATCTCTTGGAAATGGATGTGATTATTTTGGGACAATTTTACATGAACTGATGCACGCCATTGGATTTGAACATGAGCACAACAGATCTGACAGAGATGATTATGTTGTAATACATTGGGAAAATATACCAGAGTGTAAGTATTAAACTGTAAATTGAAAACTCTTTTTTCGTAGATAAAGATTTATCCCTAAGTATATAAAATTATAGTACTCCTGCATTTCAGTTTAATATTTATCTTTGATGTTCTGCTAAAAATTTGTATGTTGTTGTGTGAATGAAGATTTAAAAGAATATTCTGTAATTTCTGTAAGTATTTAATATATGATGGTAATCTATCATTTCAATTTTTGACGTGTAACGTACATTAAATAAGTACAAATTTAATTTTAAGAGATTGATTTTGGAGATATTTTATATTTTATTTTGAAATAAAGAGAATTAAACAATTTGTATTATATTCATAGTGATCTTCACAGTGAAATGTTTAAATATGTTTAAATTAACATATATTTATTCACTTTATAAACACTTTTAGATTTTAGAGCAAGCAAAGTTGCAAATACGTACTTATATAAAACGAATGGTGTAAAACGCAGATGGATTTTATTCTAAATTATTTATAATGAATCAAAATTGAAATAAAAGCATGCAATCTGATCCCATGAGATTTTAAGCCTGAACATTTTTCTGAGATTGTGAATCGAAATTTTCTACATTTATTTAAATCCTTAAATTTTTACCACTAGCATTTTCAATCAATTTTTATGATGCAAGCATTTTGAATTCGCCCAAAATTAAAAAAAAAAATTATTTCTAATGGAGACACGAAAATCTTTCAATCTTTTTTGAATAATACTTAAAAACAATTTTCTTCCATTCAATCATCCCCACTAGCACTATGTGTAAAAGAGAAATCTTCATTTTTCAAAAATTTACATTGATCTTACATGTTTTAATCTGTATACTTAATTAAGGAGGAAACTTTCTTATAATGCTAAAAGTACAGCGGCTCTTTCAAAGCCGGAAAACATGATTCTTTTTATCCAAGCTCTTTCTTTTCTGTTTATTCCCAGAATGTCTATTCTTATCATAAATGAAAATAAAATAAAACTCCTTTTAAAATTTTCATTTTGTAGAGATTTATCAAATAAAAGTAAGCAGTAATAAAGGTATCAAAAATTTTCCTTTTTTTTATCAGTTTTTAAAATCAGAATTGTAAACTGATAAGTTACACCTGACAATTAAATTAAATGATTAATCAATTTGGCTTTTAAAATTTTCATAGAAAATTAATATATATTTTGAATTTTTCTGAACAAATTTCATGCTAATTAAATCAAAACTAATCCCTTTCCGTTTCTTTTGTTCTGAAAGCAATAATTTGGTCTGCTTTTAAATGCAATATTGTTGAATTGAATACAGTACTAGATTTCAACCCTTTCTTTCATATTTACTCTGTTCTTAAAATACTTAAATTATTTATGTATCGATTGTAAAGTTTATAAGTAGCAAAATATTTGAACTGATTTGTCTTCTTTATGTGAATTGCAAATCACAAAAGTTTCATTAAATTTCATCTAATTTATAGCTCAGTTTCTTCTATTTTTATTTCAAGTTGCGTTTCCAGAAAAAATACAAATATAATTTAATGAAAATATAAATAAAAAACCCCAATACAGAAATTGAAAAGGTGATGTATGGAATAGGTTAAGAGTAGGTTGTACTTGAAATTGCTTCTTTGTGTGCATTCGCTTTTGTTCAATCAAAAGGTATTTTCAAATGTTAAGTGCATGCATAAGATTAAAAGATATTAATTTAAAAATTTTATCATAATTGATATTTTACCTAAAATAATTTTACATATTAATTAGAAATTATCATTTCTAACTAATGTATGAAACTATATTTTAATCAGGGATTTATTTTAGTTTCTTCTTTGATAAATCTTGTTCAAATGTTTCAATAACAGTAAACCTGCACACTCATAAAACTGAGTTAACATCCAAAGAATAAAAATATTAATTTGTATTAGTCTACTCTTATGGACATCTATTATAAGTGGATGGGCGTATCAGGAATTTTCCATTAGAATTCAAAATATAAAGATGAAAAACACTGTTTCTAAAATAATTTTATAAAATTCACATCACGTTTAAATGCAAGCCCTATTTTAATTTATGTGAATTTTATATTGAAGTGATTGAAGTCATGACATGCTAATATAAAAATCACAAAAAATGGTTTAACATTGTCCTGGATTTCATTTGTGATTAATTTATTCACATTAAATGTTTTCAGTTAAGATCATGGACACACGCGATTGAAATTTACAAACACTAAACACAGAATGCTAGTTGTAGCTGTTTAAAAATAATTGCACGGCCTTTTGAAAAATACAAGACATTTCATTTTCTCTTTCATCATTCTTCGATCCATGGTCAATAGTATTTAATCCATAGTATCAATTGCAAATGGAAAATATGCAGTTTTAAGAACTATATTCCACCAAAGGAAAATGAGTTTGCATTAGACTGGTTTGCACCATGTCCTTCAGTTTGTCTCCGCCGTGCCCTCTGACTTGAAAGGAATGATCATAGAATGACAAACCCCATCAACTTCACAGGGAAAATACAGTGGCATCACAAAAATTATAGTATACATCAACATAATTTCAGTGGCAGTATTTTTAAAAGATCTAGACATTTGATCTAGACATAGTAATAAGCTTTAACAGATAGGAATACTGTTTAAACTGCTCATAATAACTAATGGAAGAAGCATAATAAATATGATCATGAGGTCATTGTAATCATATTTCATTGATAAGTTCCTTGGTAGAAGAGAGTTACAAATATTTCTAACAACAGAAGAGTATTTATTTTCGAGGCTCTACGTGATTGGGGAATTTATCAGTTGAATCGTAAATAATTGAAAAAAATACCCTGTTCAGAGTGATACGATTAAAAATAAGTAAAAGTTGATTAATAAATTTGAATATGTAGAACAGATATGTGACATGAGTTCCTTATATATGACTTATATATGGCCTTTAATTTAATTGCATTATTATAATATTGGAAAACACCTTTATAAATTATTAAAATGTACATTATTTCAAAACAAACCTAGTATTAAAATTTATTGTACAATAGGAATTTTTTATAATTTAATAGGTAACCATTAGTAGGTGTGCATGAAAATTAATGCGCTTAATTCAAATCGTACTTAATTCAAACTTTTTAAACTGCAAGTTGTTATAAAATTTAATAGCTGTTAATCTGTGCTGTATAATATCACAATAATATTCACATAAAATTCTTATAATAAAGCTATTTAGTCCCCTTATATTACTGGAATGAGAAGAAATGTTAAATATTTGGTATATAAGTGGTCCTACTTAATTTCTTTTTCTTTTTTTTTCCTATTTTTTTCAGTATATTTTGAAATTTTTTCATGTGAATAGAGGGTTTTTTTTATTACAAAATTCCAACTATTTCATCACCATTGAGATAATTTTTTTTTAATACGAAATGTGTTGGAATAAGTTTTTTAAATGTGGAAAATAAAGCTTCTTTATATTTTCATAAAATAAAAGATTTAGTTCATTTATGTTATGGTAACAACTTATTTCCATGCATTCTGATGTTCTAATTTTCATATTTTATATTTATTTTTACAGCATTGCATTCTGCTTTCGAAAAATTAAAACCAGAGCAAAACAGGCTGCTCACTGAATTTGATTATAGTTCCATCATGCTTTATGGCAGTAACTCATTCGCAAAGGTCAAAGGTCAGTACAGCATAACCGGTAAGGATGGACGCATACTTCCAGAATCAAATGAGAAAACAGCGTTGTCCATGCTGGATGCGAAGCGCATAAATATACTGTATGATTGTGATCTTGAATGAGCTACTATGTGTATACTTACTTAAGCTGCTAGCTATTAAATGAAAATATTGGAATCAGTTTGTGTTATAAAAAGCACAATTGCGTGAAAAATACAAATTTAAATTTTTCATTTCATTTAATAAAATTTATCTTATGTTTGTGTCCAATGAAATTCTATAATTAAACTCTTTAAATGAAATATAAAATAGGTTACACAAAGAAAAATAAATTAATGTATATTTTAAAGCATTCAGATACTTATAAGAAATAACTATATATCTTGTACTGCTTAAAGATATTTTTGAAGCTTGTATATCTATAATCAAAATACCCTTTTCAAATAAATATGAATTTATATATTCATCTGTTGTTAATTGTTTTACACAGTACTTATATAAATTTAATGTTCACTTTTTAAAAATTATTTTAATACAATGGCTGAAACTATCATGCATTTGCTAAAACTGCAATAAACGTATTGAAAAGTATTATAATTACCAACAAGATTTTGCACTTTTTTAAATTCCAGTCAGTCTTTTTATTAAATTCACTGTACTCATTTTCTTCACTTATTACTTTGGCATAATCGATGTTTCTAAATTTGTATTACATGAAAACGCTTACCTCAGAAAGAGGATTGGCTAATATTTTCATATTTTCTGGAAGCATTTAATCAACATTTATAATTTGATATTTCATTTTATTCTATATTATTGATATTAATTTTATGAGTTTGACTAATAAATAATAAAAATAATGATCTTCATTATTTAGATTCATTTATAAGTATTTCATAAATAATATTTATGAGTAAAACTCAATAAATTTAGTGAATAAAATTAAATAATACCATAGAGTATATTAGAAGATTATGTTGTTGTTGTATAATTCCTGGCTACTAGGATTTCTTCTATTTCTCAATACAAATGTGTGTCGGACTTGATAGCCTACAGTGGGGCAAACATTGAGCATGCCACGGTACAAATGTAGTAGGTCTTCATCACGAAAGTAGGTCTTCATAATTTAGAAGTAGTGACCAAGCAGAAGACCCTCAGACATTGCCTGCCAGCCAGCTCTAAAAGTATTCTTTCAAATGGAGAATATCATGCCCAAGGCAAATTTAGCGTGACCCAGCAGCCATTAGCAAACACGACGGATCTCCGATTGAGTAGCGAAATTCGAAATCACTACCTTCCAGTATCAAGAACGAACGCCTTAACCAACCGGGCCACCGTGGCCTAGCTGATACTAACTTGTTAAAATGTGACTGTAACTTCTTTTTTAAATTTACAGTTACAAAAAAAAATTACACTTGATTAATTAATACTCAGAACATTTTATTACAATATGACTAGAATATAGAATCTTTACTTCCTATTAAAAATTGTTATTTCATGGCTCTAGCATAAACGTTCAATGCCTCTTAAAATATTTATTTTTCTTTACAATTTCAATTGAAAATAAAGAATGTGAAATAATTAATGCTCTAAGAGTTTTTCTCAAAACGTTCAAATGTTTTTGAAAAAATTGAATTTTTAAACATTGAACTGAAAAATTTCTGTGAAAATGAATCAGTGTGGCTTTTTCTAATTAAACTTCGATTTATTTATTCTTTATTTTTGTTACATTACTTACACTATTTGGAGTTGTTGTGGTCAATTATTTAATTTTTTTCTTCATCTTTAAATACTTTGGTGAACAGAGTATGTATTTGAGAAAATACGACACAGAACCTGACAAATTGTATTAATGACCCCGAAGAACTGAATATGTTGACTGCGATAATAAATGAAATTATTTTTAATCAGTTTCTATGACTGAAATAAGCGTTTAGTCATGAATTTTGTCTACGTCATATCAGAACTATCAAGTTAGGTCAAATTTACAGCTGACTATTTGCATTAATTTAAGTTACTAATCTTAGCAAATTGTCTCTTAATTTTAAATCACGCTCAGTTGAAGAGATCAATATGTAAGGTGGTATTTGTTTCTTCCCATCTGTTAAAAGCCTAACGAGCATTCACTTAACTAATTCTTCATTAAGTTTACTTATGCATACATCCATGTCAGGACGTCTAAAAGAAAATACTGCACTTCAGTAACAAATAACAAGTTTATTGAACATTGTGCTTCTTCATTCTCTTATCGCCTCTCTCGATCGACGTACATTAACTGACTATATTTTGTTCGCCCTCTAGCGGCGATGTTTCAGTTCTCACACATCCTACCACAGATCAAAGTTTTCATATAAAAGAGATATTTTGTCTGACCAAAATATATCAAGTTTTTATGCTGTTTTGTAATGTTCAATTTTATTTTAATTTCAGATTCAAGGTTTAGTAATAATAAAGAAAGGAAATAGACCATAAATTGAAAATATGATCAAATTAAATGTATGGAAACTGTGATCTTCACATTTCATAAATAATTAAATTAAGAAAATGAACATGTGATAGGAAGAGAATATTACAAATGGATGAATGGCTTGATATTCAAACTCAGGATTTTTCTAGTATTTATAAAGTTAGAGTAAATTTCTATATTAGAATAACAATAAACCTTTTTTTTTTTTTTTTTTTGCTAAATGTCTTCTTTTGGTGTTCTTTTTTGAAAATATAACTTTTTCACTAACATTCTAGTTTTCAGTTTCAAAAGTTAATAACATTAAAACTTAACAATTAATATAATTGTACTTGGTGGTGAACGTAAAATACAGAGGGAGGCACGTAAAATCAGCCCTTAGTCATATTATTTGTTTATATTCGTTCATTACGTTTTTTCGTAACAAAACCAATATGTGTAGGGCCTATAATCTTTGAGATGTCAAAGAACAGTGAAATCGATTTAGAAATCCTAGAAGAGTTTCATTCAAACTTTCCAGAAGAGAAGATTCAGTAATGTTATTTTCCGCATGATGGTGGAATATGGCTCAAATCTGACCATGATTGTCCCGTGTATGAGGCGTTTACACCTGAGAAGACGATCAGTGAAGGCCTGTGGTATCCTCTGTCACTTGAACTGACCACTTTTACTTAAAGGGAAGAGTCTACGAAACAAATCTCCACACAACTGAAAAACTCAAGATCAAAATCTAGTGTGTGTGTCTCATCAATAGTATCATAACACAAAGATCGATAGTAGTACCTATAAACATCCTCAAGCGTGCTAACATATGCGGTAAGTGTGGAGGACACTATCAGCATCTACAATGAGGAGGAAAATAATCATATTTAATATATTACATTTCATTTTATGCTGATTGATTATATTACATTCCAGTTTTGATTACATTACATGTATTTATATTACATTTTATTATTAACTTTCAGGCAGGTTTAATGTGTGTCGCACTCTGCATAACTAATACTGAAATTCCAGAAATCTTGAATGGTAATCACTATTCAATATACAAAGAAATACAATTTTATTCACTTTTCCATTATAAATGCTTTGGACGAAATATGCAAGTTATAACTATAACTCAATTCAAATTATGCTCTATTGAAGAACTTTTCTTTTTAATTTCACTTTTATTAAATTTTAACTATATTTTTAATAATTTTGAATACATTAAATAACATTATAGTTCAATACGTATGTAATAAAATAATCTCTCAGGAAATTTTCATATTATTTTTCGTTATTGTATTCAATTGATGATTGTAATGGTCCCACAGACTTTGGAGTTTAGAAATTTGTGGCGGAAGAATACATCAACTCGCGGAAGGATATCGAAGGTGTTTTAGTAAACAGTTTTCGCTTAAAGGATATTCAGACTATTTTCGCCGCCGCAATCGACTGCTAGAGATCCCAAAAACTTTTATGCTCGATAATAATGAAATATGTAATTTAAATCTTTTTATGTAGCATTATTTGTTGTTTAACGTTTGTAAATATTTTAATAGTTTAATTAAATGTAGTGTTGGAACTAATTCTAAGACTTATTAAATTTTGATATCAAAACAGACTGGAGTTGATGACCTTGACACTACTATGATATTATGTGCCCAAAAGAATAGAGTAGTGCAAATGTTTTATTTAGGGAATAATTCAGCCTAAGCTAACAGTGAATTTCTCATTTGTAACTTAGAAGGGTCTTAATTTATTTCTTTTTATTGCTAAGTTGATGCAGAAAGAATGTTTTATTTCAGACTTAATCAGTTGTTTTTTAGCATATGTTTTCAAGAATTAATAGTTCGAAATCTTCAAAAAGTAAAAAATTTAAAAAGTATTCTATAACTTAAAAAATAAACTAGGATTTAAATATTTTATTTATTTTGTGTTATAAAAATTTAACAATATTCTACAGTTTGAATTATAAAATTAATTTATTAAAAGCTACAAATTACATTACAAAACAAGTCAATTTAAAATATGTATGGCAAAATAAAGTCATTTAATACAAGAAATTTTAACACAACATGATAAAGAACTAAAAGTACAACTTTAAATTTGTTCAGAAAGTTCTTTTTATATTAACTGAGTTGAAAATCATAGTTTTCTATCTTGAAAACATTGAATATTAAAAATTTGACTTACGCAGTTCATTTTTTATATAATTTGAAACTAAAAGGAAAATTAGGAAAAATTCATTAAAAACAGTCCAAGATTTGATTTTGTTTCTTAGGTGTATAAATCTACTTTCCCGGTTTCAATTTTATTTTCTTTATTTAAAGTTAAAAAATCTGTGAAACTAAGATCCAGAAATATTCTAAAATCAACATATTAATGCTAATTTATGAGATTAAAAAAGCTTTTAAAAATAATATGTACACAATACTGAAGATTTATTAAAAAAAAAAAGTAGTTCTCTTACTTAAAGGGACTTTAATGTCTGTTTCGGATGTGAAAACGTTACAAGAAAGATAATAAATATAAAGAGAAGTCGTACTACACGTGCTTAAGCAGAATACATCTCATTTCTAAGGTTTCAATTGTTAAGCTGAAATTAAGAGCCTGATAATTTATTATAGAACACAATCTATGCCATTTCATTAGAGCCAAAAACACGGCGCTCCTCCAAGAAGGATAAAGTCGACGTTAATGTTATACTTCTTTTTTTATATTTTCTTTTTTGTTTCTCAGTTTTAAACACACAGGCAAAATATCTGAAAGTTTTCTAATTGTTTTTGGATACCAATATAATTTTGATCATCGTTTTCATTTTTTATATTTTCTTTTTTGTTCCTCAGTTTTAAACACACAGGCAAAATATCTGAAAGTTTTCTAATTGTTTTTGGATACCAATATAATTTTGATCATCGTTTTCATTTTTTATATTTTCTTTTTTGTTCCTCAGTTTTAAACACACAGGCAAAATATCTGAAAGTTTTCTAATTGTATTTGGATACCAATATAATTTTGATCATAGTTTTCATTTTTTATATTTTCTTTTTTGTTCCTCAGTTTTAAACACACAGGCAAAATATCTGAAAGTTTTCTAATTGTTTTTGGATACCAATATAATTTTGATCATCGTTTTCATTTTTTATATTTTCTTTTTTGTTCCTCAGTTTTAAACACACAGGCAAAATATCTGAAAGTTTTCTAATTGTATTTGGATACCAATATAATTTTGATCATCGTTTTCATTTTTTATTTTCTTTTTGTTCCTCAGTTTTAAACACACAGGCAAAATATCTGAAAGTTTTCTAATTGTATTTGGATACCAATATAATTTTGATCATCGTTTTCATTTTTTATATTTTCTTTTTTGTTCCTCAGTTTTAACACACAGGCAAAATATCTGAAAGTTTTCTAATTGTATTTGGATACCAATATAATTTTGATCATCGTTTTCATTTTTTATATTTTCTTTTTTGTTCCTCAGTTTTAACACACAGGCAAAATATCTGAAAGTTTTCTAATTGTATTTGGATACCAATATAATTTTGATCATCGTTTTCATTTTTTATATTTTCTTTTTTGTTCCTCAGTTTTAACACACAGGCAAAATATCTGAAAGTTTTCTAATTGTATTTGGATACCAATATAATTTTGATCATCATTTTCATTTTTTATATTTTCTTTTTTGTTCCTCAGTTTTAAACACACAGGCAAAATATCTGAAAGTTTTCTAATTGTATTTGGATACCAATATAATTTTGATCATCGTTTTCATTTTGAGCACAAAACTTTTGCTCGTTATTGAGCCATTTCAGAATTAGCAGCTCCACAATAATTTTGCTTTTTAACAGAATTTTCTAATCTCCGGTTTAAAGTCTGCAATTTCCCCTTCATCTATATTTAGTTTATTGTTTGATTAAATATAATATATATTTATGTATGAATCAGTAATAAACTTCTATAATATTTCTAAATCCAAAAAAATATAGAAGTTTTCCAAAAAAATTATGAAAAATATTCTTTTTCTAAAAATAATAAAAAAAGACAATTTATTCAGTCATGAATAATAAAGAATGAATAAAATGAATAGTTTTAGTTTATAAATAATAACAACTTAATTGTAGTATAAATGTAGGCAGATATTTAAAATTTTTAAACGATTAAAAATGAGAGTATAATTAAAATTTTAGTTATTTTCTTCATCTGGAAACTGCGAAATTCTTATCAAATTATATGGAAATTATTGTGTTGACGTAAAATCAAAAACTTACTAAACCTTAAACTCATCACACGATAAATACTGTAAAGAAAATCATGATAAAAGTTATTTCTATTATTTTATTAAATATATAATTCTTTAAAACAAAATTAATAATTCATTTCATATGTTTAATTATTTCAAAAACTTCTAACTTTTGTTTTTAATAACTATCTAGAAAATATCTCACCAATATAATCTGGAAGAGTTCTAAATTAATTATAATCAAATGAAAAAACAGCTTTCTAACTGTTATTTATTCCCATAAAATCCTGTTACGCAACAAATTTTGAAGATAATGAACCTCAGATAATTTTTTTAAAAGAAAAACACGTAAAAGTGTTAATTTTTTATTTTGTTACTGTCTAATTCAGGCTAGATCGTCATTTCCTTTCAGAAGAAATGTATATTGTCAATATGATAGTAGCAATAATCGTAACCTTATTTGTAGCACATGTATCCTCAAAGGGTAAGTATGTTAAGTTGAATCATAAATTAAGTATGCATAAAAACAATATTAAAAATACTTAAAGAAAATTTTAAAACTAAAAAGTAAATATAAATTATTAAATTGGTTTTTCGAAATTAAATAATAATTAATTCAATGACTCGAATGATGTTTTTGTATTTTATGTGACTATACCGGAAGCTTTCAAGAATTATGAAGATGAAAAAATGAAAGAACTTAAAAAAATGAACAAAAGCTGCCTCATTATTTGCATCTTAAAATTGCGTTTTATGGGATATCATTGAAATAATCTATTGACATGCTAAATGTTATTAATTTTAAACATGATAAATTTTATACCAATTCTATTTTTACCGAAACAAAATACTCGTTAATTTAAACTTAAAATGAAGTGCTATAATAGTAAGTATAAATATAAATCTAAAAGGTACGAAACTTACAAATTTTTAAAAAATGTTCCTATAAGACTAATTTTTAATATTGTTTATTTCACAACATGTTGTTCATACTATCCTTTTACATTTTTAAAATTAAGGTGTTTCTGATACCGATAGTATACAAGTGGTTTTTCTATTTTTTAGAATGATTAAAGGAAGCATTAATTTTCACTTTGCAATAAAAGAACATTTGTGTATTCGTTTAATACATAAAATATTAAATTACTTTGAGAAAATGATCACATACAGTGTAAAAGCAATTTTTGATATCACAAATTTTTACGAAAAACTCCCAAAGAAAGATAAAAGATGCAAGAAGTAAAAAGAATTTAATAAGATTCCTCTACCTCGTCATGCAGTGCAAACTATCCTTTGACAAATAGACTTAAATATCAAATTGTTAGATTTAAGTTGACCTGGACAACTTTCTATGGAGTGTAAGGACTCGGGTTCGATCTCAGCTACGCTCTAATCTCTTGCTTTTCTACCTTCTGTACCAACGCATCACTCAGAGTGGATGCTTGGGTGTTTTCTGGTATTTTTTTTACTTTACGATACATGAATACGGCAAACTATCAATAAAAAGACTTCTTGAAGAGCAATTTATGCTTTGGATGTTAAGTTGCCATAGAAAGGTCCTCGGTCGTTAGGCTATCAGCTAAGCGGCGTAAGAACATCTAACTGGTTCATTAAAATAATATTAATTGATTGTAGCATAAAATCTAAGAATGGCATTGACATTAAAAAAGGATGTACTCCACCAGAAATAATATTTAATGTAAATTGAATTTTGAGAATAATAATTATCTTCAAACTGTCATAATCCTTACAATTAAAGAAATCAAATCGAGCATATCTATCAAGAATAAATTACAGAAGCTTCATTAAAAATGAGTAAGATAAATAGAATAAATTATGTTAAAATAGTCCACAAAGACGTAATATGTATGCTACATAGACGGAGAATTGAGTATATCGAAATTGTCCACATAAAATGAATTCACACAGACCTGAATGCTAGCAACTAAGTAGAATTTGTGTGAAAATACAAATTAACAAAACTATTTTCTCTGTAACAAGAAGTGTAAAAATAGTTCCTCTTACAAGATACAGTAAGTCTATTTTATAACATACTATAATAAAAAAACAAATAAACAAAATAATAAAACAGATTTTTTTTTGGAGAAATTTAAAAGCAGGATTTGTTAAAATCACAGATTTTGTTTTAAAAAGTACTATGAAATAAAGATAAGCAAAAAGTGAAATAATTGACTTTTGAAATCAATAAAAACATAAAATGGTTAATTGTTTGTCTTTCTTGAGCATAAATAATTCGACTTTTTTTAATTTTAATTTTTTTATCAACACTAGATTTTAACTATGATGATTACCTTGTTTGTTCATCCTCCTTATTTAATTAATACTACCTTTGGTTTTGATTCTTAGTGGATGTTGCGAGTGAGACTATCTAGTAATGGCAGATAAATGTATTCCCTAAATATTCTGAAACTGTCTGCTTAACTAAATCTGAAATAAACTTTTATGATATTCAAATATGTCAACCAGATATATCTTTAGATTCCCTAGAATACCATGGTATGTAAAATAGCCAGTGTATTGAACACAATAATAATTGTGTTTTCATATGAACACAATAATAATTGTGTTTTCATATGAACACAATAATAATTGTGTTTTTATATGAACACAATAATAATTGTGTTTATCTGAATGAATAATTCATGCAGATGAATACTTTTGCTTACGATAAAACATATATTGAAGGTGAAGAAAGTATATGAAAGCTGATATATTCACAGAAATATATTTTCTCTACATTTGTAACCAAATTATAGAACTAAATTCCTTGAAATATTAAGTTCTTGATTCTATTTGAAACTAAAATGAAAAAATTAGTGATTTTTTTCTTCGTTTGAATTTCTGTATTCTGCATGCCTGTTTAAACGCATTGAAGTTTTCTCGTTTCTATCACTGGAGTGATCAATTATTACCCAATACCTATAAAAAATCTTCTAGGAAACAGTACTTTGTTTCTTCTAAAGAGCCTTCACCAACTTTTAGAAATCAAAATACCAATTGCACAGTGTAAATGTAAATTGAAAATATAACATTACGAGAGTAAAAATCACAGGGATCATATTAAATTTTTTGGGTATTTTATAGGAAATGATCTAAAATCAGTTTCTAATATCTATGATGATCTGAACTTTAATATTATTAATTTAATGTAATATTATGATTTTTTTAAAAAAATTATTGATGCATTTATATTTTTCATGCACATTAAACTCAAAATTTTATTACCAAATGGTTTCCAATTCATTCCATTTCAAATGAAACAACTACACTAACTTTTTCAATTGATATGATATGATATATATATATATTATATATATATATATATATATATATATTATATAAAGCGTAATTTGAGAAAAATACAATATTTTAATTGATAATCATATATAGGAGTTGCATATATATATGCAACTCCTATATGATTATCAATTAAAATATTGTATTTTTCTCAAATTACGCTATTTTACTACATTTTCTCTTTTATCATTTATTTTAATAACATTTAAATTATTAAAAATGTTTATAAAAATACAAATCTTCAGAAAAGAAATTCATTCGCATAATAATGCTTTGTAGTAAAATCTATAGCTTGTTTACACACATATGTATATATATGTGTGTGTGTTAACATTTTTGTGTTTTTTGCGTGTTTTTTATTTTGTGTTTTTTAACCATTTAAAATAATATTTTTATTAATATTTGAAATATTTTTGTAGAACCATATAATCCTATGATAAATGACAACCTTTTTCAAGGAGACATTTTAGGCATTGATCCTGATCAGGTAAATATATTTAAATGGTTCAAAACAATTTATTTTATTTGAACAATTCAAAATAAAAACATAAAAATATGTAATTAGTATTATTATTAAATTTTTTCCTTCAAGAATTTTTGAGAATTATTCTGTATATTTATTTCAATGTTTTGTAAATTTCGTACAGAAATAAATTTTGCTAAAATGTGTTTCATGGCTAAAAATTTAAAATGTTATCTATTAAAGTAATTGTTATAACACTGTTATCCTGCGCACTTCTTATTTCGATAACGATAAATAGTTCTTATTATGCCCCATTTGCCCTTTTGTGAATATGATGGATTTTTTGTTGGATTGGAATTCGAAGTTCCTACCTCGGATAACTAGAAAGACATCGAAACGGACCAGGTTATCTCTGCCACTGTAACTAATGTTTTTCAGTCAATTTAGCATTTATTAAGTCTATAACGCTATCCCTTTAAAAACAGATTAATTATTCTCTATGCAGCAAAAAAGTTTTAAAATATCTTTTTTTTAAATTCTATGCGTAGAAAATGGTAGCTTAGTTTTTACTACTTGTGTATTAGAGTATCGGTTGTTTTAAATGATATATATATTTCATAATTTAAATACATACATCATAAATACATTTAAATACATACATCACCCCCATTGATTATTGGCACTGAAATGCTGAACACTTACATAATTCATCAAATCGTATTCGTTTTAACTAAGTATAAAATATATTACATTAATGGTACTCACTCGATAGTAAAATATTTCTCAAGAATGAACCGAAAAATGAAGGAACCAAGATTTTCGTTTCTAACCTAGAAATGATATTTTTCCAAATTTAAGTTGTAACTAAATTAAATTAATTAATTAAATTTTTTGAAAACTACACCGTCCGACATTGAAAGTGCAATACCAAAAAGGAGATGTCAGAAAATTATACAAATTTAAGGGTAGAGATTCACCTTACCTGGTTATGAAAATGATGTGAAATGCATAGCTCTCCAGCTATGGAGAGATATAAGGATAAGATATAAGGTGAGAAACCAGCAAAGTGGGCAATATTAACGCCTGTATTATTGCTTGGAAAATAATCTTTGAATTTTTTTTTCTTGTCGCAAAGGACGTCTGTAATTGCGAAAACCAGGATACCGTTGACGGAGTCAGTTCCAGCATGCACATGAGTTTACGAAATCATGGTCATTGGACTGAGGACAGGTTGGTCCTAATTGCAAATCGACTGACAGACATCTGCAAGCGTCCACATTGCATCAACTGTGCCGAAGATAGTTGGAATAACTGTGGAACGTTTTCAAGGTAATCAGAATGACATCAGCACCCTGGAATTCATGCGTCCGACGGTGCTCCCATATCGAGTTGAACCATTTGCCGATGATTGATTGCTAGTGGCCTGCGCTCATGACGTCCGTTAAGAAGGCTAACATTGACCTCACAGCATAGACTCCACGTCTAGAATGGTGCCGACGTGGTTTGATACATTTTTATGCACTGCAAATTATAAAAAAATTTATTTAGATAAATGCATGAAAGTATAATAGGATTATATATTAAGTAATATGTAGTAAATAATCGGATCTCAAAGCAATGTGGAAAACGCAGTGGCACAGGATCGTCTTCTCAGATGAATCAAGCTTCTGTTTCTTCAGTGATATTTATCGTGTATGAGTATGACATTGACGTGGAGACAAGTCCAATCCTGCAGCAATTGTGGTACGACTCACTGCGCGATAACATGACATCATGGTTTGAGATGCCATTGCGTATGATTCCAGGTCACCTTTAGTTCATATTCATGGCACTATGACAGCCCAAGTTTACGTGGGTGACGTGCTGTGACCGGTGACACGCTCCTACTTTCAGGGAGTGCCGAATGCTCTTCATCAGCAAGATAACGTTCGAATGCACATTGCTTGTATCAGTTAACATGCCCTGCAAGGGATCCAGCTGCTTCCCTAGCCATCGTGCTCTCCAGATCTCTCCCCAATCGATTACGTTTGGAGTATAATTGGAAACCATTGGCAGACCTTGTCACTGCCTCCTTTAAAAAACGCACTTTGCAATTGATTGACAGGGAATGGAGATCCATTCCTCAAGATGCTATCCGTACTCTCATTGACATTGTGCCCAGACATGTTGCTTTGTGTATCACCGTCCAATGTGGTTCTACATCCTGACTCGACCCTGTTCTCGCTCTGTGTTATGCATATCATTTCCAAATACAGATTACTCATTGTTCGTTGCTATCTCCATCTGTTTGCCGAGTTTCGTCACTTTCTAGCAACTCTCCCTTGGTGTTGCAGTTTCAACGTCGGGCAATGTACTTAGATATAATTTACACTCTTCGCATTTCCTTTTAAATTTGGCAAATATTATGGCATAGATTCAAAAGAATGAAGAGAAAACCTTGTTCAGAGTTATTTCGTAATCTTATACATTATATATATCACAAGAATTTTATATATTGAGAACTATATATATATTCAAGAATTATATAATGTATCACAATCATTTCTCAAAATATTTAGTAAAATGATAAAGAATAATCATTTTATGCTTTAATGATTATGAAGCATTTAATAAAAAATATCATTTCAATAAACACTGAAAATGTTATTTTTAAGTAAAAATTATTTTATTAGAGGCTATTATCACACGCTTCCACAAGTAATTTATATATAAATTGTTTAAATGATATTGTTATTGGCTTATGTCATTTAAATACAAAATATAGCATGTACGTTTTTACGTTTTTAAAAAGTGCTTAAGATGTTCTCTATTCAGAGACATAGAGCTTTATAAATCATATATTTCTACTGACATATTTTTTGGATTTTCATTTCCTTATAGGATCGTAGTGCTATTGCTTTGGATTCTCAAAGATGGCCCGGTGGTGTAGTTCCTTATATGATATCGATCGATGTAGGTAAGGAAAATTATTTAAATATGTAATAAAGATTTATCAAAAGTATGTAATTTATAAAATTAAATATATTCACAGTAATTAGTTTTATAAATGTGTGGTATTTACTCAAAATGTGTTCAGGAAAACGACTCCTAGATATTTTACATATTTATTGTATGATATATCAGTAAAAATTACATATTTCGTAATTTTTTAAAGCTAATTTGTTTTTATATCTTTCTAATAATTTAATTTAATTACTTAAGCAAAATTTTATCCTTGTATAAATTAACTTTTATGCTATATTTAATGTTGCTTATGACAATGTCAAACAGAGCATTATTTTTTTGCTTGGATAAATGTTGCTAATGGCTAATTTATATAGGAAATGTATTAATTATTTAACTAAAGTTTAATTCACACACACACACACACACACACACACACACACACACACACACACACACACACACACACACACACACACACACACACACACACACACACACACACACACACACACACACACACACACACACACACACACACACACACACACACACACACACACACACACACACACACACACACACACACACACACACACACACACACACACACACACGCACGCACGCACGCACGCACGCACACACACACACACACACACACACACACACACACACACACACACACACACACACACACACACACACACACACACACTTTGCCAAGTCTATTACTAAATACATGCCATTCAAAATGAAATGCTATGCAGAAAAAACAATCACACTTTTTCTAGCAACTAAGACTTTGAAAAATGCTTATAAATTCTGTAAATATGTTTCCGCTTTGTTTTTATTTCTTCCATCCATTTGTTTCCAGCACCCAACATTACGGAAATCAGGAAAGCTATGGAAGGAATTGAGGAAAAGACTTGTATTCGTTTCGTTCCAAGGACTCATGAGAACGCATATTTGAATATTGTTAAGGAAATCGGGTATGCAAATTTAGGAAATATGTTTTAGGAAATCGGGTTTTCCTATTTTATCAATAATTGTATGAACCGTATATTAATATTTAAGATTATTTTTAATTATCTCATTCGTACATTATTTTTTCTTTTCTAATGTTTAAGCTTTATATTACGTTTTCGCTTATTGCTTTTGTACATCTTTCCGATTAAGTGATTATTTAGTTTTATAAAGTTTAAATGATCCACTTCTGATTAAAAATATAATAAAACATAAAATTAATTTTGAATTAAATTATTAATTTATAGTATGTAATTTTAAGAGCACACACACTTTATCCTTAAAAATAAAATATGCTGCTATATAATTAACGTATTAATTACTTATCATAAATTATCTAAGTTTTCATAAGAATAAGCATTTCGATATCAAGTTTTATTTCAATATATTCTTTTCCCTAGTTAAATATTATTGATTTTAATCTTTAATCGCTTATAAGTGATTGTAATAATTAAACTTAAGGAAGCTAATATCAATTTTTGTAAAATGGAAAGATAATACACGAAAATGCAGATAATTATAATCATTGCTCAATAGAGAAAGGAACAAATATCAATTTTTTATCGAAATAATTAATAAAATATAAAATAACATTTATTTGATAGACGTAAATTGATAAAAATTAGAATATATATATATATATATATATATATATATATATTATGTATATAATATAAATAAACATAACAATAACAATGATTATAATATTGATAAAAATAACATTTTGAATAATCATAAATGGATTTTCTCATTCAAATTTCTTACATATTCTCATCAATCTTAGAACATTATATTTTATAGTAGTCAAAATTTACAAATTTTATTAAAGATTGAGGATTTAAAAAAATCAAATTGAAATGCATAGTACATAACTATTTTTTGTGGCTATATAATATTCTTCACCATATTTTTACACACAAAAAATGAAGCATATAGGAAACTCTAAGTATTAACTGTGTGCAATACTTTCTGTTTCAGTTGCAATTCTTTTGTTGGAAGGATTGGTAGAGAGCAGAAACTATCGCTTGGCAATGGTTGTTATAAGGTTGGAGTAATTATGCATGAACTCCTTCATGCCATTGGCTTATACCATGAGCACGAGAGATCCGACAGAGACGACTACGTTACTATACACTGGGAAAATATATCAGAAAGTGAGTTATGATTAAAGGATATAAAATTGTAACTAAGTGTATATATATCTAACACACACACACACACACACACACACACACACACACACACACACACACACACACACACACACACACACACACACACACACACACACACACACACACACACACACACACACACACACACACACACACACACACACACACAGTACTTGAATTACAGAATACTCTTTATTAATGAATCATTCCTGCCAAATCCAAATATGCATAAAATATTTTCAGGAAATTATATACTATTACTAAAACATATAAAGGAGAAAGCTGTTCAGATTTATAAAACTCCCTCTTTTTTAGTGTACTGAATTCTATGAATAGTTGTAGATAGTTCAAAAAGGATCTATATGCCAGGTGTATGCATATTAAATGAGACGATTGCTAACAGATGTTGCCACGCATGTATACAAACATTACGAAACCGTGTCACGTGATTTTTTTATCGATTGACATTTGATACTCGCATTTAGTTTACATTTGGACGAGTTTCAGCCTGCATTGTTTTTTCCCCTGTGTTAAAAATGCCGAATTTTATGCTTTCAAAACACGATTTGCGGACAGCATTAATTTTTGTTACCATCTGCCGAATGACGTTACTATACAAGAACTATCTTACTATCTGAAGAAAAATGCTGCCGAATCGTATCAAATGCTTGCAGAAGCATAGGATAGAAATGCTCTGAGCAGTGTGCAGTGCTACAAGTGGTTTGTAAAATTTCAATATCATGATTTCGATGTGAGAAACGAGGAGCATGGCTGACCAGCAAAAAACTTTGAAGATGCCGAATTGTAAGCATTACTCGATGAAGATGATGGCCAAACACAGGAACATCTTTCAAAACAACTGAATGTTTACTAGAGCACTGTTTCCCGTCGTCTCAAAGCAATGGGCAAGATAATAAAAGCCGGTATATAGGTAGCTAACAGACCATCAAACCGAAAACTTTGTGTGCAAATGTTCTCCAGACTTGACTCCTTCCGATTATCACCTGTTTGCATCATTGGGGCATGCATTGGCTGACCAGCGCTTCACTTCTTATGAAAACGGCAAATCTTGGTTTGATGACTCGCTGGCCTCAAAAGACCGAACATTTTTTTAGTGTGGTATTCACAAATTGCCCGAAAGATGGGGAAAATGTGTAGCTAGTGATGAATATTATTTCAAATAAATAAATATAAACAGTTTTGACAAATTTATTGTATCATTTTTTTAAACAATCGTTTCATTTCATTTGCATGCACCTGGTATAACAAATTTCAGTTTACATTAATTAAACCCAAGTAATATTTGATGAGTATTTTTTTGATTTGAAACTACTAAATCTTTTACTATTTAATAATTCTTCAATAAGGAATATACAGTAAATATATTTACTAGTGTTCATATTTATGCAAATATATATGAATAAATATGATCTAAATAGCTATAGTTACATAGTTGTCACACAGATATAAAGTTTTATGCTAAGTTCTATTTATTATTTTTAATGTATTTATATTCTTAAGTATATATTCTTATATTCTTAATATATATATATATATATATATATATATATATATATATATATATATATATATATGTATGTATGTATATATATATATATATATATATATATGTATATATATATATATATATATATATATATGTATGTATGTATGTATATATATATATATATATATATATATATATATATATATATATATATATATATATATATATATATATATATATATATATATATATATATATATATATATAAGTAATTCATCATTCTTGTAAATTTAAATAATTTTTATTTACGTTTCTGCAGAGTGGCGTTATGCTTTCAGAAAATTAGAACCAGATGAGAACAGGTTGCTCACTCCTTTTGATTACGATTCTATTATGTTATATGCGAGTGACTTCTTCATTAACAGATTCAGAGTGCATTCCATCACGAGGAAGGATGGGACACCGATTCCTGATCACTTTACTATGTCTGATCTGGATGTGAAACGCGTAAACATTTTGTACGAATGTGAGAAATCCTCTTTGTAATAATAAATATTATACTTTAATTATTCTCTTTCCTTAGGTTTCTTAATTTCAAAATCATTTTGTGTTTTTAAAATGCATACATGTTGGGGATGACTACATAATATCAAAAATATTTCATTAGATTTAAACACAAAACAAATAATCAAGTTAAAATTTAATTAAAAGGAAAAAAAAAACCCTAGTTAAAACGAAATTTCCCGATTTTACATCTAGAATTTATGTTTAATGCACTAAGCTGAAGCTCACTTTGCGAGTTAATATTAGAAAATAATATTGTTTTACTTGATATACGATTATATTTTTAAATTCAAACATTAAATTTTTTGTGAGTTAACTATTATTAATAGGTTATCGAAAATTTCATGAATTTGAGTGCATTTGAACATGATTAAAATAATTATAATTTAAAAGTTAGTGTTTTATTTAAATCATATCGTGCATTAATATTATATTAAATAATCATTTTAGCGATATAAAAAGAATATTCTATAAGAAAAATTATTAATTGAATATAGTTAAAAAAATTGCCCTTTTCATTTTTCAGTGAAAGGGCAGTATTCACTGAAATTATGATTGCTTTAAAATGTCAGTAAAATAATAATTTATATTTATAAGAACTCAATTTTTTACTGTAATAAACAATAAAGTTACCCAATGCTATGAAAAGGTAATTTTATAACAGTATTTAAAATTTAAAATAATTGTTTTTAAAATATCATTACATAAAATTTTTGTTGATTCTCAATGATTTTACATAAATAAAGATTTAATCCAAACAGACATTTAAATATTTGATAATAGCTTTGAACGAATAATGTATTAATATTTAATATTTTACAGCTTAAAAAACATTGAATAGCGTAATGAAGGTAATGTTCGGTAACAGTAAAGGTAATAGTAAAAAAATAGTAGTAGTATCAGTTGAGTTATAGACCAAACAGCAAAAAACATTTCATGTTGTTGGAATTTTTAATATTTTAAAAAAGTCTAAAATAATTATGTCTGAAGTGAAAATTTTAGTTAAATGTTACAATTATTTACTAATCAAGAAATATATTACGTTGGCTTTACCAAGAAAATCTTTGGCAAAAATTAAATTAAACTATTTAAATTTAATTAGCTTCGATTAAGAATTTTAAATTAAATTTTTATACGATAAAAAAATTCTAAAAAATAATTTTATCGCTAGAAAAAATCATCGTTTCTTTGAATTTGCTAAAATGATGCAAGTATTTCGAATGAACAACACATTAATTTTACTTATATACTATAAGTATGATATGATTTTCACACAAAAAAATAAAATTTACATCCAATATAAAGGAAGAGTTACATAAAATTTAAAAAATGATTTACGTAAACATAAACGGTAAAATATGATATATATATTTTACCTAAAATATTCTTAAGCTTCTCATTTATATAGATACCATACAAAATAACAGATAATCAGAGTTTGGTAAAATTAAGTTACATTATGTACTAGCTGTACAAATTATAAAAGCATAGAATTTCGCACTGCAAAATGCATTTATTAAGTAAAAAGGAAAAACAAAGCTATGAAGAGTGTAATATAGAGATGAAAACTCCAATTATAAACAGAAAAAGTATTTATCAGTAAGATAATAGTCCAGAGAGAGAGAGACAGAGAGAGAGAAAGAGAGAGAGAGAGAAAGAGAGAGAGAGAAAGAGAGAGAGAGAGAAAGAGAGAGAGAGAAAGAGAGAGAGAAAGAGAGAGAGAGAAAGAGAGAGAGAAAGAGAGAAAGAAAGAGAGAGAGAGAGAAAGAGAGAGAGAGACAGAGAGACAGAGAGAGAGAGAGAGAGAGAGAGAGAGAGAGAGAGAGAGAGAGAGAGAGAGAGAGAGAGAGAAATTGAGAATTCCGAGGCATCCATGACTCGACGAAATCAACACTAAACACAAACGCAACAGAATCAAGTGCTCAAAGTCAAAATAGAAGCCAAAAGTATTGAAATTAATAGGATTCCAAAATATATCATCAAAGTAAAATTGAAAAAAGTTAAGTTTAGAGCTCCAATCAACTGTATCAATACAGATCGGACCCGATTTAGATAATCATAAATTCGGTTAATTGGATTTTATTAAAAAAGGGTTCCATTTTAATTAACTATTGTTTGTTGAAAAATGGGAGAAAAACTGCATATTTTTAAAGGAAATATGACTTTTAATCACAATTCAATGAAAAAGCAACACTTTTATACCATTTTTATCCGTTTTCGAGCAGTCAAATAGCTCATCCAGTTGACAGTGAGAATTTGCAAGTGGTCCCCTTCGGGCTGACCCCCCCCCACTTCAAAGCATTTTCAAATTAGGCAGATGCACCACTAGCCAATGGTCCCTTGTCTGCTTCAATTTGGAGATTAAGACCATCTTCCTTGGCACTTTCAATTACTCCTGATAACAATAAGCAATTTTTTCAGAATATTTTTGGATCTTGGTCACACTAGATTTAAAAAATTTCCCCCCAGCAATCCGATGTCATATTGAATATTATAAGATACAATAACCATCAAAAGTAAAAATATATTGTTTTTAGTAAAAGTTAATAACAACATTATTTAACAAAGCTTTTAATATGGATTCATGAAAATTTTCATACAATTGAAAGAAGAGAATTTATGTAACAACATTTATTCTCTCTCTCTCTCTTAAAACAGATTGAATTTCAGGATTGTTAACATTTGTAAAGACTTTTCTTCTTCATTTTTGTTCATTTAGATACATAGATATTTAAATGGCACCACACAATGACAATCAACAAAAATAGATTTGCCAGGAGCTTAAAGTTGAGAAATACTTATACACTTTGACTACGCTCATAACTTTTTTTAATGTGAGAGGAATCTAGTTTAGAACAAAAGAAGCCATCGTATTTTCAAAAGCTAATGCTTTATAATCCAAAGCCAAAATAATATTTGAGAGATGAAAATTCCATAAACTAACCCTTAAAGAGGAGCAAAATATTAATGAATCTTAAGTGCTTAAAAAAATTGGTTCAGTATCAATATCATCAAAGAAATGACTAATGGTAAACTGTTATATAAAACAACGATTTGTGTGCATTATGATCGTATTCTAGAACATCTCAAACAAAGAAGAATCTTTAATTAGTTTGCAATAAAATTAGCAATGTACACCACTATATACTTACATCTATGTTTTTATAAAATTATAAATTTTTTCTAAAATTAGCTAAAAAATTATTTTATGACTAAGCAAAAATATTCAAGTGTCAAAGAAACTAACAGCAGAAAATATTGAATGATGGAATATCATTTTGTTTGGTGCAATGAGAATAAAAAATTGTAATTTAATATAGAATATTTCATGTGTAGTATAAAAATATCTAAAAAAATGCTTAGGGATAAAATTAGCCAGTTTTTTGTGCAGTGTTTTCATCGTGCTTATTTCACATTAAAAAAAAATATTTTTGTTTAAGTATCATGTGCATTTTTATATAGTTTCAATATATTGGAAGATGATAATCATTTTGAATAGACCCGGATAGGGTTTGTATTCATTTGTTAACTGATCAACTACGTTTATTTAAGTCATAATTTTGTCAAAATATGGTGTATTTTAAGAGAAAATAGTTTGTCTCCTTACTGTTTCCATTTCTAAAGAATATGATTTATATATACTGAAAAGAGGATTGGCAATTTCTCCTGAGTCTAGATTTTTCAGATATAAATGTTATTGAATGATTTTTTTTATGATTTAGACTTGCTAGCTGATTAAAGGCTAATATTGCTATGTGGCTAAAAGTATAGAAATCGTAGGAAGTTAGCAAAAAATGTAATTTCTGTATACTATTAAGTTCCTTCCTACTGCAGTATATACCTGTTGCAGTATACCCTCTTAAACTGCAATAATTTAAAATGTTTTAAATTATAAAAACCAAAATGCGAATAAAAATAGAAATATTTAGAGCAATTAAACCCATTTCTAATTGCACTTTCCCTTGAAGTAGGTTTCTCACCATTTTCGAATAAACGTTACAAATGAGCTGTGACCAATCAGCCAGCAAGTTTCCAATCTCTGATTTCAAATCAATCAATCAAATCTAGGGATTCAACTGGAAACTTTGAAAGGAAGGTATCTGTCCTTCCAATGAGCTCGGGATATACGATTAACGCATAGAAATTTTTGCCCGAATTAACTCGGGATAGACGGTTTATAAAAGGGCTAATTCTCGAGACATGTGAATACAATTCACTACCATTGAATAATGTTAAATGGAAATGCTGAGCAGTTTTTCATCTTTCATTTTATATAAAATGTCTTTTATTACATAAAATCAATAAGATACTCCTCTTCAATGGATGCATTTGTGCCCTCACTGAGCAATAACTAAACATTGAAATGCGCGTTGGTTGCAATATCTTGAGAAATGCAAATGAAAGTAAATAAATGTATTTAAATATTCCCAATAAAAGGTTATTTATTTCTAAATTTATATATGAAGTATTTTCAAATAGTAATTTACATGTCTGGATGAAGGAGAATTTGATTTAACTTCCGAAACTGTTGACGAAATATGAATATTAAAAAATTAAACTTTTTAATTGATTTAAAATAAATGAACATTACAATAATTTAGTTTGTATGAGATAATGAGAGCTGTAATATATCGCATTTAACAAATTATATGCAATTGCAAATATATAATTCGCTTAGCATAAAATTTGTTTACATTATTTATAGAATGAATATGTACCGTTTACATTATAATAATTTCCGTAACGAATACAAAATTTTTTACATTCTTAGAACGTCGACAATCAGGAATAATTTTAGTGTCTAGTATAACAAACCCTTACAGTAAATTCAAAGTAATTTGATTCCTTGTAATGAAGTTTGATAACTGTCATATGAATAAAATGTTGATATTATAATTTTAATAGTTTAATATCACTTTACTTTGCCCAAAATAAATTTCATGAACTCAGAAAAGAATAAAAAGCTTTCTGTTACACCCACATGTGAAATATTAAGTTATTCAAATTATTTAAAATAATTGTAAGAAATGATAATTAAATATTTTGCTCAATCAGTGAAAAATGGAAGTAACTTTAAACGTATCCCTTTTTCATGAAACAAAAAGAAAATTTTTTTGAAAGCATTTCTATTTAGGTGAATAATTACAGGGATTGAAAACGATTGTTAGGAAGGAAAACGAAAATGAAAAGGATAAGGTTTTTAAGACATAAAAAAGTAACATATTTATGAAATTTTGCTTCAATAGGT
>CM057820.1:87898985-88186485 GCA_030067965.1 Latrodectus elegans | reverse complement strand
ATTAAAATTTTAAATATATTTGATACATCAGTAAATTAATGAAATTAAAATTTTAAAATTCATTACTTTGTGTATTTAGCAGTGAAATGAATAAGATTTAGATAATGATCAGTTTATCTCAAGAATTGAATAATTACTGTAAAAGATTTTTTTTTTGGATTCAGCTTTGAAGAATAGTGATTGGTGTGATTTGTTTCTGAGTGGCCAATTTTTGTACTTGAGAGATGTTTCAACAGTGACTTATAACTTAAAGTGGATTTCAAACTCATGCATTGAGGGATCGAAGGCCAAAACTCTTATTAGCTACAAGCTCAGCAATAAAACAAATGAACATTTTTAGTGTTAATTTTCTAATATCTGTTACTGTTTTTTAATATCTATTAATTTTCTAATATCTGTTATTTTGTATTAGACAACACAAAAATATCTAAAAAAAAAAAAAAAAAAAAAAAAACCTAATAAAATTTACATTTTAATTTGAATATAGGATCGTAGTGCTATTCCTTTGGATTCGCAAAGATGGCCCAATGGGGAAATTCCTTATGTTGTATCTATAGATGTAGGTAAGAAAATTTCTATCACAATAAAGAGGAAAATTTTGATAATCAATTAATCAGAGAATTATGCATTTTAACATTGGGTCTAAAATTGTTGGAAATGTGTAATGTTATTACTTTTTTATAGCAAAAAATATTTTAATGTGGTATTATAATTTATATAAGTACGAAAAAATAGACATTAAAACCTACACTTAGTTACGGATGAAAGTTTTTTAAAATTTTTTACGACATATATAACGACTATTAGTATAGAAGGATAAATCGGGTTATACTAGGATACTGAAAATTAACTATAAATAGTGTAAAACCTCAAGATATTCTGTAAGACTGGATTTATCTAACATACTCTTTCGACACACTATAGTATATATACAATTCAATTGTGGGGGAGTAGTTCATGTACTGTTTATTTATATTTGGTAAGCTAAAACATTTTCTTGCAGTTAAGTTTATGGGAAAAGATTGACCAATTACAGTGCTTCCACATTGTTGGCTGTTAATTGATGTTTAATGATGCTGCTGGAAAATAAATATTAGTCTTCAGTCTCAAAATCAAAAGTAACTCTTGCTGAAAAAAACAAACAGTTCCAGAAATACAGAAAATATTTCTGTTTCGGTAAATATTGGCTCATTTAATATGTAGCAAATAGCAAAACAAAGTATTTCACAGACAGTAAAGGCTCAAAATATTTCTATATTCACTTAAAATTTTCTTTGAAAAGCAGTTAAATGTATGTTAAAATTCCGTCCATTCCGCAACTGAATTCAGTTGGAGCATCAAAAATTAAGTTAAAGTAAGTTTTTTCCACTGATCACAATATGAACCAAAGAAATTACTATAGCAACGAGAGTTATATGAAAAAATATAACAAATGATGAAAAACTCTAGTATTTATTTTTGATGGTTTAAATATTTTTGAGCAAATCTTTACATTCTATTAATATGGTTTTAAATGTGTCGCAACACTTAATTTTGTTCAAAATGTATTAAGATATAAGAACAAGTTTAAAAGTTTAAGATCTCATGCTTTTTTAATATTTTGTTAATTTTTGATCATAGAAATTTGAGTCATATCTAGTAACTTAGAAATTATTCACGGGAAATTTTATTGAAAAAATATAACCGGACCTATTTGAATATATAAGAAGTTCGTGAAATGTTTTCGTATGCTCAAAATTATATATTTATGTAACTGTTTTGATTTGGAACAATACATTTTTATATATAGGCTAATCATTTTAATAAACTTTTAATTTAATATAAAAAGATCTCAACACATTTCATGATGGACCTTTAAATACGTGAATCAGTATTGTAACGAATGCTTATGAGATTTAATGTGTACATAGATTTGTTCAATATTACTTACAATTATAAACAGGTTAATTTTTAGCCAACAAGATTAACGAGATTCGGAAGGTCATGGAGCACATTGAAGAGAAGACTTGCATTCATTTCATTCCAAGAACTTATGAGCATGCTTATTTAAAATTTTTTAAGGGCGAAGGGTACGTAACTATTCTTTTGTCACTATTTTCACATTTGTTACACTTTAGAAATATCATAAGTAAAAAAATTTCCTTAATTACAAAAAATTTCGTTTTTTTCCCCCTCCAGTTTTCTCTAATTTTTTTTTATCTAGTATTGTAAATATCATTTAGTTTGCATTTTTGAAATATATATTACAGAGAAATACATATATGTTAATTCTCATCATTATATTTCTACTGCGTTTAAAATTTGTCGCTGAGGTTTCATTCACATGCTAAAAGTAATTCCTTCTTATTCTCAGATAATTTATTTAAATGTTTCAATATAGTGTAAAATGTTTGCCTTAACTTATTTGGATGCCAAAGTTTATTTCATTCTGTTTGGGAATTTAATTTTTTGTAGAGTTTTTGAAAGCACACAGTTTTTATATGTATATAGCCGGCTAACTTATCTAGTGATCAGCGTGCCTGACTACGGATAATGAGGTCCTGAGTTCGAATCCCGATGGATGTACTTTCTCTCTCTCTGTCCTGTCTTTGTTCTTTCCTTGTGTGAATGAGGTGTGAATGGTTGCCTACCCTATAAACGGGTCCCTATGGCATGTGTGTGTACTGAAGAAGTCGGACTCCACACCAAATACGGTTCAGTTGGAAAAGTGAAGCAGCTCACCCCAAATTGCCAGCTGAGCTGGCACACGAGAACAACAATATATGAATATTTTTATGATAGAAAAATGGTTCTTTAAACTCACATAATTTCGTATAAGATAAAATGATAGTTTTTATATTAAGAATTCTGTTCCGATAATCAATGTTAAGAAAGTAATATTTAGAAATATAATTTATTAATTTTGGAGTTTATTTTTCACAGTCAATTTGTCTGGAAGTGGAATAAAATATATTTGACTCTATGAAACATAATTTCATATTTTTTTTTTTTTAAGATACTTTTATCACCACAAGTATGTAAATACTCCATTTTAAACTAAGGTAATTTGTAATAAAGAATGAAAAATATTTCATTCCTCTTGTACTATACTTTTTCTACAAATTTACTGAAAATGTTTTGTGAAATATTTCTCATTTTCATATGATCTGTTCAATATAAGCAAAAATATTTAAAATAATAGTTTTCAAGAGGAAGAGAAAAATGACCTAGTAGTTTTATTGGAGGAAAAATATGTCATTATTTTGGTCTTCTTATTTACATTTTGTACAATTATTATAATCTAAAGAAAAGGTTGCTGTAAAAGAAAGAAATCGAAGCTATCGCCTAAAATCCAGCACTCCGCTAGAGACACAAAACAAACCACCAAAATCATCATTTTCTAATAAAATCATTATTTCTCACATTGAAAGCCATAAGTGGACATTGTAGGATATTTGGAGCTAACCTAATTACCATTGTACCAAAGATTTAAAGTATTAAATTTTTTATTTTGTTTCTGTTTCTATTCATCATTATAATAAATATCGGTATAGAGCATAGGTTCCCAAAGTGGTCCAGGTGGACCCCCAAAGGTCCACAGAAGACCACACGGGGTCCACGTAGATGTGAAAAGATAAAAGAAGATTCATAAGTTGTAAGGGGTGTCCACAAAAATTTTTCTGTTGTTTTCATAATAAAGAACAAAATTTTTGCTTGGATTTACCTATCAACGTAGGCAGGAAGCATCATTCACTAGGTAGGTACTCAAAAATATTCGAGATTCAGTGCAAACACGGAACTGAGTAGAACAATAGATAATGGTACAAGTGTCGAGACTTGCAAAGTGCTGTCTCATTAAAAATATGACTATTTTTTGTTGATGATTTTTTGTCAAAATAAATGTAATTTGTTGATTGTTTGTAATAATAAATGTTTATAATTTTGTATAACCATGAGTATTATTCTATTAACAAGGACACAAGAAAATGTTCTACTTTTTTTCTTCTTAATACCCCCAATTTATGATGAAATTTTTTAGAAGTTTCGGAAATTCAGTGGAAAAGGGGATCTACCAAAAACCGTAAAACATTGAAAGTGGTCCACGAGAAAAAAAAAGTTTGAGAACCCATGATATAGAGTAAAGTAATTTATAAAAAGGAATTATGCTATTAAATTATTTTTTATATTCAATACTCCACTTTGATATCAATAATTTCTCTGGTTTTCCTCAAGCGCTAGAATCCTTTACATGTGTGCGAGTAGACTTGAAAATAAAGTTAAATTAATTTTAATTCTCTTTTGCACTTAGCTTCAATTTCGAATTGAGTCGTTAAATTGTAATGAAATTATATTACTTTTTTCAAATAAATGCTTTTAGTGTAAAAGTTGTTTCGATGACACCCAACTGAAGAAGTTTCATCTTCCTAAATCTTCTTAAAGCAATAAAAGTACAAAAACATTGAAATTTAAGCAATTTTTGTAATTTTCAGCTTAAGAGTAGTTTTTTCTTTCATGACTTGAGAATCATTTCAATTTCTTATAAATTTAATAATGCAAAATTAATTAACCTTGATAAAATTGATATAGAATTGCTATCAATATATTATGTGCCAAAAATATCGATATCATAAACTGGATGTTTACTTAAACTACCGAATTTCCCTTTGAATCATATTTTGACATTTTACTTAAACAAGCCTACAAGTTGTTAGTTTTATGTAGTTAAAAAATTAAACAATATTAATACTGTGCATACTTTTTTTATTGAATAATATGATTGAATTTAGAAATATTATTGTTTCAGTTGCTATTCTTTTGTGGGGAGGATCGGCAAAGAGCAGCCTTTATCTCTTGGTGACGGCTGCGATACTTTTGGAGTCATACTGCATGAAATTCTGCATGCTGTGGGATTTGACCATGAACATAAGAGATCTGACAGGGATAACTATATCAAAATATACTGGGAAAATATACCAGAAAGTAATTTAATGAAAAATGTTTATAAAAAAATTCTTAGAGTATATTTTTGTACCATTTAGACATAATTTTAATGATATTAAATACATTTTGCTATTTTATAATAGTCTGTCAAGGGCCATGGTAGCCTAGTGGTTAGGGCATTGGCCTTCCATCCGCAAGGGCGGGGTTTGATTCCCAATACCGCTAAAGTAATGCTATTTTTTTCATATTTAAAATTCTTCATTTCTGGTAACTAAAAATTATAATTTAATATTTTATAAGTTTCAAATATAAGATGTTTGTAAATTGAACTGCTTTTGAAAAAAAATTTAAGTATGTACATTTAATAAGATGATGTTATAAGTAAAGTAGGGGCGAATATACCATTATTTTTATTTATGCTCTTCTAAAACGTATATGATACATCTATGACTGTCATTTACTTTATCTTAAAAGCATTTTGGTTTCCAGAAGAAGTGGTTTATAATATTTTAAGCAAGCAATAATCTTTTAAAGTTTGCTATAAGATTTTTTTAAAATTAGAAAACTAATTAGAGTTTTTATAAGTTATTAATTTATTTTTCATGCCTTTAAAATTAAAATACTATTTTATAAAACAAAGTAAAATATTGTGTTATTAAAATTTATCAAATTGAACAAAAGAAAAACTAATCAAATACAGAAATACAGATTTGTATATTCTTCTTTAATAAATATTCAAAGAGAAACAGCTACGTTTTTAATTAATAAAATTTGAAAACCATTTAATCTTACTATTTTACATTGTTTCTAATATATTTCACATCATCAGTTTTTCAAAAAGTTTTAACTATAATCCTAAAATATTAGCCTATTATATTACAGTATGGTTATTTATTTTTACTTTAATATCACTAATATCTTTAATATGAACTGTTTATTTATTTATTTATTATTTTTTTTTGCAGAATGGCACTATGCTTTTGAGAAGTTGAAACCGAATCAGAATAGGCTGCTCACCGAATTCGACTATGAGTCCATAATGCTTTACGGCAGCACAGGTTTCGCTATAGATCCAAGGAAGCCCAGTATGACCAGACAGGATGGGACACTTCTTCCCGAGCCCCACCATAAGACCTCTATGTCTCGTTTGGATGCAAAACGCATCAATATTTTGTACGATTGTAATAAATTTTCTATCTAATAAAAAAAATAAGTATATTCTCAAATTATAATTGAACTGCGATATATATACTTTGTGTCACTTTGAAAATCTAACATTTCTATGAAAGAGAGAGGTATTTATTATAAAATTTGTAAGTGCGAATTTAAAAAATATATAGTTGAATTGTGACTTTTAAATTAAAATATAAAACACAAAAACATTCTTTATTTTTTTTCCCTTTTGAATGGGTTTTAAATGAGATTTTTTGATAATTTAAACGAATTAAAATGATTAATTTTAATGTATTTAAAAATAGGGTGAATATGTTATAAATCAAGCAAAATAAGCAATAATATAAGACTTTTACTTCAGGATGTTCAAGCATATATAGAGATGACATATTTATTAACTCGGAATACTACAGAATTCTTTAGCATTTTGATATTGAATAATAACAGGAGTTTCTCATTATTAATTTATTAACAAATATTAATAATATAACTTATCGAGAAAATAACATATTTTTGTCATGCTAATATCGGACCATAGTCACTCTTTTGTTTAGCAGAAGTTACTACAGTTGTCTGATTCACCTTTCTTAGAGCGCAAGAATAAGAAGAAGTTGTCTAAAAACTCATTAATAAATATAATGATATCGCAGATAACCAGTGACACACTTACAGAGGAATTTAAAGGAATTTTCTCATAAAAAGTCTTTGTTATTCATGTTTTTGGGAACCGAAAGACTAAGCCCTTTTTCCTGTTTGCACATTTAATATTATTTTTCTACTCTTGCTGTTACTATTTAGAGTAAAATTAACATTATTCATTATGTGACTTAGAACCAAATCAGACAGAAATATGAGAATATTAGAATCCTAAGAAAACTCATCATTTTTTCATAATTATGAATCGTGGTGATTTAAAAACAACAACAATTACATGAAAACATAAAATCTATTCTAATGCAGACAAATTTAAACCGGAAACAGTTGAAAACAAGCAAACGCCATCGGTATATATCCTATTCTATGGGTAATAATAATTTTATCGTTACGGCATCAAAACTCTGCAATAATGTCTTCCATGATGTTATAATTTTATTTCCTTGCATAAAAAATATCTCAATTGTTCCGTTCTCATTAAAACTACTTGTACTATAGTAACTTTTATCAATTCTATTTATTTCAATCATTTCTTAAGAAATTTTATTTAAGAATAATTATCAAATTATTGATCAAACATTTTCATTCCACTCATTCATTCATTCGTTTCTCACAGGTCTCAATGTAAATATCTGCAAAATTATTATACGTGTGCAAAGACGCTTTGATTGTGTAAACAATTTTCTTCATTGATGAAATTATCAAAGATTAAAAGGACTAAAGATCTGATTGATTTCGGTAAAAAGAAATTATTAATAATATACTTATTACGAAAGTAAATGCTTATTGCCCTAGTCAAATATTTTATTAGAAAATGTCTTGCAATGTTATCAATGGTCAATCTACATAATTAACAGAATATAACAGTATCTTCAGATTTTCGATTAAGCATAATATTTACATTGAATGATAGAGCAATTATGTATGTTATGAATAAATAAAGCTTTCTAACTTTCGAAAAATAGAAAATTTAACGTAAAAATAAGTTTTAAAAAAAAAAAAAAAAAAAAAAAAATTAAAAAGATTACTCTACAAAAAAGAAATTTCGAAATAATCCCATGTGCCTTGAGCGCATAAATCCTCTAGCAGATAAGGAAAAACAGTGATTGTTTCCTAGTCTTAACATATTCATGCTTTCATATTAATTGTTTTCTGTTATTAGTTTTTCATAAGTTTTTATTCGATAACTGAGTAATTGGAGTTTACTATGCTTTAGAATTCATCAGACATTCTTTAAGACTTTGTTGGGTTCAAATTATGAAAGTTATAGTTATAAATATTGATCTTCTAGCCAAAAAATGTAATTTTACCTATTAATTACTAATGGATTTGAATATTAAAATCTCAATAAATGATAGTCATTTTTAATACCAAGTTAAGAATCAGTTCAAAAATTTGTAAGAAATATAAACGATATTTTACTTTGATATCAAAATCTATGGAATTTTATCGGAAAAGGTTTAATCTTGACACAATAATACAACTAAAACAACAAACCATTTTAAATCACTGCAATTTCTTAAATTTAAAATTACAGTAACTAAAATTTTAAATTATTCGTAAATGCAACATATACTGCTAGTAGCAATATTATTGTTAACATTTTCTCTTGTTAATTGCTTAATTTCTTACCTGCAATGCTTGAATAAAATATGGCAAATTCTGAAATGTTTCATACATTGTTTACTTCTAAATTCTAATATTAATAATACATGATCTTTTAAGTTATATGCAACAATACAGAATTGTATTTGTAATAATATTTATCTTATTAAACAAGTTATTTTTACAAAAAGAAAGGTGTTCATTAATAAGATACATCTTTTATGTTTTGATATAGCTGGTATATCAAAAGATAAAAAGCTTTAAAAACTCAAAAAATAGAGAAAAGAAGTTAAAATTATTCTAAAGATACTCTCATTATATGAGAAAATGATAAAGAACAATAGAGAATTTTTTTTTCCTTAATAAAACGCAGACATCAAATCCTGCAAATTAACAATGAGAGTTTGTCAAGGAAATTCGAATATGAGAGATTTTGGCAAATTAAATAATCATTGTATATATAAAAAATTCACTTCTATTCAAAAAGCTTTGTAAAAATATTTCATAATATTTTTTAAAATATAAAACTAAAAATTTTCTTTCTTTTTCTGCATTCAGTAAAGCAAAGAAAATTTTAATTTATGAAACTACAAAATTTACTTAAAATATTTAACAAAATCGTTTATTTAAAAAATTAAAATGTGTATATGCTTATATTTCATTATTAAATGTCTTATCAAAGATAGGAAAATATATATAGAATCGTTTTAGAGAAGAATAAAAGAATAAGAATAGTTTAATGAAAAGTTTTCATATTATTTCGTTATTAAATAATTATAAATCAGCTTCATGCAAATGATCCATTATTTATTTTTCATCACATGTTAATTATACGAAAATGTATCTACACTGAAATATTCCTGCACCATTAGATTCATTTGTAAAATCACGTTGCTCAAAACTTTTATTTGATTAAATTAAATTTGATAATATAGGTTATAAATAGTATGTGCTTTCATCTTCTTTCATCTTTTTTCAGTAATGATTTTTCATCAATTACTCTTTAGAATTCTAAGTCTGGGTGATATCTATCAAAAGGATAATATATTTGAAAAATTAATAAATACGTAATAAGAAAGTTTTTCTTATTTTCTTTCTAGATATTCTACTTGATTCTATCATGTGATTTACAGCGTATTTATCTTTAGTTTTTTCCGATTTTTTAAGAAACATAAACTCCAAAAAATTATTTTTAAAAACCATTGTTTCCATTTTCCTGAAAAGTGCCCATTCTAATGAATTTCTAATCATTCTAAGTAATAAAGGTTCGTTTCTAAGGTATAGAGTTACAGTGAAAGGAATATTTATAACAAAAAAATAAAATGAAAAAAAACTAATTAATACTTATATAAATAAAATAATTACGTAATAAGATACATCAAATTTGAGTAACTTGTTTCACATTTAAAAGTATTCTGAATCATATAAGAAGTTGCATATTTGTTGTTACTAATGGCACTTAGACAAGCCAAACTCGCCATGCGAATTTAAATCAATTGGGAGCGTCTTTCGTTTAATCAGAGCACCATAAAGATGAAAGTACGACTTTTGCTCTTCAAATCCTCCGATAGATGACAGCACCAAAGAATCTACTCCCTCAATTTTGGCATTGATCTGATCAATGTTGCATATTTGAATTGAGAATTCACTTTTTATGTTAATTCTGAAACAAAATTATAGATTTATACATTCAATTTTTTGGTTTATGAAAAATATACAATTATTCATTTCATAGAAATTGAAAAAATAATTTGACTTAAATAATAATAAAATTATATATATATATATATATATATATATATATATATATATATATATATATATATATATATATATATATATATGTGTGTGTGTGTGTGTGTGTGTGTGTGTGTGTGTGTGTGTGTGTGGAATCATTTAAAACGAATGACTTTTAGTTGGATTGCGTTAATAATAATAAATTGAAGTAAACACCACAGTGTGGTAATTGAATTCAATGCAAATTAAATAATTTTTGTCAGATTTAATATAAAAGTATCTAAAATTTAAACCTACGCTATATTAATTAAAAAAAATTTCAAGCAAATGTTTTGGGCTAAGACATGACAGTTTTCAAGAAAAATATTTAAAGATTTATAAATTCCTACTTGAAATTCAATGATTCAAATATTTTAAGATTTAAATGTGTTGTTTTTCAATAAAATTAATTATTATTTCAAATTAGATTCATATTTTACATGTTTTTCTTGAAAAGTTTGTTATCTTTAATTATTTTAGGAAGAAACATATGAAGTAAAAATTTATGGACAGTAGTTTTTACGTTTACGAAATAGATACGTAAGTAAATTAGCTTAACAGGTTTCATTTTTCTCAAGAAACTAAGATAGTTAAAATCTTCGAAGATAAAAATACAAATGATAAAAATATTATAAGAGCAAGAAAAATTCTGTGATTGTTTTCCGAACCACTTCAAGGGAAAAATACAATAAACTATGGAAATCACAATATTTATCGTTCTTTCATTAGCATATTCTTCACATGGTAATCGTTTTGTTTACTTTTATATAAATTTAAAATTTTTATATAAATGTAAATTCTGTGTTAAATGAAAAAATTGTTTTTAAATTCATTGTTGTCAATAATTTTCTTAAAAAATTTTCATAGCTATTTATATTTTGAGTATATGTCCAAAAATTAATTCTGAAATTAAAATAAAATGTCGTTTTATTTTTACAGCATTCTTTGATCCTATGATCAATGAAGGGCTCTTTCAGGGTGACATTTTAGGCATAGATCCAAACGAGGTATCCTAAGGTTCCACTATTAGAATTATCTAATTATTTTTAATATATAGATGTTTTTTTCATTTTTAGTAGCACTTTTTTTTTATTTAAAATCGTGGTTTATTAACTCGACCTTGTTTATAATCTCTCTCAGCTCATTTTTTTTTCTTTTTCGAAATGTTACTTTTTTTTTCATATTTAAAGTTTCTCTTAAAACTTGATTCTTTTTATACCTTTCTTAAATATTTTTATTCCTGAATTCTATATTTTATCAAACACATATTTTTTGGGAAAAGAGTTTTTCATTTAAGAAAACTTAATACTTTCAATCAAATTTGCATTTATTGAAAGCAACTTTAATGTTTCATGATTTCATTTGAGTTAGCTACAATACATTTCATATCATTTACTCTTTCGCATGTTTATATTCTTTAGAAATTTTTTTTTTTTTTTTATCAAATTTAAGACTGCTGAATCTAGATATATTTTCAGAAGTTTCACATCATAGCAGTGCTTAAAACTGCTATTTATTATAATATATATGTTTATTTTTATAATATTATAATAATATTATAATATATATGTCTACTTTTCTAACATAAAAGAAGTTTAAAAAGGAATTTATTGCTTTGGAAGATAATGACTTTTTTATCAATTAAATTATTAACTAAACAGATTCTAATTAAATGAAAGCATTCATCTCTCAGATTTTCTAAAGGGCTTTGAACTAAACATTTCTAATAGTAAACTTCAATAAAAATCAGTTAAAACAATTTTGTCATCCATCTTAACATATATGTTCGAATGTCTTTGTATTTTGGTGGAAGATGTCTTGCTTTTGATTTGATGGAAAAAAGTCTAAATGATTTTGTAGGAAATACATTTTAACATTCATATTTGCAAATATTGTTTGAAATGCATGGAATAAATTGCATAGAATTTCGAAGATTAATAAGATATGTGCACTAATTTACTCGAGACAGACTGCCAATAAATTAGTAATTAAATTATGAATTTTATAGTAACTTCATATTTTCCCAAGTGCTTAAATTTTTTTCATTTTTCGTCAGAAATTATATTTAAAGAATACTAAAAACAAAAGATTTTAATTTTAAACAAATACTAATGTTGGAAATACATAGCAAACATATTTAAAGTAAGCACTTTTATTTAAAGATTTTTTTCATGTTGTTTCAAAAAATATTATCTTTATATGAAGTGGAAAAAGTAAAACTTTCTTAGTCAAGAAAAGACACGTTTTCAGTATTCTAAGTGCCAACCTCAATTGTTTTCTAACTGTCCCCTTATTTTCATAAGAAGAAAACCAGCGACTTCATACGGGTAACCCAAAGAACTTAACTATTATTATTATTATGAACATTTGATGGTCTGAGAAGGAAGGAATATAGGGCATGCGATCACATTAAATAGCCGCATATTTCTAAATCCATGTATTTGATCTGGATGCTACTACTTGTCTAAGAAGTAGAGAAGATGTCTTGGAATTTTAAACAATATGAATGTCAAATGAAAATAAAGAAAAATAAATTAAGAGTAAAATATTCAAAAGGGGTCAAAATCCTAGAGAAAAGATTTTCCGAAGGAAAATCTATTCAAAATACATTGCAGAAAATAACTTAATATTTCTTATAATTCATTTAGATCCATTAAAGTTTATCAAGATATGTGTTATATCAAAATATATTGTATGTAACAAAAAAATCAACTAAACAGAAGAAAAGGAAGATATAGTTGAAATAGAAAAAGGATATAACAGAAATAGAAAAGAAAGACAGAAGAAGATATGAAAATGTTTCACCTGGAACACAAGTTTTGTTTTTCTTTCAGAATTTTTCTTCAATGGAGGAATTTCACTGTCAAAAGATTATCCAGGAAAAGTAAAAATCATGGGAAAATGTTCACCCACACCCAGAAAAAAGTGTTGAAGAAATGTTCACTTATTCTTCCCATTTGATTCATAATGACAAAAATGTATTATTATAAAGATGTATTTAATTTTTGACATTAATGTAAACAAAACTAAAAATTGTTGTAGTAAAAAAATCATATAATGGGGATAACTACAATAATTGTTGGTTTTGTGTTTAGATATAATACCGTAATTAATCATAGTTATAAAAATGCAACCACTGTCCAAATTAAAATTCTGTTATTATTTGTTTTTCTGGATAGGACAGGAATGCCATACCACTTGACTCACAACGATGGCAAGGAGGTGTCATTCCTTACGTTGTATCTGAAGAATTAGGTAAGACTATTGTATTTTATATCAAAGATTAATGATCCATTAATAACAACTTCTTTTTAATTCAGTTGTGATGGTAAATAAGTTCCACATTCCTCAATATATGTGATTCTAGTTCACCAATTATTGCTCTTACTCATTTCTTATTAAATTTGAATATTTGTACATTTAATTTGAACTCATTATAAAGTTTTTTGACTGATAAAAATGTAGGTTTTGTACTCAATCCTTAGGAGATCTTGTTTAATATATTCTTTTAAGTTTTTTTGTTTGAGTGTGTTTGTGTGTATGTTTAGCAAAATTTTCAGTCAATTAATATTCTAAATTAAAATTTCAAATAGTTAATAATTGTTTGAAATATTTAATTAAATTTTATTCACTTGATATCATATATTTTATAATGTGTCAATTGGAAAATATTTAAATGTATTCTATAAATATTTTGTTCAATAACTAAAAAAAGTAATCAGAGCACTGTCATTGAATTTACAACCAAGAACAGTGAAAAAAGCTCACCAAGAAGGAAGAAAAGTATTATCTTTAAATTTTGCAAAAGTTTATTGAGATTCCATATACAAATAATCTCAGTTTGTTGCAAAGGCATATAACTATTAAACATGTAGACAGATATTAGAACTACAAACAAATATTTAGATGCATAATAGAAGATTTATAAACTTTAAGATAAAAAATTTGACTCTATGAGAAATTAAGGTACAAATGCCAGGTAAAGGTAAGAGAAGATTTTTATAACAGTTTAGAAAATTTAAGAGAGCCTTAATTATTGGTCAGAAAAATGCCAATAATTAAGGCCCACTTAAATTAGGCAGGTTGGTTAAGGTGTCGTGTTGCTAGTTTTTTTGTCAGTCGTGTTGTTAGTCAGATGAATTTTTCGGAGTATGCCGTTAGAATATGTTGAGGTAGTTGACATGAGATGATACCCACATGTGACATATCGGATCTGGAGCCATCTGGAAAATGACATAAGGATGATGTGGCAACTCACAGTGACTCATTCCACAATAAAATAACAATAAATAAAAGCCCGTTTTTTTTTTCAAAAGCCTGTGTGAAAGTAAATCCTTTTATCGAAACATTCTTTTTGTCTGCTATCTTTAACATTGAAAGAAAGACGACCCTGTCTATAACGTTGTCAAGTCAGAGAGACGTGAAATACCACAAATTTTCAAAATATGCTGTGGTGTTTAATGATGAATATTGGTTCCTTCTCTGAACAAATGGCAACTATGTATATATAACAGCTTTGGTAAACAGTACAATCCCCCCATTGTATCGCACAACACACTACTCACATAGCAGGTTTAATAGTCGGTGACCAGTAACTTATGATAGGCAGTCTAACTTAATTATTATACTTGAAAATTTAATGGGTCAAAGTTATGTAGGTAATATTCCATCTCATGTGGAACTTTTTCTAAATATAATCCTAAGGTGTTTTCCTGTAAAATAATGCCTATTTTCCTACATCTCGAGTTGCTCAAAACTTCCTTTATCTTGTTCATCCTTCCAAGCGCCACCTCATTTCTCATACTTCTCTCCGATAGAATATGGGACCCACTGAAACGCCAGATGTCCTTGTGTTTCTCATAGCATGATTTGGATGTGATTATTCAAGATTCGTGGTACCATTTGTCTCAGTACAATATCAAACGTCTGATCAACTTAATATCGAGTCGTGTTTTGGAGGAGGTTTAACGTGCTATTGATGTTTTGTTTTTGCTCAATTTTGCACTCTGTTTGTCTTAATTTTGGGATCGAGTGAATTTCTCATCGATATGATTATGTGCATTCAATAATATGTTTCTTTCTTAGTACGGTATTTTCAATGTTCTTGAATATATATTATTAACTTTCTAAATCAAGTGTGAATTTAAAAAAAAATTTAAAAGTAAAATGGTTAAATTTTAAATAAAAATTGGGAAATAACGAGAATTTAAAAATTCTTTTTATTTTTATTTCACGATTAATAATGGAGTTAAATCAGTTTTTCATTATTATATATGTTCACCGCTACAATCGTCTAGTCTTTCGAGTATATATTGAATTTTTAATTCTTTTCCTATTTAATTCAAAAATTACTAATTAATAAAGAATTTTTGTTTTTTATGCTTGTCACTCAACATCAATTTTTGCACGTGATGGATAAGGACCTACAGTCTAAACTGAATTTCAAACCATTACAAGCATTGAAGTCCGAGATGGGAATTGATCCCACAAGATGTTGAATCGCAAAACCAAAACTCAAAGCATTTTGTTGTCAGCTCGTTATAAATTATTCATACTGCCGTAAAATCTATTTTACACAAAGCGTAAAATAAATTTTAAAAAAAGTAACTAAAAGATAATTAGATTTTATATTATTTACTCTTCACAGTTAAGATCTTAATCTTATAGAATTTTATAATAATGCAAGTTAACTAAACATTATTAGAAACGTTGAATATTCTTAGTAACTTTGGCCACATATTTGGTTGTTATGAAATATTGTCTCCTCAAAACAAATTAAGAACAATTAAATGGAGTTAAATGAATTGCTAGACAACAAAATCATACAGCACTTGGTCAACAGGTGGTAAATCGATTGCAGAATGATTCGTACTTTTTGTTTTAGCTTCATTAAAGAAAGGTATCAGAAACGTCATGGATCACATCGAAGCTCACACTTGCCTTCGCTTTGTCGAGAGGACTCACCAAGAGGACTATGTGAAGTTGATCAAAGCTGAAGGGTAAAAATACTGATCAATATTTTTTCAAAAGATGGTACTTATGATAATATTAATATCATAAAATGGCATCATATTTGATATAATTACAAAATTCACATTTAAATTTTTATATTCATGAATTAATCTGTTGAGAAAGGAAGAAAATTGGTGCGTGTGAAGCTAATACAATATCACTCATTAGAATTGTAACACCACGAAAGTAAGAGCGTACAAACATTAGAATCACAAGAAAGGAATATGTTATAATATATACATGATTAAAATTTCAGAGTATCATTTCGTGATATTGCCACTCGCACAAACTAAAATCCAACAATGTTCTGTGAATATGGAATTGATAGATTGTCGGAAATGGCATTATTTGCAACATATCTAGTTTCTCCCCGTATTTTTGTAACAGTTTCTTTGACAATGGAACATAAAGGTAGTTGACAATTCCCATACACCCAGTGACAAAAATGGATACGGCTGTAGCATAGTGACATCTTTTTAAACAAGTTTTGGTTTTGCTTGCAACATTTTGAATGCTATACACATGTCTGGAGGCTTTGTAGAAAACGCTTGCTGGCTAGTTGTATTCTGTATCTTCAAATGTTGCCTGCATCCGATGTGATAGTATATGCAGCCATTGTGTGTGGTATACACATACATATCTGTAAATCGGATAAGTGATAATTTAAGCGATGATAGGAACATTTTTGAAATATTAAGGATAGTAGTTGTTCCCTATCTTCGAGGCTTAGGAATAACTATTTTTCAACAGGTTAATGCAAGAGTATATGTTAAATATCGTGTACTGAATTTTTCTTTTAAAAAGTATATTCGATTGTTGTTCTATTCCATATGGTGTTCAGAGTATTACGAAAATAAAAATATTTAATCATACGTTACCCTGCAGCAAACCTAGACTATAATTGGTGTCAAAAGTCGCTTCATCACACGAGTGGAAACTGAATGTTCTTCAAAATATCCATTTTCTTACAAATAGTAGGTAATATGGTTGTACGGTTTTGAAAAACCAACCTCAAAATAAGTCTATAGCATCGGATGTCTGTCACAATAGGCAGATGATATCCCATATGTCGTTTAGTATGACTTTATCAATTCGATATTCGCCTGAAATATTAATTTGATTTAGAGCAGTGTGAAATGTAATATTAAGATATGATAATCCATATTTTTGTTAAGCCAAAATCTTGCCTCTGTCAAATCATTATCGGTAACTTATCATTCTAGACACAAGATGATATTCCAAAAATATCCCAACTTTACAAAGCAATTTTCAAATGAGAAACGGACTATATGCAGTGCTTCAAATGTCAGTTTTCTTTCATGCGACTTTCAAATTTTTTAAAATGCTAATCATTTGCATTTACGTGTTTTTTCCTTTTCATGTGCTTGTGGTCTTTGTGATATCATTATTTTCTGTTGTTGCAGTTTTAATATTAAGTCGTGTATTTTGACTAGATTAATATTAAAAAATGATACTGCAATTTTTTTAGGTGCTACTCTTTTGTCGGAAGAGTAGGAAGAGAACAAAAATTATCTCTCGGACCAGGGTGTGAAGCCTTTGGAATTATCCTACATGAATTATTGCATGCTGTTGGTTTCCATCATGAACATATGAGATCAGATAGAGATCAATACATCAAAATCTATTGGGAAAACATACCTGAAAGTAAGATTGCTTAAATTATATTATTTTCAATGTAAATTCAGTTATTTTATTTTTGCGCTCATTATTTCTGAATTTACTACATTGAATATGTTTTATATTTAATTTGTGCAAGCATTTATTGAATAATACCCAAATTAAGAGCTATTTAAACAGGTACATTTTAGTTGTAGTAATGAAAGCTCTAAAGCTTTAACTACCTATATCCCAAATAAAAAAATTCAATGAATATTATTCCCTTTAAATATGCAACCAATATTTTTTTATTTAATGAAAACATTTGTTGATAGAAATCATAATACGCAATTTTAATATAAATACAGATTTGCTGCAATATATATATATAACTTTTTGTTATCTAAATCACAAATAAGAAAATTTAATAAACTATATTTTGTTATAATTATAAGTAAATTTAATAAACTATATAATGTAGTTGAATTATTTTTGCGATTACTTTTTCATATTGCATTACATAGTATATAATGCAGTATAAAAAATTAATTTTTCATATTGTAAAAAATTAATTAATAAATTTAAAAATTTGTCGTTTTAAAGTCGACATATTGCATAAAAAATTGTCGTCTTAAAGTCGTATTTATGTCCTTCAATCAAATTTTTTAAGAGTGTTTTATACCACTATTTTAGAAGTTTCTCAAAAAATTATCATTGAGTACTTTGCAACTGAAAGAATTTTAGTTTCATACTAGAGAGGCAAACCATTGCAATATATATTTATGATTATTAAATACATTTTACGTCTCTCACATAAATAATCAACATAAGAGGCATATTTTTAAACGTGTCATAAAAATTTATAAACTTAAATCTCTTTTAAATAAGTTCATTTCTATTACTGGATGTTATGCATGTGGTGTAAAAAAATTATAACTGAATATGGCATTATCATTTCAGAATGGTTTTACGCTTTCCGGAAACTCAGACCAGAAGAGAACAGGCTTCTGACCCAATTTGATTTCGCTTCTATTATGTTGTATGGCAGCAATTCCTTCGCCAAAATCTGGGGAGAACACACCATGAAGGGCACCGATGGAAGACTTCTTCCTGAGGCATATGAAAAGAATTCCATGTCTTCACTGGATGCAAAGCGAATTAAAATGCTGTATCAATGCCCATAACTTTAAATAAATAAACTGTAGCATTAGAATATGAATGTTCTGAAAAGTGTTGAATCAATCATTTTTATACACTCTACATTATTTTGCGTTTACGTATTATTTTAATTATTCCACTTAATAATTTTAAAATTAAATGATAAACAAAAGAGAGTTTTTTATACAATATTGGGTAATGTTTGTTCTACTTTATTATAAATAAATCGAACATAATTACTCTAATGGCCTATCATGTAAAAATACACAAAAAACATTAAACATAATCAATTACTATGAAGAACTCTATACAAAACTCATTTTTGGAATGGGTCATAAAATAAGGATGTTAGCTTGAGAAAAATAAATAATGGAATTAAATACATAAAATCATTTTTATAAAATAAGTTAAAAAATACATCATTAAACAGTAATGTTTTAAAACAGTTTCGTTGACAATTAAAAATCATATTTTATAAAACATTTTTAATTAAAAATCAATGAGCTATACATTAGAAATTAATTTTCATAAAGATATACTAACAGATTCCATAAGATGTTTGAAAATTCTAAAAAATGCCTTCTTCTCAATTCCATATATTTAAAAAAATTCCCACAAAGAAGGAAAGACTTTTCAAAACTTCTTTTTTTATGTATAATCTCCAATTCAGACTGATCGATTTTTAACGAAACAACTACTTCATTGTTTTATATTTATGGATATAATACAGAGTTACTGAGTTCCAAAATTTCATGAATACCACAGAGATTAACTAAACACTATATTCAAAATTAAATGCAAGTTGAAAAAAAAACCCACTGATAATCATTGCTTCACTCTGATCTCAATTAAAATTGTTAACTAATAATTAAAGACCAACATCCCATCACAAAATTGGTAATTCTATCGATCACGACTTTAAAAATTGAATGTTTAATACTCTATGAAATACAGGCCTTTGTATGCAATAGTATTTTGCTGCGCACGGTCAAATGATAGGATAAATAATTTTTCTAACTAAGACCTATAACGCATGTTGAGTGCTGCTCCTATAAAATCATCATTCGATTATCATTAATATTTTGAAGAATATGCTCTGTATTTTTGAAAGTAAATGATCTTCACAAATTGCACCTATTTAATTGAGAGAAATTTAACAGGTTTGTGAATAACATTTATACTACATAAATAAACAATAAGTATAATTTTCTTTTGTAGAGATCAGAATGAAATTTATTTTTCAGACCCATTTCAGTGTAAAAATTTACACTGAAATGGGTCTGAAAAACATCACTGTATTATGACTGGTGCAATACAGCACCAGTCATAATACAGTGATGTTACAAACTTCTCTTCTGGACTAATGCAAAGACCAGGGAAAATTAATCTATACAGCATCATTCAAAAAAGAGTCCAATAACTCAAAAAAAAAAAGAATAAAAGAAAAATATTGATGGAAAAATATCCCACTTTTTTAGTTTAATACACAGAAAAAAGTTGACTTTCTTGATACATTTCTTATGTAATATCTGAAACCAAAGTAAAATATTAAAACAAATGAGCACTTTAAAATATTGTAAAGAAAACTTGACATATTATATTACAAAATATGAACCTAAGAATAAAGTTACTTTTACAAAAAACTGCAAAAAAAAAAAAAAAAGTATATACTGGTAAAATCTGACTATGATGAATTTCATTCCAATCCGATCCATAAACTCATTAAAGCGCTTTCTCATTAGAATCACAAATATAATTATATTTTTCACTCAATTCTCTAACAATTTGAATTTAGTACAAAACTGATCCGATTAATTTCCTAGACAAGCTTATTTAATAAATTTTAAGTATTTTGCTTTTGTGAGTAGTGAAGTTTTTTTATCATATAGTTACTTTCGGAAAATAAAGATTTCATATTATTTGGCACAATTTAAAAAGAAATATAATTTTACATTTCTATCATATCATAAAATGGTCCATGATAAATCAATAAATGAAACGCAAGAAACAACAAAAGATGGGACTTAATATCTTTTGTACTAATTATAATAAGCGATTTTATTTCCTAGACCTGTTATGGAATCTTGGTGTAATTGTAAAGAACATTTGACAAATTATATTAAATTATATTACATGTACCATTTTCATAGAATGATACCTTGAATAATATTAAAAGCATATAAAATAATACATTCTTAATAAAAACTGAAAGAGAAATATTTATCAAGTAACAGTTCGGGAAAATAATGGAATTTTGAAGTTTATAGAGAAAAAAATTCGAAACAATTTACTTATTGACAAAGATAATGATTTTTGAAAATACTATATTATTAGAATTATATTCGAGTCCATATAAAAACAAACATAATTGATAATTTATTGATTAGCAATTTCTTAATGAGACGAATTTTAATCGCCTTAGAAAAAGATTCTTTTTATATAGCAAAAAAGAAAAAAAATCATCAAATCTTTCATTGTTTGAAAGCAAAAGTAATTAATGTTAATAAATAGTTCAAAAAATTTTAATTTCATTCAAAAAATTTTTAATTTTATTTAAAATTTTGATACTATAAGTTGTTAATTCCCACAAATGAGATAAAAAATATTATTAACATTATTTTTTAATCGCATTTTATTGTAATTAACTAAAAATTTAAATTTTAAAATTTTGATTATTCAATTAAATTGAGCTCGATATAAATTTCTTAAAACTTGAACATAATATACAAAATATAATTTTTTGTCAGTTTTTTTTAATTACAAAAGTATAAACAGGCAATTTTTGAAATCAGCCAGTGAAAAGTTAATACATGCATTATAAAATTAAAAAATATATATATTTTAACTTTGCAAATGATGTTTTTTTATTTTGTTTAATATAGAAATGCTATACCAACTGATTCACGAAGATGGCCATGGGGAATGATTCCATACAGCATATCTCTAGAATTAAGTAATATGATTTCAATTTTTTTTTAACGTGTTCTCAAAATATATGATGAACATTTCGATATAAAAGATCGGAATAATTTCAAATTATCCAGTGATTAAAGTTCAATTCAAGTAAACTACATTATGCAAAATTATTTGTAAACATGATTTATACTATCAATCTTACAAGATAAATCTCTCACGTAATCGAAAATGAAGCTTTTATAGAAAGTTGTTAAAATTTTTAAAATTGGAAGTGAACATTTACATTATATAAACAGGATATTCATTTTTATTTTATTAAGTATTTCGTATTTAGATTACAAACTTTTAAGAATTTGATAATTTTAAATGTTTCATTTTATCTGCTTGCAAATAAATGCAGCGTATCATATTATTAAAGCTTAGTTTGAACACATTAAAACAAATAACTTTTTGTTATATACATGGATAAAAATAAGGAATGTGCATTTTGTCAAAAGAACATTCTTATTATGTTTGATATATGCAAACGATGATGACGATATATTGACAAATAATTTATAGAAGACATTTGATTATAATTTTATTATCAAAAACTGGTAGTACAACACAAGTGTAGCATTGGATATAAATTTCTTTATTAAATACCAATCAGAAAAATCTAAAATAATAATAATTTTCTCCTTTTTCTGAATAAAAATTGCCTGTCATATGTATGTTATCAGAATTATGTAATTTATAATTAAAGTCAAACGGGAAGAACATCAATTTTTTCAACTTAATATTTGTATTTTGTGATTTCTGCCCTAGTAGAGCTACACAATAGACTGAAGAGAACGTCTAGGACATACACTAAGAAAAGCCACTGAAGACAATGTTTTGAATGGCAGTTTCAGATATTCCCCCCCTGGGATTATGTATCGAGATTACTAAATAAATTAGCGATTTCCAGCTCAAACTTCCATTCCACAACAATGGAAGGATTAAAATATTCTTCTTCTTCTCTCTTTGGTTGGATCATGAGAGAGAGTCAAATAGATTTCAATCATAAAAATGAGGTTTATCATGCTGTTTATTTGATTTTTGCACTTTGTTAAATTTAAAATACATTTTTTTCTCTTTGTATTTTTAATAATTGTATTTCAAACTTATAATTTTTAAAACATATATTTTGACGCTACATGAGCAAATTCTCTGAAAAAAGATTTAATTGTTTCAATATTTTGGCTATAACATGTTTAACGCTTCTTCTGCATCAGATTTCTTGAGAGAAAAGATACGAAATGTAATGAACCACATTGAAGCTCATACCTGTATCCGTTTTGTTAAAAGGACCCATGTTAAAGATTATGTGCAATTTTTCAAAGATAATGGATAAAGAATGTTGCTGTAAGTATTTGAAGCAATATTACTATATTAAATTATATAATTGCTTAAAGCCAATGATGTGTAATAAAGATTATAAATTAATAGTCTTTTACAATAAATAAAGTAAGGAAATAAGTCCATGAAATTAAGTAAAGTTTCATAGAATTTAAGACTCTGATAATGATGGTTATATGCATCTGTTTACTCTTTTTTAATAAATAATAAACTTTTTAACTACTATTTACATAATTTTAATATATTGAACAATATTTTTGGCACAAAAACAAATATACTGAAATACAAATACGTTCAGAAATCTACATTTTGTTGTAGATTTTGTAGATAAATGCATATTTACCATATTTACAAAAATTATTTATTTTGGAAGTGCTGTTATTAAATTACTTTATTTTAATATTATTTTGTTTTAATAAAGTAATTTAAGTAGGGTTTAATTAGGATAAACAAAATTTATTAAAAAAACAACAACAAATAACACAAGCTTAGTTATATTGGTATTAGTTCGCACTTAATACCAATATAAATTTGCAAAATCGAACTTAAACTAACATAAATTTATCTAAAAAGGTCAGAAAAATGTAGGTCAGAAAAATGAGCCTCAAACAGAAACAATTTCATTATGTTTATTAAGCAATATTTGCTGGATGAATCTATATATACTTATAAAATATTTTTTTAATTCTGTAATTACTACACATATACCTAATTTTTCAAATCATGAGTTAATAAAGAATGAAAATAAATAAAGCAAGTTATTGAAAGAAATTCAGTGTTTAGTGATTATGAGTCATTAACGAAAAATTGGTTTCACTGTGGATAAAATGTGAATCCAGATTAGTGATATTTCATTGTTAGAGATGTTCAAACAGAATATGTGCAAATCCAATGTAAAACCAAGACTTTCTGAAATCATATAATAAATACCTAATGAACTTTAATAATTTTCAAACTTTTCAGCGAAACAAACCACTCGACTGAATTTTTTGGAACATCATTTTTTGTTTTTGTTATTATTGGAAATTAATGAACTAATTATAATTCTGATTCAACATAAAATCTTTGATAACTTTCTTTCTTGAAAGCAATAAAACCATACTTTTCTCATCAACTTTATTTCTTGATTACTGATTAAAAATTTTGAAAGAAAATTTGAGAACAGTTAAGCTTATATATTTATTAAACTAAGCTATTTACAGTCAAGGAATTATTAATGGGAAAATATTCCTGAAAATGAATCTTCATTGTATTGTAAATTTATTGAATTGCAAATAAAAGAGGATATGTACAAAATTTCTTATCAAAGTCATTGTTATTTACAATGACTTTTGTTTCACAATAATAAGTGGATTGTTGAAAAAGACCATCGAGTTGCTAACTAAAATAAGTTAAATAATTTATTTACAAGAATGAAAATCTTTAATCAGTCACTTATTTATAATTACTTTGAAAATAATAATGAACATTAATTTCAGTTGCTATTCATATGTTGGAAAAATAAGCAGGGAACAAAAATTGTCACTGGGACACGGTTGCAAAGCGTTTGAAATTATTTCACATGAAATACTGCATGTAGTTGACTTCTATCATGAACGTATGCAATCAGATAGAGACGACTACATCAAAATATACTGGAAGTAAGTAGATTCTAATTAAACGCTCTTTGATAACTTTAGATTAATCTCACTAATGCACTAATTTTTTTTAAAATTTTGCATTATATTTAATTTTAAAACATTTAAAAAAAAACGTAATTAAGTGTACATTAGAAATTGCATAAAATATTGTGAAAAAAATTTGATATTAATATTTCAAGAAATATTTTCTTAAGAAAAATGTTTTCTTTTTAAAATTTTATAACTAATTTTATTATTTTAAAAGGGAAATTTCTTTAAAAATTTATTTTTCAGAAACCTCTTTATTGAAGAATTAAGTTACTTAACTGCATAAAAAACTTTATAGTTTTTAAGCAATATTTTCTTGTTATTATCCTAAAATAATCTTTTTATCTTATTGTTAGGGTAAAAGATGCATTTTCACCAACTGTTCTTTCATTCGAGAGAGAAATTTTTTTGGAAACATGAAATATTAATATAGTTTACAGTTATTCATTTTCTTCAATTGAATGCACTTCCTAATTTTTTGTATAAGTATTGGAAATGCTATATGATGGAGAGATGTATTCTAATTATTAAAGATTTCTATAAATTTTGACATTAAAATATATGGAATATTTATTATATTTTCCCTATCAAATTTCTGTTTCCATATTTTTAATATCTTCCTACAGAAATATTTGAGCTTTAAGCGTAATGAATTGATGTAAATGAGTTTACGTCCATTTATTTATTCACATTAGTTTTTAATCTTATAAGCTATGTATTTCTAGATTATTTTAGAAGTAATCTTAATTTCTACTTAAATTTCAATAAATAACCATTTGATTGAAAATTATTGAAATCGATTTAAAGTGCCTTATTTTTTTCAGAATGGCATCAGGCTTTTCAGAAACTGTGGCGTGAGGCGAATTGGCTCTTAACTGAGTTCGATTATGCTTCTATTATGCTTTATGGCTTTTTAACTCCTTCTCTAAAGTTTGGGGTGAATACACCATGACCGGGATTGACGGTAGGCCTTTCCCGGAAACATAGGAAAAGAATTCCATGTCTGTGTTAGATGTGAAGAGAATAAATTAATTGTATGAATGTGTCAATAGCCACATGTAAATAAAATTTAATATTAAATTTCAAATCTAATGATATCGATTTTCTCAAATTCCAAACTTTTTTTTATAGATTCCTTAATTGTGATGATGCTTTGATTAATAAAAAATATCAAATGTCAGTGTATATACATAAATATTTCAATGTCTGTAATAAAATACTTAAATCTTGCATTTACATAAATAATTAATTTTTACTTTGATATATAAAATAGGATAGAAATATTCTATTGTGGTGCAAGTTTTTTATTTTTAACATTTTCCACGGTTTCAGAAACTTTTTAAATTTATATAAAAAAATTAAAATTTTGACGAACGAAGAATTTTTTTGTTTAAAAAAAATCATTCCTTGTTTTGAATTTATGCTTCTTACTTACTTTTGTCAAAATATTTAAATATTAAAAATAATATTTCAAATAACATTACTTTTATCAAAAATATCTTTTTGGATTTCAAGCACATAAAAGAATAATTTTTTCTATTCTATTAATTTTTTTTACATATCAGATGTAATTCTTCGTTCAGTATCGAATGATATTTTTTAATTAAAAGGAAGGATAATGGAGGCCACATAAAATTCAAAAGAAGAGAATGTCTAAATAAAACATTCAAGATGTCATTCTCTATATTTTGAAAGAAGAATAACAAAAAATTAAGACTTATGAAATTCTCGTATTGAAAATTTGATAATATTTCTAACAGAATTCTTTTATAAAAACTAAAACAATACTTTCAATAGCAGCAATGGCTAGGCAGAAAGTTTAAAATTGTGATTGTGATTGTGTTAAAGTTTAAAATAATGACGCAACGTTAATTCTGGTCTAGGGGAAAAATTTTATATTCATTAATATTTTTTTGCAATATTTAGAATATGTTTACAATTTAAATGAGACATTTTCACATACCTTAGATTCAATTTGTGTCAATTTTTTTAAAGAAAAACTATTGAAGAGCTTTAACGTAAAATAAAATTACATAAATATTTTGTTGATAAAAATACAACATGGAAACAAAAAACTAAATTTTGACCAGTTATGAATATAACTTTCTTATTGTTTACAAAATAGGAAAATGCTTCTAGTAATTCTTTTACATTTGTTACACAGTGTCATTATAAATTATGAAATACCATTATGAAAAACTATAAAATATTAAAAAAAAATTTTTTACCAATAAAAATATTTTTTCATATGAATTCATATGAATAGTATAATAATAGTTTAAAATATATAGTTACAATTTTCAATATGTGTTTTTATTATTAGTCCACAAAAGTCACCACTTCATTCTAGTCATCACAGATTTGAGATCTTTTGAGAGATGATTTATTAAGGATTTGCTGTATATTTTTATTTATTTATTTCCTATGCATTAATAAAAGATATGATATTTAATATTACTTTACTAATAATAAAATGATTGCATTGAGATCCTGTTCTTTTACAACTTAAATATTTGATTCTATTTTGTTTGAAAGATGAAATTTCTAAGCTCCTGAAATAAATTCCTAATTTTCAAATTTGTAGCATTTATATTCTTTGATTTAGTTTAAATCATGTAATTTAGTTATTATAATTGATTTATTAATTACAATAACAGCATTTTTTTATTTTCTTTGTAGCCAATAAACTTACAAAAATGAAGCTGTAAGAAAAAGTCTTAACAAGAATATGTTCGAAAATTACTATAAAAAGTATAACGAGACTTTATAGACAACTATTTCAAAGAAAATGGATTAGAAAACTATGAGTTACAAATAAATAATTCAGAAAGTATACCATCAGATTCATGGAGAGAAAAGCCTTTTTTGTAAATATTTTAAATCTGTCATTTTAGATAGTAGAATTTTAGGTAGTAGATAGTAGAATTAAGTGCTCATTAGGGAATTAGAATTGCAAATCTCGTTTGTTCACTAGCAGTGCATTCGCTTAAAATGAAAACTATATTTTAATATTGAATAATTATTTCAGTTAATATTGAATAATTAAGTCAATCAATATTGAATAATTAATTCAACAATTTTTAATGCTTAGAGTTTGTAAGGAGTCATATTTTTCACGTTAAAATTTTATTTATAATTGGATATATGGCAATGGAATTTTCGTTAAAATGATAACTAAAATTTGAAAGTAAAAGGAATTAAAATTATTTAGTTTATTTTCTCTAAAGATTTGTAATAAAGTATTAGAGCGCTTACGCAATTGTTTTGTACAAGTATTTTAGCATAGTAAAAACATTGAGCTTAAAACTTTGTCTTGGATTTTTTTAGGATTCTCTGACTGACAAGGTATATTCATTCATCATTCATAGCGCACCAGCCCAGGATGGGCCAAGGCCTTCTGAAGAAGTTTCTTCCAGCCACCTCTACTGGCAGCTAAACCCCTCCACTTTTTTGTTCCAAGGACCCTACAGTCTTTTCCGACTGCATCCACCCATCTCAGATTTGGTCTTGCTCTTCTTCTTACGTTGATGAGTTTTGCAAAAAAAGAAACAAAATTCCCTTAGAGTTTTATTGTCTTTCATTCTAACAACATGTCCAACCTAACTAAGACGGCTTACTTTAATGTGATGTACAATGTCTGGCTCCTTGTACATTCGGTAGATTTCTGTATTGTATCTTCTGCGCCAGACACCGTTTTACTTCGTACCCCAAAGATACTTCTTAAAATCCTGCGTTCAAATAGGCCCAACAGCCTTTCCTCTCTTACAGCCAAAATCCAAGTTTCCGAGGCATAAGTCAAAACGGGACGGATAAGCGTTCTATAGATCTGTAACTTAGTTTGTGTATCTTAGATCTGTATCTTAGGGTTTTGTCTGAAGTACAATATGTGCCTCTTTCATTCATTTTTACTTTGGAACTACTAAAAATATCTTTAACTTTCTAAGACAAATAAATTGAAACTAAAATTTCGTTGAATTGAATTAGAATTTCATTCCTTGGCATTTTTTAAATTTTTTGCAAAATCGTCAGTAATATTTTTAGATAGGATTATTACAAATTATAAAGATTTATCATATATTACGTAAAATATTTAAGATTATATGTATTATCTAATTTTATATTTTCTTGTAGTCAAAAAGAAGCTTAAATTAAACATGATAACTAACAAATAAAAAATTACAACTGTTAGTATTAATATTCACTGTGTTCTTACTTTCTTTCACTTTTTTTAGTTATTCAACTTTAATTTATTAAACAAGTACATTTTTAATAATGAAATACATTGAAAAAATGATTTCCGAATTTTTATTTTTTAATAAAACTATGCAAAACACATTTATACATCTTTCATTTGGTAAGAAGTCTTTGTTTTTTTTACTTGAATATTGATAAATTTATTCTTTATGAATAAAATGATGAATAAAATTCAAAGTTATTTACATAGAAAGTAACAATACTATTTGAATATTTTTAATATCTTTAAAAACTGAGTCTAGTTTCAAACCATTTCACTTTAATTATTGGTTAAATAAAGAGTATTTATTGTGGTACCTAAAATATAATATTGAATTTTTTTTTCAAAAAAGTAACACGTATTACGATTTTTATTAAATTAATGAATTGCATGGGTCAATTTCGAAGAGGAAAATTTACTCCGTAATAGATTAGGATCACTTACAAAAATTACTTCATACGTGGATCAATCAGCAGTTTTATCTTTCAAAATTTAGAAGAAGATTGAAATCTAAGTTATTAAAAAGCTCAAATCAATATATTAAAAGTCTGAGATGAATTGAGAAAAATATCAAATTCAATAAAAATACATCTAATGAGTATATTAAAGAGTGCACTGTATGTAAATATACAATTCTTCTGATAATCTTGAAGTACACATTAAATAAAAATCCGGAATACTTCATATATATATCTAAAAAAATTAGCTTGGCTATTTAATATTCCTAACAGTTTATTTCAAAAGAATTAGTGGTAATTATCACGTGCAGTTTTACGAAAATGTATGTCATAATTTGAATAGGCTGGAGAAAAATTATTGATTGTTTCATATATTTATCGATTAATCATTTAATACATAAAAGGCAAACTCAAATATAAATTATGCATCTAAATTGTGATAAAATATTTTTATGGATGATAATGGATTACAAATTCACTTCAAATTTAATGGTTTCATTATCAAATAACATTGATTCCATTCGAGGAAAAAACCTACTGAACATGATAATCTTTCACCTGGCCTGGCAAAAGAAAGTTGAATTTGGAATGGTATTGAGATAGCATTGGTTCAAATACTACACTACGTAAAAAAAGTAGAAGGACATTTGATTTTGTAACAATAACCAAAAAATATTTTATTTTTACTAAAATTTTTTATTAGAAACATTTTACAAATATTTTAAAAATACAATTTTAACATCAGAATTATGATATTCAAACATAAAATATTAATGGCAACAAAAATAGTTTCTCTTTTTGGAAACTTTGTAAAAAAAGTAGGACAGCTTTATAATGAATGAAAAATTGCGATTTTAATATGGAATCTTCTTCCCATTGACCTGTATAACTTTAAATATTTTATTTGGAAGTTAATTGTATAGAGATTGAACTTCTATTTCGCAAAAAATATCCTACGAGTCATCCACTGCTTCTCGGAGCTGAGTTAGCGAATCAAATTATTTTCTAACAGCATAAACTCGATGAGCTATCATTGCAGGGTTGTTTTCCACTGTATTAAGGTCAGGAATTTTGGCTGACCATGGCAAAACATTCACATTATTTGTTAAGAACCAATGTTTGACTCCAGTCGCGGTGTGAATCGAAGCTCCGTCTTGCTGAAACTTCCACTTTTCAACCCCCAAGTCAGACTCATAAGGATAAAGCTCGGAATTCGGCATTTGAATGTAGTCTCTATGGTTTTGCCAACCATTTAAGAAAACCAGACTTGTCCTTCCTGCGTATCCAAAAGCCAATCAAACCATTAAACTCCCTCCTCCCATTTGTCGTGTTGAATAGTATTTGTCTTCTCTCCAAACAATGCCAGTATTGCTGATATATATCCACTTGGACCGTCTAAGTTAAATTTCTTTTCATCGGAAAATATCATAAAACTCCATTCTATAGTCCAGGACATGTGCTCCTTAGCCCACGCTAAACGGTTATCAATGTGAACTTGTGTCCACTTAGGATGATATTTCCATTTTTTGAAAATGAATTTTCGAGATCTTTTAATATAGTTGTAAACTGTTTGTTTCGTCACATGATTAAGTCCTGCTTGATTTCTTGCCTTTGAAACACTTCCTTTGTTTTTCTTAAGAACACGAGTTTTTTTTCTTCACGTAGTGTTAACTTTTTCGGCCTACCAGTCTTCTTTTTCTTTCCATTTTTATAAGGATTTCTGAGAAAGTTTGAAACTGTAATGGGGCTCACCTGCAACAATCGAGCATGTCTCTGACACCTTTACCATCATTTTGATATGCAGAAATTTGGCCTTTTTGAAAATATAAGAGATGGCAAAAAAACACTGTCTTTCTACTTTTTTTACTCAGTGTAATTATAAAAATAGATCATTGGATTTTATTGCTGGCTAAGTTATCATTTGTCCTTTAACTACCAATTTTTAAAATGAGATTTTACTTAATTTAATTCTTGCTACTGAAAAATTAGTTATTTTAATCATTATTGAAAAATAAAAGTTTAATTTGAATAAAGTTAAATTTAATAAGATCAACTAATAAAATCTGGATTAACTTCTAGTCTTAGATTTTAATGTCGTTGTTGTCTTGTCCAGTAAAGTAGTCAATGGAATCATATTGATCCAAAAGTGTCCAAACCACTCATGACATTTCTATAATTTTCGAGGATAGGAGTTGATACGGGGGTTCGAGATGGATCCTAAAAAGTTTTCCCATTATGATTGAGCAATTAAAGATATTGTCAATAGAGATTTCAATATCTGTTCAGTGAGAACAGCTTCTGTACCTTCAATGGATATCTTGAGATATTTGTATTTCCTTGAGGTGTTCAGTCTTCAATTTGGCTATGATTTTAGAGATAATATATTTATAGATTACAGCAGGGATGAAGTACTTTAATTGAGATTTAATTGATTATTTTATTAAATTTCAAATTAAAATCTAGTTAATTATGTACCCTAATATTGTACATAGTATTCCAGATTTTTCTAGTTCAGTAGATTTTATTGTTCCAATAGCCTGCCTGTTTCCTTGATCCTTTAACCACTAAACATGTTTGTTTACTGATTAAACAGATATATATTCGGAATACAGTTTACCAAATCTCTAGCATATTACAAAAATTAGACTCCTGGTATATTTTAGTATTTTAGATTTCCAATATTCTAGATAAATTTTAATAATATAGAGTTATGGCTGTTATTTTCTAACTCACCTTCAGTCCATACTGCAACTTTTTGGTCTTCCTTTCTTTCATATTCTTTGGCATTGCATTTTTTAGCATCTTGTTGTGTAATATAAATGCAAACATCTTTTATTTTATTTTAAAATATTTTAAAAATTAATTTAAATTTCCAGTTTATAGAAAATTAAAATTTAATAAACTTGTACCTTTTACTTTTGCTATTACACTTATAAAATATATGATATTTTAAGAAATGTTCTCGAAAATTCTAAATATCTTCGAAAGTTCAATAAATTCTGTTACTTTATTAATAAAATATATGATTAAAAACTATGAAATGTTACCATAAAAGGAATCTCTGTAAAATTAGGTACACATTTCGATGTTTGAAAAATATATTCAAAATAACAAGACTGTTTCTGGATGTATATCGACGATATTTAGTTTGCAGCAGGTTACAACTGTTTATTATACACCTCCAGTGAGATGTTATATCTTCCTTTGCTGATAGTTTCGTATGTTCAAAGGAAAATCCTTTTAAATGTGATGAAATGAGATTAATACTTCTGCTTAGTAGAAATTGATTCGGTAGTTTGTATGTCATTCTCATAGTAAGTCACGTAGCGAAGAAATAGTATAATACGCCCTAATTCATCAGTTACTAAGAATACACAAACGTTTACAGATTTACAAATACATCAATGAAATTAAGTGAACATTTGATAAATTTAAAGATAAATTGAAGGCTAATATTTCTCACTCGATTATTTGTATTGCTACAAAATATTGAATTTCTAGAAAGACTTACACTGGTGGTGAAGTCAATGATTTCATGTACATATTTAAGAACAGTTTTGGTTCTAGAGTTGTTTAATTGTTTTCAAAGTTGAAAACTATATACTCGGGGAACTACTGAACCTAATTCTAGTTAATCTTTCATATAGTAGTAGCATTTTAATTGCTTGAAGAGAATTTGTTTTAATTATAAAAATAATTAAATTATGTACAAAAGGCAGTCATTCAGCTAATGAATTACATTTTATTTTCCTAATTAATGTATATCTCTGATGTTACAATCCAATTTTTAATATTGATGCATTTTAAACTCTAATATTTTGTTGAAAAGTTTATTTTTGCGGTTCATGTGCGAATTTAGATACTAAGTTCTATCCTTTTTCTAAGAACACCAGCATAAGAATCTTGCCACCATTCGTTTCCACTTAATTTTCTTCTTTGATGCATCACCACAAATATAAATACAAGTATTTTCAAGCTCCATTTTAACTGAAAAAGTATTGCATTCAAACAGAGCATTCATCTCAACTGCTTGCCTTGTTACGTTGTCAATTTCATTAGCAATCCATTTTTGCACATTTGCGAAAAGAGCCCCTGCGTTCATCTTTATTTCTTATTTGTCATCAAATAAGTCACAAAAATGCATGCGTTTAAAATAACACTTCCCAATAAAATTTTCCTTATCTAGTCAGTATTGGAATTAATGCAACTGTGTAATAGCTTTGATAAGAATCAATTGCAAATTCAGTTATTAGAAACTATGTTTACAGTTAAGTGGTTTTTGTTAGCAGCTTTCTTATAAAAGTATTCATAACTTCTGCAACGTAAAATCAATTAAAAATGATTTTGCAACTCTGATTTTGAATTTATTTGAATAAATTTCCACTTTATGATTACATGCTAACTACCGTTTAGTTTCTGTAGAAACTTTGAAATCTTAACATATGAAGTAGTTGCATTATTTATGCAAATATAATAGAATTTATTCAACCCACACACAAGAAGTAAAATCAAAATTTTCAGCACGAAAAAATATAATGATAATATATATTGCAAATGAGGGATGCCATTACCTCTCAGTAATCAATGTAATATGGTATAGTTATAATAGTTTCCATTGCAACTGCCTACGAAGCAAGCTTGAAGGAAATCATTAGTTGAGAACATTTTGTACATGATTTTTTCTAATTTAATTGTAAGTTTACACAATTAATTAAATTCAGCTTTCATATTTATGCAATTGTTAAACAAAAAAGAATAAATCTCCTGTTAAATTTATTAAATAATTTTTAAATTTTATTATTTAAAATTTTATCTATGAAATATAGTACATATCTTAAAAGAATCAGTTGAAGGAAAATTTTGCAGGTGAGATTGATATGGATACAGGTGCGATTTTTCCCATTAACCATAAGAAAAAGTCAAAGTACTGTTTTTATAGGAAAAAGTAAGCATTCTGGGGTCTGGAAGAAGATAATCCTTCGCCAGCCAAATCTTCAAGATGATGATGCTAATTTTTGCAACCCTTTTATGCACAGCATGTAAGTAAAGAAAATGTTTTTAGCTTGTAATCTTTAAAACAAATGTTAACTTTTTGTAACTAAATAATATAATGTGAAGCTAATAATTTCCATATCAATAAAAAAATTGTGTTGTACGATTTATATTTATTGAATTTATAAATACAAATAACAGGAAAAATTCTTTCTCAATTATTAAAATTTGCTTATACACGAAAAGAAAACTTAAAAACAGTACCCAGCCATATAAACTGTATTAAAACTAAAGGCAATGTAGCACTTTTATACAGAAACTCCTACAGAACTTTCATATAGAAGAAGAAATTCATTAAATTTTACTGTTGAAGATTCACATGGCATTTTAATTTGTTAATTAGAAACATTTTATAGATTGTGAATAATTAATAAAGAGCTGAGAAGAGAGTTAAGACTGAGTTGTAAAAAGGAATTCATCTGAAATATTTTGTAATTACTAAAAGCTTAAATTATTTTTTAATTCTCCCTTTAATAAATTATCAAAGTTTGATTACTTACTTATAAGATTATTCATTAAAAACATCACCATTTATAAGTGCGCTTTCTAAACTTTCCAAAAAAAACTTATTTTATATTTTTTGTTGTTGTACTACAATTTATGGGATGAAATTATAGAACTGGGAATATAAATTTTAATTTTTGAAATGAATTTTTTAAGCAAACTGCTTCATGCAGTATATTAATCTACACATTCATTTGCAAATTATAATACGCCTCTAATTAAAGGTAAATTACTTAATATTCTGAAATTTTTAAATTACTTGTTTTAAGATCTTGATATTTGTTTAATCCTGTTAACAAACAAAGTTAAATTGTAGTCATTTTTAACATTATTGAAGCTTTTTTCTTTTGATATGTCATGCATTACTTTTTTTTGGTGTAAAATTTAGTTATTTCTGATAAACGTCTTACATGTGTGTGTGTGTGTGTTTTCTATTGCTCCTTACAAAATCTTATTTTTAAAAACTGATACATTTCAAATAGATATGTTTCTTTCATAAATTGTTTTCAAAACTGACCAAAAAGAAGAAATTCACATAACCTCAAATCAAATGAAATTACATATTAAATAGATTTTTCATACAGAATGGTTATACAGAAAAATTGAAAAGCATACTCGCACAGTTTAAAATTTTTGAATTAATTAATGGAATTTATTAGAGTATTGTTAGAATTTAAATAATTTAAAAGAATAAATTTTTAATTTCAATACTTTAATGGCAGAAAATTTCCATATGTACATAATAAATGATAAAAAATAATCTCTTATCTATTTTAAAATATTTTTATTAACGTTGACTATTTAAATTTAGCAATATTTTTATAAAAAATTGGCTTACTATAATTTGATAGAAATATAACTTAGTCAAAATATATTAATGATTATTATAAGCAAACAAATTATAAAAAATACTAATCCTATAAATTATAACTCACTATATAGTGCGAGTGTAAGATTGTTTATACATTTTTAAAGTTTTAAAACTACATGGACATCTCTTTTTATCCGATTCGATTTCTTATTAAGTTATACTAATGCTATAGTTTTAAAATGCTTTTGTTGACATTCCTGTAATTTTTTATATACATTTTCAAGATTGGTTACTGAAAAATAATTATCGTGAAAAAAATAACCACATATTTTAAATTTTAATTTGTAAGAATCCAAATTCAGGGTTTAAAATGAGTTCATGAAATTCGAAATCTTATAGTTTTCTCACTTTTTCCAACAAGCATATCCATGCATGTACAAGCATATCTATGCATAAATATATTATATCTAAACTTATAACATGCATATTCATGATAATAAGTTCAGATATATCATATTTATATGCATAAATTACGATTTCCGGAAATTTTCAGAGAAGTTTCTTACGTTATGGGATGTTTTTTAACATACATGTTTGGACATTGATATTAAAAACAAGCGGGCTAGCATCTATAAATTAGGACAAAAGTAAAATTAGCTCAAACATGTACTTAAGCGTCTAGGAAAACAGTAGTAACATAATGTATAATACATAAATGCAACCCGATGTGTACATGATAGAAACATTGCATGCCTACAATGGTACTATCATTTACATATTACAGAACATTTTCCAATGATTTATTGATTTGGTAAATAAGATGTGTTATTAATTTTCACAACTATGTCTTCATATTGTTAACGAAGCTGCTGATAGCAAATTTTGACAACAGCTCTTATTTTTTTAAATCAATGATTGTAATACTTGACAGATCGTGGAAACTATTGAGTATATTTACTCTCAATGGTATATTTTCTATATATATATTACTAACCCTGCCATAATTAAAAATTTTTAACTTGATATTAATAAATAACTAACAAATTCTTACAGTTTCTTGGAGAATCAACAATAAGATTTCAAGAGTCGCATCTGAATAGAGCTTTTCCATCAGTATTTTGACAAGAAAGGATAAAGTGATTAAGCTAGTCATATGTGTCCTCTTTATGCACAATCCTGATACTGTATATGTGATCAATTTCGCAAGTGCTTACATAGTAATAGTTCCTACCTTATTCTATTCTTATTTCTATTTTTTATTTCAGAGAATAAAATCTTAGTTTTATCCTCTGAAATAAAATATAGAATTGATATTCCTAGTTCCTAACAGAACAGTTAATCTGCGACAGTAAGTGCGAGAAATTACTGTTTACCAAAGGCAAACATTTTTCTTAGTTAAGTGGTTACATTAAATTTACTTCAGTATCATTGTTTCACGTACAGCAAAAAGGCTTCAAGAGGGTTATTTAGTCATTATCTCTGGATGACGTTTTACACTTAATATTACAGTGATATTTAGAACGTGTTTTCATACTTGTTCAGTATTTTTAATGATTGCATATGATGTCTAAAATTACTGTTATTGTTCAGAAATGATTATTTCAAAGAATAAATGCAATTTCATGTTGCATCATTTATAGCTACCAAAGAATATTCTTTTTTATGACCTTTTGATATCCCGACTACCAATGGGTCTCTAACGTAATTCATATATTAAATGGTTCTATTTCCAGTGCCATCTTGATAGTAATTTAAACGAACGATAAATTTAAGTATCCAGAATTATAATGCGGATTTTTTTAAAAGAGTCAACATTTTTCTTAATTTAAAATAATGTGGTTGATAGATGCAAGAATTTGCCTGCTACATTTGTAAGTAGAATAATGTAATGAAAATGGTTATTTAAATAAATGATTTTAACATAATTTATTTCATTCTAATTGTTTATTTTGCTTATGATTTATTTTATTTTAGATGTTTACAGCATAATATTTTTAATTGTATTACAACTTATCTGTTTATAACTTGAAATACTTTTAGGGGCAGTACCAAGGAACCCGATGGAAAATCCAGACCTATACCAAGGAGACATTGTGGGAATAGAAAATCTTGAAGTAAAATCTATTTTTCAACCGCTTACTTCTTATATAGTTTTTACCTTTTAAAGTCAACGGTTCTAAAATCAACGATATATTTTTCTATCGAATTAGTGTCTTCAGTGTAACGAACAATTGATTTAAAAATATAATTGTTTTTTCCTGTTATTTTGTTCTCGTAACTATGAAATTTACTTTGAAAGAATAATAAAACTTATAAATCTTTTGCTAGACTAGGTTTGTTCAATTTTACTGGAAAATCATTATTAGCTGACTCAAATAGGATATAAAATTCCATATTTTATAAAAATTAAAATCTTTACAAACTTGTTACGGATGTCTCTCTTTTGACATCGTAAATTAAGCAGCTAAGTAGCGGGAAACTATCGTAAAGCTAGCATCCCTATTATTTCAATTCATGAGGATTTTTCTTAGATAGTGCTTCCTATTCACACGCTTAAAAGCAGTAAGCCTAGAAAATTCCTAAGCATCCACTCCGACAGACATGTTTGTAAAAAGCAGAAGCACAAAATTCTTTCAATATTGTTCGATAATGTTTGAGATGAAACTTGGATCCTACTGTTAGAAAAAGTTGTCTTACCACTAGAACAAATGTACCCCACGGAAACCTCAAAGTAGTTGACTGCCTAAATGGCTAAAATTGTATTGAGACCTTTCTAATGTCCATTTTTAAATTATCTTATGGGCAGACCTTTTTATAGTTAGCGGCCTATTTTCACATGTCACAAGTAAAAAACTTGGTAAACTTCAAAGAATATACTCCAACAGAAATACACACAGAAGGCAGAAAAGCAACAGCTATTTCCCTTTGTTCAATAGTGGCTGCAGTTGAATTTAGTAACTTTTACTCTGAAAAATAAGGTCCTACTTTTAGCCATGGGGAAATCCACATGTAAGGTTTACTTTATATCTATGAAATAATTGTTATCTTTTTGCTTTTGTTTATGTTTGAAAACGAGAGTTAGCAAATAGATGGAACAAGATGTGGTTGTAATGTAAACGTATGTACGATGCTGCGTTAAAAATAAATGTTTATTTTTGTAATTAGAATTTTTCTCTATCAATTACTTAGAAGTTAACTAGAAACTATATATATATATATATAAAATATATACATATATATATATAAATATATATATATATATATATATATATATATATATATATATATATATATATATATATATATATATATATATATAAGGTAATTGTGATGTCATATAAGAGATAGAAGCTTTCAAAGTATGAAACTATTCAATGCCTCTGAAAAAGTCCCTCCAAAAATGAGCACTGGTCTCATGAACTCCTTTAAAATCGCTCTCATATCTTTATAAGTCATAATCTTATAATCGCCTGCTGTTAGTTAATTCACTCACTTAAGGATATTACGATTTGTATGTGAAATTCAAAATGCAGTTTTGTTTCTTCTTATTTATTCCTATCCATAGAATATGTCGATAGGATACATACTTTTGTTTCTAAATGCTACTTTTTCAGATTCTCCAAAGAAAATTGATAAAAAAAATTTAAAAATATCTTTTACAAGACATAAATTAAATAATTTTATATGACTAAAATAGCACTTAAATAAATTTAAAATTAAATCTAAATTTTAAATATTTTATAAATGTTTAGATAATTCAAAAAGAATATTTTTCGGCACAGGTGCCGTATAATCCATGATTCCAAGTTCTGAATTATTTTTGGCGATGAAGAAATGTTGCCAAGATGACGTATCGTGACGTGCATGATGACGTAAATATTAGGGTTACCAAAATAGAATTTTCTGCATAACTCTTATAGGTCTCCATATCTATGACGTAATAAAGACGAGGTTACCAGATGCATAAGAAAGTCCGCCAAAAAATCACCAATCTCAGAATTTGGCATCATGGGTTATGCGGCACCTGTGCCTGTTTTTCAATCTATGAGAGAGCAAAATTAGTTTCTCCACATTTTATTAATAATATAAATTTTTACAACAATATTTTGAATCAAACTGATGATATATCACTTCTTTATTTCTACTTAGGATCGGAATGCTATAGCTAACAACTCAAGAAGGTGGCCTAATGGTGTCATTCCCTACAAAATTGATAAAGGATTAGGTAAATACATCTGTATATTGTTATGAGAATATATTGAAGCGTGTTTATCATGCATTCTAGCGATTTAATAATTAAGTGATATTAAAATCATTCATTTGCAGATGATCTGAAGGGTGAAATTGCAAAAGCCATGAAGCACATCATGGATAGAACTTGCATTAAATTTGTACCTTGGGATGAACTAGAAAGAAGTTATATCAAAATATTTCCAGGAGAAGGGTAAAACAACTTTTGATTCAATAGAAAACAAATTAAGTAACCTTGGTAATTAAATGGAGTTATCAATTTGCATCAGATACTTTTTATAGTAAAATATTTAAAATATTATAAGAAATATTTGTATATGTAATCTGAAATTTCTTTTCAAAGATTATAATTTTTAACACAGTGAAACAAATCATTTTCATAAAGTGAATAAATATATCACACATCTTGTAGTTTTTCAAAAATAACATTATGAATTTCAGCAGATTCTTATAAGTAATTTTTACTGAAAATTCTTGTTCCTTATTGTTATTTATGTTCACACTTATAAATTAGATAAATTTTGAGGTGATAAAATTTCAAATGTGATAAAGGACTCGAAATTTATCCATATTAAAAACGCACTGTGTTTGAAGGTAATTTCTCCACGTGTAGTTTTATATTCATAGATATCTACTCCCTTTTTAATTTTGTCCAGCACTTATACTGGTTTGTTTTCTCATCAATGAATAATTTTTTTTTCATAGTTGCTATTCCTATTGGGGACGGACAGGAAGAATTCAACCAGTGTCACTAGGATATGGATGTGAACCAATAGGAACCATTATTCATGAGCTAACTCATGCCATTGGTTTTGACCATGAGCAGAATAGATCGGACCGAGATGATTATCTTATCATTTATTGGCAAAACATATGGCCTGGTAAGTAAACCATCTTGACTTAGTAATTGCCCTTATTTAAGAACGTTCTAAAATCAAAATTTAATTGCTAAGTTACTCGTCCCATTATGCGATATTTTCGACATAATTCTATAACAGATCTGATATTTATATTGCAAAAGAAAAGCAGGATTTAATTTTAAGAACTTCAGTGTTAAATTTTAGTACTCATTCATCATTGAGAATAAAGTTGAAAATGTTCTAAATCTTATCGATTTCATGTCATTGTTTCGAATTCTTCAACACTTCCAACCTTAATGATTTGAAAAATGATGTTAATATGAATGTTACGAAATAATTATAAGAGTGGATGAAAGGAAAGGTTATGCGATGTATGCATTTAGGATAGATATTTAATATATGTATTAATTTTAATGACATTTTTTTTATAAATTTGTTGGTAAATCCACACAGTTTTAAATATATGTTTTGGGATTTTCTCATTTTAAAGTTTTTTATGCATTTTTAATACATATTCAATAAATATTTTAGTATATATATATTAACATTTTGTTTTTCTAGAGGCATTAGACCAGTTTGACAAGCATAAGCCAGAAAATAACAGGCTAATAAATAAATTCGATTATGATTCGATCATGCTTTATGGAGAGAAAACGTTTTCAAAAGACGGCTGGTCGAAGACTATGAAGGCAAGAAAGAAGCACATCAAGATCTTGGATGTCATACACAAGGGAAAACTGAGCGACAGTGATGTTTATCGTATCAAATATTTGTATGAATGTGACAAACAAAAGTAAAGCAAATAATCTTTCTTTCATAAAGGTTTACACATATTCAATAAAAGTAATATAAATTTCACCAGTATAAATCATTTTCAATCATCAACATAAATTCAACTGTTTGAAATAAATACAAAAAATTATACATTTCGTTTTATATATTTACCAATAACAGTTAATTTTTTTTACTTTTCATAATTAAGATTATTATTATTATATTTAAAATTACTTTTTCAAACACCACTTTGAAACAGTAATATTTATAATATTTATTTCCTTCGTTAACGAGTTTTATTTTGCAATGCATATTGAACAACTTTCTTTACTATTTTTTCTGATTTCAAATAAAAATAATAATACCCAATCACATATTAACTATCTCAACTTGATGCAAAATATATTTTGTTGTCTTAAAATAAATAATGCACATTTTGTTTAAAAACCACTACTTAATAATTTACTTCTATTTATTTACATAGAAATCTAATGTCAAGAGTATATGCATAATATGTAACATAAAAATTCGAAATAATCCACTGTTAGCTTTTTTAATGTATTTTAATTTCACAAGCACAACATCTACATTACACGGAAAAATCACGCACACTTAACTATTACACAAAACGAAACATTCAAACAAACAAAATAACTTTGACTGTATCTTAATAACATTTTTCTGGATTGGAGCTTATTTGTCTTGATTGTGTGAGTTTTTGTCCTTTAAAGGGCATTGATATAGATGAATTGTCCTGTTTCATGTACATTTATTTTTTTTTTCATATTTTTAAATTTCTTTTGAAATTTATCCCGTTATTTTAATATTATATTACAAACATTGATAATTCCTATTCTAAAAATATGAAATCGATCATTATATATAAAATTTATGTTTAATATTATGTATGTTTTATAGTAAATAAATCACAAAAATGAATAATTTATTTATACCCTAGCTTATTTACCAAAAAAAAAAAAAAAATTCCAATTTAATAAACGTTATTTACTTAAGCCATATATTATATTTACACTATTCCACTCATAAGAAATATTTCACGCAAACTTTAAGAATAATAAATTATAAGCATAGACTTTTTATTAAGTAAATAAAGAATATTTAAATGATAATTTTATCAAAAATTTAGAATAGAAAAGACCCAATCTTTGTTGTTGTTAATCCTATTGATTAGTTTGAGTTAGACCAGCTCTGTGAAACGTAAATCATTATGGTCTACGGTGAGAGTTATGCAGGTATTGTTCATCAAATGATATGGAACACCCTAACATAGCTTTCTGGAAAATTGGACTCCTTTACTTTTCCAAACTTACTGTCTGATTTTCTGATTAGAGGTACATATCTTTCATTTGGTATTTTAGCCATATCATCTCACTGCGCGGACAAATTCAACGTGTTTCCATTCAATATTCATGAATTATTTAATATGTTTCTGTTCGTTATTATTTAACCTGATGTATCTTCGACTGAGTCAAATATAAAACCCATTTACTCCAAGTAACGAAAAGGAAAAAATTGTTTCAAGCATGCTATAGAGGTTTCTTCTTTGCAGTTCATAGGAACATAAACAAATCATGCCTTCAACAGATGATTCACAACACTTAGTTAATTTACCAATCTATACATTTTTTAAATTTGCTGACACATAATACTTATTTCGATAGAGTCCATGAATCCAAATTTTTCTAGAATTTTTCAACTTGGGTTTTTAATTTAAGCCCGTAAATTGGATATTTAGGTTCCTGACAGCTTTAAATGAATTTATAAAAACATTATTTTTGTTAAAACTGTTTCAGATATTTTTTCTTTATTTCATTATTACGTTGATTTTAAAAGTAACTGCAATTGTGTCTCACTCTTTCTAAAATTATAAAAATAATTGTAATTCATATAAAAGAACTTATGAACTGTTTTTTTAATAACACAGTTTATATTAAAATAATTTTTTAGCAAAATATTTTTGGTTGCAGTTATTGAACTGATGTTTTTCCTGTGTAATTTATACTTTAATGGTATAAATTTTTAAGGAAAAAAATTAGAAATGATAGTTCAACTAAGTCAGGTTAAGTTTCACTTATGCGTAAAAAACTTCAATAGTTATCCAAAATAGTTAATAAGAAAAATTCTATTGCTTCAAGAAAACAGATTTCTATCTTTAAATTACATTCTTATACCCCTTTTAAATTTTCAGTATCATTAAAATTTTCAAATAATTCTTTCAGTTGTGTTGAATTCAAAAGCATAACATTACTATTCTAATTTTTTTTTCAGAAAATTGGTAAACCAGGTCTTTTGACTTGAATCCCTTATAAAACTATAATTGACAAATATTTTGGAATATAACAGACATGTTGTGAACTACCTTTAGTTATCAACAAGCCTTGTAATAATTTCTTTTCCATCATATAAAAAGTTTTATATATTTGAATCTTCTGCTAAACCCATGAAAAGAAATCAAAACATTACACATTTTATAATTTTCATAATCAAGCTATATATGAACAGCTCACTCAAAGCAAGAAGTTTGAAAACTGATATTTAGATAATGTAAAGGAATCTATCATTTTCAATATCATATGTTAATTAAGATCAATTTGAATATCAACCAAATTGTCATGCAGCACATTTTTTTACAAAAGTCTAGTGTTTGGCTTCACCAGAAAATAGAGTTCTATTATGTAGTAACCAAAAAGTCTCGAATACAAATTGCTGAAAAAACATCAATGATGCACATATCATTTTATCAACACATAGATTTGCTTTTAAAGATATTAAATGCACCATCACACACGATTGAAAAACTATTCATATGAAAAATAACGAATCTTTAACATTTTAGATTTAGTGTTGTAGATGCTAATTTAAGTATCGATAAACTTTTCCTTTAGTCACTATTTAGACACGTTAAAAATTATATCTAAGCAGTTATTTCATTTCTTGGTGCACCATGTCACAGATTTAACAAAACAAAGCTCTAATTTCTGTGTTTTGAGTAATCAGATCGACAACTTCTCCCAAACCACTTCTTCCATACCTGCTGTTTTGGCAAACTTTTTTTGATCTATATGAAGCTTGGAAGCAAAAACTTCCCATTTGTAGGCTTGAACTAGCAGCTGCGCGAATCTGCTAGAACTTCTTTTCGTACATCTGCTAGTTCAAGCCTACAAATAGGAATCACTTCCAATGTTGGATTTGCTAACAACAAGATCCAAAGTAAATTGGATAAGACATTCTATCACATGTGATGATCCTAAAGTTTTGTTCTGATCATCTATTAAAAAATGATCGACATTTCTTTGTACCTCCATTCACATCTCAGTAAAGTAAATGTCATTTCTTCAATATCACTACAGAGCTCCATTATCCAGTATGTTATTATTGCTAGAACAGTTTTACATGCTGGAATCTTTTCTAGAGATTAGGCTTAACAGATCTATTTCTATTCACTTTGATAAAGATTTACTTACTGTTTTAAAATTTTATTTGCATGCATAGTATTATTTTCAATTTTACAAATTATTACAGGAACAATATTTTAATTTTTGAGAGCATGATTGCATTTCATATTTTAAGTAGTTATTTTTGAATGATTGTGTGAAATCATTTGCTGACATTTTCTCTAATTTTTTTTTATTTTTTCAAATCAATGATAAAATAGGGTTTATCATGATGAATAGTCATATCTAATGATGAATAGTCATATCTAATGATGAATAGTCATATCATGATGAATAGTCAAATAAAAAAGGACTATTTTTGTAACACAATTACATCTGTTGCCAATTATTAGGTGGACTTACAGCTGGAGGCTGTTTCAAGATATTTTAAATATTCAGCACATATTGCTTTTAAGAAAAGATTTTCATTAATAGTGAGTCAAACCTTTGCAAGATGCAAAGGAAGAAATAAAATTTCTCAAGCTCCTACTTTGGCAAATGCACATACAAAAAGCAAAATCTGAAACCCAATTTTCAGTTGTTTAAAATGGTTGATATCAAGTTCAAAACTTTTCGAAATTTCAGTCATCAGTCCATGATGAAACTATAATATAGATCACGTGAAATCATGCTATATATATTTAAACAGAAACATAAATTATAATATTTTTCATATTAATAGGCTTTGCATCAACGCTTTTGAAGCGCGTTCTCTCCTTTACGGTTTTCATAAAATATAACTTCAGTATGCGTGATTAACATAGGTAAAATAATTTCCTGAAAATTTTCCTTATATAAGGAACTATAATCATAGAAATAATTCCTTTTATCCCGTGCATTCTTTTTTTATGAACCTAATGCAAACTCTTTTTAGAATTATTAATTTCACATTGAATTGTCTTTAAGAATTAGTTAACAATTACACTCGTGTCCATAAATTAAGGATAATATTCAAGTTCAGGCAAAGAAAGGGACAGAAGCAAAACAAATGTGACTTATTTGTTAAGTCTATTTATTAAACAAAAAGTAAAGAGCAAAAAAGATGCTAAATGTTTGACATCATTAATAAAAATTGCGATTTTTATTCCCTGGAACAAATTTCAAAAAAGAACCTATTTACAAAAACCAAGATAACTTGGTTGGTTGGTATGATGATTAATACATAGAATGCCCCCCAGATGTGCAATACAGGCCGCACAACGCCTAAGCATGTTGAATATCAAATTATCGATCAGATCTAGGGGAACATTACACCACTCACCAAGCAATGCACTCCTAAATTCCGGTAGACATGTGGGAGGGGGGTTGATGGGCTGCAATTTGTCGGCCAAGCATGTCCCACACTTGCTCTATTGGATTCAAGTTCAGTGAGTATATTGGCCAGTCCATACTGGTGGTATCCTCCGAATGAAGGCATTCGTTCACAAGGATTTCAGAGTAAGGACGGGCGTTGCCATCCATAAACAGAAATTCTGCAGCCATGGCGCACCGAAACAAACGTACATGTTGTTCCTGATTTGACATTTGACATTTCCGTGCATTAGATATTCTGATAGATGTGGCCTGTCATGGTTACATTCTGAACATACAGGTTAGATCTAGAGCTCAGAATAATTCCTCCCCAAACCAGAAATCCTGCACCCCCGTAACAGTGTCGTTAAATGGTGTTCTTTTGGTAGTAACGGGTACCTGGCCTTCTCCATATGAAAGTCCGGCGAGAATCAGACTGAAAGCTAAACCTGGACTCGGCGGAAAACATCACGAAAGACCACTGTTGTGGTGTCCATAATGTATGCTCTCTACTCCAAGTTAACCGCAGGCGACATAGAGTTGCGGTAAGTGGAACACATCTGACAGGCATACGAGCATATAGACCAATGTGCCCTAAGCGTCTGTACACGGTCTGTCTTTAAACTGTCGTACCAATAGCTGAAAAGACAGGTCTGATGCTGTGCCCCGTCTGTTCCTTTAGGCAGTAACTCCCAAATACCGATCCTCATTCAGCGTTGTATCTCGGAGACAACCTGTGCTCTAACGTCTACTCATATTACCATCATCTTGAAACCGTTGCCAAAGCCTGGAGATGACATTCTGGGCGATTCCAAACTCCTCGGATACTTCCAGCTGGGTACGTCCACATTCCAGACGGCTGAAAATTCTACTATTAAAACATCATCCAAAAGCTTCCTTTATTCCATAACAATGCTGTTATTGCACTAAAAGGCTTTTAAAGCGCTTGTGAAGAATATTACTTCATTGAAAACATTCCTTATACGAATACCCCTCTCTTACACTCCCCTCATTACGAAGTAATATAGGCGCCAGATGTCGGTTTCTTGTAATTTGAATATGATTCTTCAAGATGTGTGTGATGATTCTACATGTGAAATTTTTATTTTAGAGTTCAATTTCTGTGTGATTCTGAATTATCCTTAATTTATGGACATGAGTATAAATCATAATTATTGCTCGAGAAATATGATTCTAGCCAGATCAAGAACTAATAAAAAGTAAATGTCACTTAAGTATCTACTTCAAATTTAAAAGAATAAATAAGGAATTACACAAACTCATTGAATATTCTGGAAAAAACTAAAACATTTTGCAGTATGATGGACTTCTGTCATTTCTGATAGCATTATCATAGCTTGCACAACTGATAGTTTATACTTTATCTGGCATTAGAATAGTATGCAGATATTGATAACAAATTAAAATAGCCGTGGTTGTTGGGTAAGTAACAAATATTTAGAATAAAAACAATTGTTGGTCCTAAAGCTGTGAATTTATAATATTCCCTTAGTGTTATTTATTTAATGTACATTTCCCACCACAATTAAAATAACCTTCTGCAAATGTATTTGAAAAAGTCAAACTAAGTTTTCTTAATAGTTTCTAAATACGCAGAATACCACTTAGATCTCCCAAGTGGGATAATTGAATTAATATTTTATATAATCACTGATTAAAGATTAGTTTAAAAATAATATTATTATTATGTTGCGTTAAAAAAATTGATTGAGTGTGTTACACTAATTATTTAACTAGACTTGAGAGCAAATAAGATTATTTTTTTTTAAAAAAATTAGGAAATAAAATATTTAACTGATTTAAGAGAGAGAAAGGATTAAAAAATTTCTCAAATTAATGAAAAAGCACATAATTTTGAACATTTAAATATTCTAATGCTCTATTCAAAAGAAAATTTTCATGGTTATTTACATTATACAATGACAATTAAATCTGTTTCATTAATTAAGCATACTTAATTAGTTAAACAGATTTAATTTTCAAATAATAATAGTCATTTTAATTTCGTAAGCAATCAAATAACGGATAGTAGTAAAAGGATTTTGATAAATACGACGGTATTTTTTTTTTTGGAATATAATATTTATTATCATTTTGTGAGAAAGATAAATTTTTAAAAACACTTGCAGCTGTCGTTTCCCATGGGATTTTCTAAAAATCTCGTTCTATATATGAGAGCCTGCATTGCGGCTGAATCCCGCATTTTCGGTGGCTGTATTGGCTATCATTGCAGCCATGAAGATTTTCATTGTCCTGTCTCTTCTAAGTGTAGCATGTAAGTATATATATACATATAAATTATTATATTAATCCGTTTCGTACTTTCACGTCCAAATATTTCTTTATTTATATATTTCAAATGAATTGAATTTTTGAACAAATACAAAAAATAAGTACGTTTTGCTTTTTCTATAATAACACACTGATTTTATAAAACTATATTGAACAAATTCTTCAGTTTGTACACAAATGCGATCGAATTAATTGATATTATAATCAAATAAACTGACGAACAAGTTTAAGATCATTAAACAAGTTTTGTAATTTAAGCATTATATTAAGAGAGGAATTATTTTAGGGGCTCGAAAAAGGAATCCCATGCAGAATCCGGATCTATATCAAGGAGATATAGCTGGAATGGACCATCTTGGAGTAAGTCTTTTATTCATAAAACGAAAAAATATATTGAATTAATTAAAAACATTTATTTAATGTCTTAACTAATTTTAATTTAGTAAATTTCATTTGTAGTCTGTTGATTGTAATACATAAATTACTTACGAATAAAATAATAATGAATATGAAAAAACGCTAAATATGTTCTAGCAAAAACGCTAGCATGAAGCATGTCTAAATGAAAAATGAAGGAAATATTTTTGAAATTAACAGGCAGATAAAGAAAGCAGAGAAACAAACTTTATTAAATATAGCCATGATATAGGGATATAAGAAGTTATTTGTTTGTTTAGGAGGAACAGATTCCATAACTGACTTAGTCAAAGACCTACATATTGAAATAGTTTATGCACATTCATATTAAATGAATTGTGTTTCGCAAAGGACAATGTCCATTCAGTATTGCAGAATAATATAGGGAAAATGCCAGATTAAGCGTTCATTTCTCAGCACCTATTTTATCCAGATTTAAAATTATGCGGTAGATAGCTGTGATTGTCTTAAATCAACAGAAGAATATAACTTGCTTACGTAAGAGGACAAACTTCTTCTCCATATTTAGCTTTGAAGAACAAAATAGTTATAGACTGAAAACTCATTAAAATTTTTCAATTAATGTTCGATGTAGTTTTATTTCATAAGTGAAAAACTACCACTTTCAAATGAATGTAGAATTATCTAGATTCACAAATTGTATGAAATTCTCTATAGAGAGAATATCTAAAAAACAAAGTATCAAATTTTTCTGTAAAAAAAGCACAGATTTTAAGTAAAACATTTTCGCATCTTAACTTGCGTGTTTGAAGCCAACATGTCACTTCTGATTGCAGAAATTGAATTGAAGCAACTACATACACAATTCGAGTGAAGAACCAAAGGAGAACATCTGAGATTCAACCTCAGAACAGAAGAAAAACAAGAATGATCCAGTAAAATTTATGCAAAGATCATGAAAAAAAAATTAAAAATGCCAATTATTATTTACAAAGAGGAATAATAATTAGAAAGGCCTGGAAACTCTAAATAAAAATTCAAGAAAGACAAAAAATTGTATTTGTGATATACCAATATAATTATAAATTTTGAGAACAAAGAGTAAAAGTTCTTGGAATTTTTCCTTTGATTCTTAAACAAGCACAATTTCACTAATATAGTTATATGTTTGATACTCAGGGGGCTACGATTTTAAAGAAAATTATTCTGTACATTGATTGTTGTGTCGAATATTATATTGCTATGAAAGAACTAATTTATTTTTGGAATAAATTTTTAAACTTAAACTACGCCATTTTTTATTTTTAAATCTCTCTGAAATTTTGTAAAAACCACAAACATTAAGGTGTTAATATGTTTTAAATTGAATTTTTTCCTGTTTTAATTTTACGGCATACTTAAAAGAATTTATCATTATTTAAAATAAAGAACACAATTTCTATAATAAAAAAAAAACTGAGAAAACATCTAGATATGACACGCAATAATTAATAAATTAATAAAATTCAATTTTAAAATTGACTGTAATTAATGAAATAGCTACCTCTTTATCTTAAGAAATATGAGCATATAAATAAATTTTATAATTAGTGAAAAAATAATAATTTTAGTAAAATATTTATGTTTAAAATTTACTAGCTTTGAAATTTAAGGAAAGAGTGCATTTTATTTTCTTACTAAAAATGCCATCTTTCTGTCTCTTCTTTTCAGGACAGAAATGCAGTTCCTAGAGATGCATGGACATGGCCCAATGGAATCATTCCCTACAAAATTGACATTGGCCTATGTAAGAATTTGTAATTACATCATTATTTATTAATTTCTTAATGCAACTGAATTATGCACATGAAAATTTTTTTAATTAATTAAAATTAAAATGTGATAGTGAAAAATAAACAAGCATGCTTCTGCTTTTTACATGCAAATAAATACGAGCGTCACTCTGAAATTTTTGGGATACAACTAGGTTTTTAAAGTTATACTTACAAAATATTAGGTGTGTTCAAAGTAGTCTCCTCCAGCATCAATGCACTTTTATAGACGAATTTTCCACAAATTAAATGCCTCAAGCCATTCACTTCTTGGAATAGATGAAAAAAATGCATTTAGAACCACATCAATCTCTTCTTCTGAATGAAAATGACGTCCACGTATGTTTTTTTTAGATTAAAAAATAATCAAAAGTCGCACATAGCTAGATCAGGTGAATACGGCGGATGTTCGATCACTTTAATTTGTTTTTGTTTAAGAAACTCAACTGTTAATCCAGTTGTTTGTGAAGATGCATTGTTATTATGAAGCATTAGTCCCCTAACATTCAGTTCTTGTAGAATTTATCGAAGACATTTAGTGGTATACCAGTTTGCTGTTTCTGCCCTTCCAACTCGATGGCTTTGACCAATCCCCTACTTCAGAAGAAAACGGCATACATCACATTGTTTTTTCACCATTGTCGGAGTCGGATCATCTTCAAGGACTCATACTTTGCTTTCTTGACGTGTTGGAACGTCAAAAAACGGTATGTACGTTTCATCACCTGTTACAATTTAGATATGATGCGGTTGCCACCATCATTTAGCAATTAAGAGTTTCTTTACTGATTCTGACACGCTCCTCTTTTTGGTGCTCAGTTAGATTATGGGGAACCCAACGGGAAACTACTTTTTTTATATGTAATTCTTCGTGATGTGATTTTGTGTATGGCTGCGGATCCAAAGTTAAGCTCTGTCTGTATCATTTGATAGCTACAGCGATTATCATCCATTAACATTTTTCGTATGGCAGTCACACTATCCGGGATCACTGCCGACACCGGCCTTCCTGTGTGTTCTTCATCCTGAAGAAAATTGCGACCTCTTCTAAATTCTCTAAACCATCTGAATACAGTAGCACGAGCTGAAGATTCATCACCAAATGCTAATTACAACCGTTGAACGCATTCTTCTTGATTTAACCCTGCTTTAAAATCGTAGAAAATCATAGCGCGAAAATGTTCTCGCGTCAACTCCATTTTCTCTTCTGTTTAAAATTTATTTTACGATAAACAAGTTGAAGTAAATCAATAAAAAATCGTCTCCTGTGTTAAAATACTTTGTATTTTAAAATTCAACAATTATTTTTATTTTGTAAATCTTCGTCTGCGGGTATCTCTAAAATTTCAGAGTAACACTCATATTTCAATAACAAATTTGAAGGAAAATGCTTTATCAAAAGCGCAAAACGTGCAGTTTTTATAGGAATAGTTTGAAAAAATTTCCTTAATTTTATCAGGACTAATTGTATTTCATTACATTTTATTTATTGTTCTTAAACAATCAATTGTATTCACAAAAAGAAATTGTTAAAATTTTACGTTTGATTTAAAAAAAAAAAAACTTCCGTATAATATTCTAGTATAATAATATTATAAGATCACATTCTACACACTAGTCACACATTAATTCTCACAACAGAACTACATGTACCAATGCATATACTGACTAATTTAGAAATTCTGTGATTTTTTCCATTGCTTTTCAAATATTATTTTAATTTAGCAAATTTTTCTGGGGTTTATTTAATGTAGAATAAACATAATTATTTATATGTTCTTACACAAAAGTGTTAATCTACCTCCCTAAAAATTATAAATATAACATTATATATGAAGAAACGTCAAAGGATACGAATAAACTAATTACAGATCTCAACTTTAAGCTTTAAATCTAAAGTTTAATCTGAAGCCTATAGACCAAACAATTTTTTAAGTCAATGACATACGATAATTAAAATTCAGACTACTTTTGTTACAATATCATTATGATTAGTTAAGTAATGCTTCCTCTATTATGATTTGTTTTAACAAATTTTAAAATAATTATTTTAAATTAAAAATAAAGTTTAATTTCAAATTTCTATATTTTTAACTTTTTCTATTTACATTTAAGCCTGGATAATTTTAAACTTTCATACAGTTCTATGAGTAAATCGAATGTGTTTTTTTTAAATGGTTCCGAAAATATTTTTAAATACAAATTTTAAGTCAATAAATTTTTCTTGTTATTTGAGATTATTTTTTTATTTTATCATTTAGCCAGGTGTATTATTTTGGATACAGGGTCCATGAGAAAAATCAAGAAATATGTAACTCGCAATCCACGAATTGTAAGTGTAATTCAAAAATAAACCCTTACATAATTCGAGATTAAGAAACTCGAACCCTCACTTTAATCCAAACTTTTGTTAAAGAGCAACGACACAGTCTGTTTGTTGTCATTAAGTTTTCCTAGTTATGGTCAAATTTCAACATTCTAATACAAATGCACAACAAAACATTTCTGCCAGATTTTATATTAAAGCTTATTTTCTGTATTTTTAGAATATATATTAGAAATGTTCTTTAGTTATTATGTTAAAGGGTGTTATTCAGATTTAATTACGGAAGTCTTACTGCAGTTGTATTGATTGTTTTACACATTAGCAAAATATATACTCTACTACAGATAGCGAGGAACACTTAAACATGCATGATGATGCTCAAAAATGTTTAATTTAAATAAAGATACGGAAAACAATTAGATTTCAAATATAATTGAAATCAATTATGTTGAAATGTATTATGCAGAATGCATGATACCACAAAATATCTATTAATCGTTGATTTTTGGCAAAATATTTTAGGCCATCTTTAGAAAACACTAAGCCAGTTCAGTGCAAAATTATTCTGATTTTTTTTCCCAATTTTGAATAATAGTTTCCATTGATGTGCTCTCCTCTAGTACAGTTTTCATATGTTGCTCATGTATATAATATTCTTCTAGCTTATTTAAAGTCAAGAATTTTACAAGCGATGAAACACATTGAGGATCGGACTTGCCTTACATTTGTGCCTAGAACAACTCAAAGGAATTACATTAAGATATTTCCAGGAGAAGGGTAAGAAATATAATCATAAATCTTATATTAGCTTAATGTAATTAATCACTGCATAAGCTAATTTAATAATTAGCTTATACAGTGATATATTACTATCGATTGTTAATAATCGTAAAAATTTAGATGTTTATGGAATCGAGATTTGGTATTATCGTGAAATGTCAATAAGTTTTCCAGTAATTATTAATTATAAGGGACGATCAAATGAAAAGGTACAAAACTACAAGATGGGTACAAATATAGACTTTATTCTAAATATACGCCATAGGCTTGAGCACAACGATCCCACTGAAGAATAAGCCATAGGTTTCCTTGTTCCCAGAATTACTGTAGCCGTGACGAGATGCAGTCTTTCACAGCGTCCTTGAGTACGTCGTCTGAATTGAAGTGCTTCCCTTTCCTGTCCATGCTCCCCTTTCCCTAAGCCATGTCCTGTCTGTAAGTCGGATGGTTCAACGTCTCCCACTTGAACTTGGACATTTCCATGTGTGGACTGACTCTGGAGACGTGTGGACGCGCGTTATCATGGAGCAGAACCACACTCTTCATGAGCAGCCCCAGTCTTTTGTTCCTGATTGACCTGCGTAGGTATCGGAGTGCGTCATAGAACGCATCGGAATTTATGGTTCTTCTGTCCTCTTGGAATTCCACAAGAATCGGACCTTAAACGTCGAAAAAGTTGGTGAGCAAACACTTTTCCTGCCAACGGTACGGTTTTGATGATTTTAGGGAGAGGTGACGACTCATGCTTCCACTGATTTCTCACCTTCCGCTGTCAGAGATAGGATAACACCTTACTACTCCTCAATCGTCGAATATTGCAGCGCGAACGACATCTTGTCCTCATACGGACTGCCGCTTCATTTGGACGCCGCTTTTGATAACAGCCTCTGCTCTCTCCTGTGCACGCGGGCGCCCGAGCATGCTTCGATCCCAGTCAGAGACTCCAATCAAATCCCGAGACGTATCGCTACGCTCTCCCATGGCACAATTTGCAAATATTTAATTATTACATTTTAACGTCGTTTCGCACCTTTTCATTTGACCACCCCTCATATAATGCTCTCAATATATGAAAAACTTTAACCAATTTTACTCCGAAAACTGTTTTATAAGAAATCATGCACAGTCTCAGTAGGATATTTCTCAAAACATTTGGCCAAAGGTTATGTAATGAATATAGGAATATTCCTCTTTGGTTTTTGTAACTGAAAATAAAATTAAGAAAAATTTAATCACATGTTTTTTTTATTATTTACTTTTCTTTAATTTGAAATTTACTATTTCTAAGTAATAAATAAATTTAAAATAATCAGCCTGGTGTGTTGGATTTTTGAATGGTCTTTAATAATCTAAGGACATGAAGACCTCATGATTTAAAATGTGTATTCGTTGACATTTTATTTCAAGAATTACAAAAAAAGATTATGAAATATTGCTTTCGAACATTTGGGTATAAATTTGAAAAATTTTTTTATAAAATATAGTTATGAGTTTACGAATATTCATTTTAAATCATTTGATATAAAGAATTAATATTGACTTTTGGAAGAGAAGAAATTGTTGTAAAATATTTCTTATAAATAATACCATACTTTTTTACAGTTAAAAAGGAAGTTTTCCGTGTAAGAAGTCTACTGCAATCCGTTTTAAAACTCGTCTTTAGTTACTCTAAGATGATGTCAATATTGCAGGTTTTAAATCGAGTTAAGGGATTAATTGGTCAGTTAAAAAAGAAAATAAGCTACAATAGTAAAAAAAACTATCAAAGTAAAATATAAAGATATATTAATCAAAATAAATATGAAAAAACAGCTAAACATTTAGTGCTGCATTCACAGTAATGAATAACTTTCTTGTAAGGTAAGTTTTTCAGAGATGTTACTCTAATGATAGTATACTTCTTTCAGAAAAATAAATTCCCTACAAATAGATCACTGTATTGATTTTACAATGTTTCAAAGCTTACTCCACATTTTTACACTAAGATTTGTAATATTTAAAATAATTTCATATATTTTTATTTTAATTTAGATTAACTGAATTTCCAGTTAAATAAGATCTTGGTTATCAGGTATCCAATGTATACATTTTAATTTTATTAATGATTACGTTTGGTCTGTAGTAACTTCATGTGAAAGTTAAAAATTATTCACAAGTTTCAATACACAAATAGATGCTATTCTCATTGGGGTTTAACTGGTGAAATGCAACCAGTGTCCTTGGGAAGAGGCTGCGAGCCATTGGGAACTATTATCCACGAGCTGAACCATGCCATTGGTTTCGATCACGAGCAGAACAGATCTGATCGAGACGACTACCTCATCATTTACTGGGATAATATTGAGGAAGGTAAAAGGCACTTTTTTTAATTTGTTGCATTTGTCATGTTGAAATAAATAGAGATTTATGAAATAAAATGAATAAAGGCTCGTGGTGTATTGTTCAGAAACCATTTTTATTAATTTTATTTACACATCGAAATTTCTCCTTGAGCTGTTAAATTTTTTTTAAAATTTGAATACTAATATTTCACCCTGATAAAACTATTAAACATTAGTCGTTATAAAATATTATGAAATTTTTTCAAAAATATTTTCAATAAAAAAAAAAGCCTGAGGTTAAATGTTTTAAATCACAATTTTGAATTCAGGAGAGTATGCGGACGCCTGCTGCAACGGCAGAGACCTCATAAACTCTCAAATATTGTTGACGTAACCAGACGGTTATCACCAAGCTTATCAGTGGACGCTTGAAATCCGTGTCCTATTCTTACGGAAAATAGGTTTTCCCAGCCTATTTGAAGTGGGATGATCATCAGGCATTTCCTTATCATATTCTAGATTGTCTGTAGTTTCCTACAATCGACGTTTACATAAGCCCAATTTTAGTGTCAGATTTTCTTAGAATGACAAATTTCATAGACTTGATTCAGCGTTGCTAAACATAAGAGATACTCCACAACAACAGCTATGAGCGTAATAAGGAAAATATTTTATTCCGAAGAGATATGAAAATGTTTCTGTTGGTTTTTACTATATTTGATCAAAAGCAAAATTAGATCAACTTTATGAATTTAAGTGTGCAAATTCATTTCAAGCTGTGCATTTGTTTTCAAACAATGAAGAACCTTATTGCGAATTTTAAACCAACGATTCATGACGAAGGCTATAAAATAAGTTCATAAAGTTCAAAAAATACTGTCAGGCACCAAAAAATTGAAGTCTGACTTTGCTCTCATACTTTAGATGTGTATAATGGAAGTCTTTGTGATTTTGGTAGACTTTTCAACATTATGTACTTCTGGCCATTTCTGTTTAAAAAATTCTTCAGACATAATGAAGCAGCAAAGAAAAGAATAATTCTTTTAAGTTTTGCATCTGGTTTTGGAATCAAATAATAGGATAAACGTAATTCTGCCTTGAATTTTTTGAACTTTGCTTTTGAAACTAATTTGATATTTACCTATCTCGAAACGAATGATATTCAGATCATTTGTATTCATAAGATTTTCCTATGAAGAATGATTTGCAGGAAAATTATTTCAATAAATGTATTAATTTAATTATTTTTATTTTAGTTATTTGTTACATTTTTTGCCTTTTGATGGCTCCTATTGAGAATATCTCTAATTATATAAATATATTTGTAATAATTATTGCTTAATTTCACTTTTTCTTTTATTTTCTCTGAAATATTTTAATTTTTATTTTTAATTCTCTTTCAGAAATGTGGGACCAGTTTGATAAGCATAAACCTCACCAAGAAAGGATATACAACACTTTCGATTACGATTCTATCATGCTTTACGGTGAAACCGCTTTCTCAATTGATGGTTTTTCAAGAACAATGAAAGCGAAGAAAAGGGGTGTCAGGTTGGTGGAACCTTACGACAAGGGCAGACTCAGTGCCAGTGATGTCTACAGAATCAATAAGTTGTACAAGTGCTAATAAACATCTCTGACACATTCGGAACAAAATCTAAGTTGCAATATTTACTGTATAAAATTAAATAAATTAATAATAATAATTTTCAGTTTTTTTCTTTTACATTTTTAAAAGATATCACATTTTATATTATATTTTTATAATTTTAAAGCATTAATTGTTTTTTTTTTAAATATTTTCATAAATCCCAGCAACGTAGTGAAGGAATTATTTGCCAGATTTCTCAAGAATCGATTACAAATTATTCAAATATATATATATATATATATATATATATATATATATATATATATATATATATATATATATATATATATATATATATATATATATATATATATATATATATATATATATATATATACTGACTTCGATTGAAGAGCCAGCAAATCTTTCCTTTAATGTTTTCACAAAAATTCCCTGGGATTTTCATTACCACTTCAAAGTAACCAGTAGTTGAGAAAAATGTTCTTTGTATTGTTCACAGCGAAACATTTTGACACCAAGATTTATAACAGGAACAGTTTTTATACTAGTACTTTAAGGCAATAAAAATAGATTGGAATTAGTAATGTTAAGTAATTCCATCCGCGTCAACATAACATGATTATATAAGCCAAATAGAGTTAATATAACATGCACGTCAACATAACATGGTCATAGTGAAATAAATGATATGAACATAATAAAACTGATTCCAAGCTCCGAGATGACAATAGGCATTATGCAGTCAAAATCGAGATTCATAATTTCTGGTTATTGTCTTCAATAATATTAGGTTGGGGAATAAGTTTGTAGCGTTTTTACCAAAGTCTTTTATTTAAACAAAAAACAATAATTATAACAATAAGTTAATCAATTATATATTCGCCGTTGCTGTTAACAACCTCTTCCCCCCTCTCGGCCAATTTGTTGATGCCCCTTCACCAGAAATCGCCTAGTCAGGTGTCAAAGAAGTTGTTGAGCCAGTTTTTAAGGACCTCTTGGTGCACTGGGAAATGCTCGAAAAGTATGCCACTGTTAACAGGGAATAAACAAAAACGCTACATGGCCCAGCTACACCGTGTGAATGAAGCTATTCTACTGAAAAGACCTGATCGATATGATCAAACCATATTCCTTCATGAGAACGCCAGGCCCCATGTTGCACAAGTCGTCAAAGTCACACTTCAAAAGCTCGAATGGGGGGTCCCTCAGCATTTACCGTATTCTCCGGACCGTGCACCGACCGATTACCATCTTTTCAGCTCCTTTTCAACTCCATACTATATGAAGGGTGTTACCTTCGATAACAAAGAGGTCCTTAAAAAACTGGCTCGACAATTTCTTTAGCAACAGACCAGGCGATTTTTGGCGGAACGGTATCATCAAATGGGTCGAGAGGTGGGAAGAGGTTGTAAACAGCAACGTCGAATATATAATTGATTAACTAATTGATATAATAATTATTTTTGCTTAAATAAAAGTTTTTGGTTAAAACGCTTCGAACTTTTTCTCCAGCCTAATAGATAATTCATGAAAACACTTCGATGAATGGACCAGAAGATATATGAAATGGCCAGCTCATCATTAATGAATTTCATCATCTGTAAAAGTTTTCCAAGTGAAACACTGCAGATGCTCAAAATGCATCCAAATAAATTTTATCTGTTAAATTACCCAATGTGAAAATCAGAGTACAAGGTTCTTCACTATTCACCTAGATTATCTGTGGTGGATTAATGTCCTTCGAAGGATTTGACTGAACATTTATGGAACGCTAACATTCAATGTAGTTTTTCTTTTGCAGCTAGCTTAATTATCTTCTATTTTTTTTATCTATGAGCCATTGCTGTTACAAAGGCTGCTGATAGAGAATATTTTAAAAATATTTAAAATGATTGAATCCAAAGGGCAATCCTCAATTATATAACCTATTTATAAAGATCTAAGAAATGAGTATTCCTCATAGTTTTCAATCAATTGCTTCTATATAATTTCACAATGAAAAAATATTTTAGTTTTCTTGCTTGAACGATATCATGAAATTTCAGAATCAAGAATTTTTTTAACTCCTATAGCTGCAAATTCTTTCACGTTACATAAGTACAAAAAGCTTTCTTTTAAATGGAATTTCATTAAAGTAAATTATCAAAAGAATACTTTGGATTGATCATGGAGGTACTAAACAAAACCTTTTCAATCAAAATTATAAGTAGAAATGAAAAATTATAGAAAAGTAATTAAAGTAAATATGTATAAATTTGTATTAATATGAGTATGAATTTTTCTTGATATATTATTAGGATTAGATCTATTTTTGTTTTTCATTTCATTGCATAATAGTGGCTTTAATTCTATTGCCATTTTCCTTAATTCTCAGCGTAGTGTAGTGGGATATCTACGACGATAAAATTTGGAATTAAATATGGTTGGAACAATCATAAATCAGTTAAGAGATCCCAAGTGAGGTGAATTTGATACATAATATCAACCACTTTGGAAATTATTTTATCTCTTTTTCTTTTTTATTTTAATTTTTTCCTGTCTTTCCTTTATCACAGATGAGATAATCTCCCCAAAATTTGATTTAAAACAGTAGAAATCTAACACTTTTCATCTCAGTTGTTCCCCAAACTGAAAATTTTATATTTAAATGTATCTTTTTTCAATATTCCTGCATAAGTTCTTCTAACACTCACTCACGGGAGCTAAAACTGTCTTCATCCCAGTTTTTTCCCCTAATCTACACTACTGGCCATTAAAATTGCTACACCAAGAAGGCGACATGCTACAGACGTGAAATTTATACGAAAGGAAGAAGGTGCTGTGATATGCAAATGATTAGCTTTTCAGCACATTCAGACAAAGCAGGTGCCAGTAGAGACACCTACATTGTGTTTAAACGAGGAAATTGTTCAGCCGGTTCCTCGTACACAAATTGCATTTGAACGTTGTTGCCTGGTGAAAAGTTGTTGTGATGCCTCGTGTAAGAAGGAGATATGCGTACCAGCACGTTTCTGAATTTGATAACGGTCGAATTGTAGCGCACCGGGATTGCGGTTTATCTTATCGCAGTATTGCTGCTCGCGTTGGTCGAGATCCAATGACTGTTAGCAGAATATGGAATCGATGGGATCAGGTCGGTAATACGGAACACCATGCGGGATCTCAACGGCCACCTATCACTAGCAGCCGAGAAGACAGGCATATTATCCGCATGGCCGAACTGGATCGTGCAACCAGTCACGAGCCGTGAGTCAAGAAACGGGGCCAAATGGAAGACAACAAGTGTCTGCACGAACAGATCGACGAAGTTTGCAGCAGCATGGATTCTCAGCTCGGAGATCATGGCTGCAGCTTCCCTTGACGCTGCGTCATAGACAAGAGCGCCTTCAATGGTGTGATCAACGACGAACCTGGGCGCACGAATGGCGAGACGTCATCTTTTCAGATGAATCCAAGTTCTGTGTACAGCATCATGATGGTCGCATCCATGTTTGGCGGCATCGTGGTGAACGCACACTGGCAGAGTGCATTCGTCATCATCATACTGGCCCATCACCTGACGTGATGGTATGGGGTGCCATTGGATACACGTCTCGGTCACTTCTTGCTCACAATGACGGTGCTTTAAACAGTGCACGTTACATTTTTGGCGTGTTACGACCCGTGGCTCTATCCTTTATTCGAGCCCTGCGAAACCCTACGTTTCAGCAGGATAATGCCCGAACGCATGTTGCCGGTATTGTACGGACCTTCCTTGATACGGAACATGTTCGGCTGTTGCCCTGGCCAGCTCGTTCTCCACATATTTCACGAATAGAAAACGTCTGGCCAATGATTGCCGAGCGACTGGCTCGTCACCAAACGCCAGTCACTACGGTTGATGAACTGTGGCATCGTGTTGAAGCTGCATGGGCATCTATACCTGTGCATGCAATCCAATCTCTGTTTGACTCAATGCCCAGGCGTATAACTGCTGTTATTACTGCCAGAGGTGGTTGTTTTGTGTACTGATTTCTCAGGATATATATATATATATATATATATATATATATATATATATATATATATATACGTATCAAGCCAAATTTTTTGAAAATTTAATCACTTGTTATTTCTAGTATAATATATTTGTCCAATAAATATAATTTTTTTATCTGCATTTCTTCCTGGTGTAGTAATTTTAATGGCCAGTAGTGTAGATTTTAAACATGTTTTACTTTAATTTCTTTGATATACATATCAATGATATAGAAAACTGAATATTATTCTCTTTAAAATCATAACTGTTTATTTCAGAAACAATAAAAACTTTAATCTGGACAAAAATGTTTCGTATTTTTTAATTTTTTCCAAGCACATGCAATGGAAAAGTAAGAATGCATATTTTTTGGATTATGTTTATAATAACATAACTGCACCATCGCAAAAACTGCCTCCCAATCTCACTCATTTCCGGCGGGAAATAAAAGATCTAAAATGAACAAGTATATTACTTTAGATATTCTATATATATATATATATATATATATATATATATATATATATATATATATATATATATATATATATATATATATATATATATATATATATATATATATATATGGAAACATATACACATGCCTATATATACATATAGAGAAATTCAACCGAAGAAAATTTTTTTAACTTTACATAACGCACTTCTTTTTTTTTTTCTTTTATCAGAAAAATTAATATAATAACAAAGGCTAACAATATAAATTGTTAATAATATTATTGATTATTTTAATGAACATAGCGGAAGTTCTTATATTTATAAATTTAAAAGCATTCTAGTTTTTAACTTCCTTTTCCTTGGGATTTTACCTGGCTTATCTTACAGAAGAAATTATTCAACAAATTAAGCACTCATTTTTAATAAAATTAAAATGAAAAAAATCTTTAATATTCAAATAATTTTTGTCTCGGCAGTGCTTTCGATTTCATCACCTCAGCAGGTCTTGGACTGGACTGGGATGGAGGATACCGATTATTGTCATCTACTTGTATCGTCATTTTACGTTAAGTTTTTAACGTCCTGGTTCCGCTTTAACGGGCGCGCACAAAAGATGAGAATTAAACGGCTTTGACCAGACTGAGAAGCGGCCACCTGCTTTCTCAGAGACATGTTTCAGGTGTCAAGGTTTATCCTCTCTGCCCCAAATGTCAAGAGGCACAGGCCTCTCCCTCTCATATTCTCAGTATGTTGTTTGTGAGAGAGGTGGCGTGGAATTAAGTCCGGGGGTGGTTCTGGAGAAGCTGAAAACTCATGGATTCATGGAGCTGGTGTATGCTACTGTCACACAAGTTGGGATAAGCAACAATAACACGTTAATTTTTTATAGATTTCACTTAATTTTCATTCCAGTTTAATTATTCATATGATACTGCGTTGGAACCGAGCTAGATCATTTACCATAACATTCATTTTGTGAATTTTAATTTTTCCATTGAGAGAATTTCCTTTTTCAACTCTGTTCTTATTTATTAATGAAATTGACTGTGGAATTGATTTTAATTTGAATGAAAATTATATCGTAAATATTGGAATGATTAGTCCAAGTAAATTTAAATATTTTTCATTGCTTAGCAAAATAAATGCTTCTTTTGTAAACAGTGGGATCCATGGACAATAAAAGTAGCCCGCTATATACTAAATATTTTGCCATCTCATTTCAATGTTTTAATTTCATTATTAGAGTGAATTTTAGAGGATTTTGATTTATTTTTATTTCTATTTAATTATTTCTTATGATATTGTATACGAATAAACTTTAATTCATTTACCATATTTATTAAAACGTTCATTAAGTGGGTATAATTTATTTTTCGTCCTTATTTTTTCATTTCTTATTTATGTGGTATTTTTTAATTTTTTAATTTTATTTATTTTTTTTTTACATACAAGTGAAAATATCAGTAGAATTGAGCTAAGAAAGTTAAATTTCATTTGAATTTATATTATATAGAGAAGCTAGATAATCCAGGCTGCCAGTTTTCATGAATAGTGGCTTTTAGTGAAAAACGTGCATCTAGTTTACAGAAGGAAAACTGAGATTAGGAAAAGTAACGAAGTGTTTATTCGTTAACGAACTACGTCATGAGCGAAACTTCAATACGGTTTTTTTTGTCCTATATTTAATTAAATTTTCTTACGCTAAAGCTTGAGCAAAAATGCTTCTATGATTACATAAGCCAGACATAAAAGGGTTGAATAAGACAGGATCACACACACAGATGTACAAGGAAGAAATGGTTCTCTGGAATTTCATTTTCCCGTAATAGTAATTGCTAATTAGATTGATTCATTAGATTCATTATAATAAGAATACTCTTATTTAAATTGATTTTACAATTCTGTTTCAAAGTAAAACAGATCTAACTCTTGCGTCATCCTCATTTCTAATAACTATGATTTTGATGCCAAATGAAAGCACTTCACAGCCTGCATTAAAATTGTCGTTGAATAACAACTCATTGAAATTCCCGCGTGCAATATTTCTAAAGCATCCGGTTTGGAAAAAGTATTGAAATTTAAGCTTTTTTCTGGATGAATGGAGTACAAAAAATTTCTGGAAGCTCTGAATCCATTGTTGTAAGTTTTGCATGGAACAATCAAATCGTTTGTCAACACATTAATATTGCTTGCAGGAAATTACAACAAACTTTATTTGTGATTCCTCTATCAAACCTATGTGGAGAAGGATGAAATAAATATTTACTTAGAAACTCCATTTTGTGGGGACAAGCAAATGCTTTGATTTTAGTTACAAATAAGAGTATACAGCTGGAAAACCATTGATATTCTCTCGTTAATTGCAGTAAACAAAGAGGTATAGGTTAATCTGATTTTAACAGATGAATTTCACTGCCGTAAACTTTCTGAAATTTAGATATGAAAATTAGTTGAAAAAATATTTTCAAATATTCAAGCCATTAAAAGAAATAGGATTAATTCTGTAAATGTTGTATTCTTGAAGTCAAGAACAAAATTGTGTTAGCAGACTTGATAGCCTGAATCATTTAATACTATACGAATAACTTCAAACAAAAGAAAAAAAAAGTTAATTCTTGCGTAAATTGATAAAATGGTTAATTACCCAAAGAAATTGTTAGTTCCTCCAATCTAAGACGGGTACTACATATGTGCTACAATTGAAAATTGACTTGAAACTATTATCCTGAAAAACATCTACCTGCTAAAACTTTTAAGATACCCTGATTGCAGTAAGAATTTAATTTGTAATATCATAAAAAGCAATAATATTGGGAGTCTTCATTTTTCACCTTTTTACGGATGTGCCATTTCATTTTAAAAGATCAAAAAAACTCACAATGCTAATTTATAGAACTGTGTGGTTTAGATTTAGACAAAATCTTTTCTCATATGATGCCAAAAATTGCGTGTTGCGTATTATATAGTGAGAAACTAGACAATCTTCACATTTTTACAAAGAATGAAATAACAAATATATATATATATATATATATATATATATATATATATATATATATATATATATATATATATATATATATTTGTTATTATATATATATATGTGTGTATATATATAACATTATAAAATTAAACATACTAGAAACGTGTGCACTTCTCTTTCCTTCTGTTTTCTATTTAGACTGAGCTTCGGCAATTCGTCGCTAGTACAGAATAAAAATATCAGAATATCACCGGACGACCAGTATACTCCATCTTGCCAAAAGTGAGTTTGAACCAACAGTGCTGGCCAAGACAAGTAACGATTTTTGTAACGGGACATGGCCCATTTCCAAGTTACCTGCATAGAATAGGAGTACAACCCACTGAGAGCTGTGCATGTGGAGAAGAAGGCACTCCAATACATTACGCTACAGCATGCCCCATCACGAGGTCCTGGCACTTTACTACCCCCAGTGACAATCTGAAAAGTGTCTGGCTCAAAAACATCACCATCAACAAGGCAGCAAAACTAAAAATTATGAATCTTATAAACTTTCTCCTTGAATATAGGGACTTAATCACAATTATTATCATGTTGTATTGACTTATTTTAATGCATTATGTATAACCTATCTAAACTTTGTGTATATATAGCTTAGAATTTCATATGACCTAACTTACCTTGAGCCGATACACGAAACAACCAAATCCATATACTAAATGCATTAATTATTCATTAATCATTATTACCTCATCAATTTGCAGTAAATGCAGGTATATTCTATTGCAGTAAATGCAGGTATTCAATTCTGTTTTATTATTTTTTTTATTTCCTTTTGTTTTTCCATTTATTTTCTTTATTTCTTATATGCATGCAATTTGATTTGTATTTTATATGCCTGTCTTACCACATCCTGTCATGTATTTTGTCATATACCTATTTTGAATGCTTCTTACGTGTCCCCATATTAAATCTCAATTGCAATCCAATTTGTGTAAAATAGTATACTTTACTACCCTCTTTACTGTGTAAATGTAGTAATTTTTAGTGTCTCCATATGATTGCAAGCATAATTGTATAGTCTTGTATGTACTGTGTTCCGTTTTCTTTTCTCTCCAGCGGGTCCATCAAATCTGGTAAAACTCTTTCAGGGTTAGGTACAGGGACCTCTGCTGGTGTTTACTTTACTTTACTTTACAGAATAAAAATGAATAGAAATAATACATTTTTTGAGAACATAATACATTTTTTTAACCAAATTAAGTTAGCTATAGTAAATGAAAGGTGAAAGAAAATAAAATAGTTTCTCTTATATAATTGTATTTATTCTTTTCTCATAATTATATATTGAAAAAGAATAATATTGATTCAAATTTGTTTCACAATTTTTCAGCTGCCAAGCAGAACAGGTTATCAAACTGGTAATAATGCTCAGAAGGTCTTTTAGGCAAAGTTTTAATTTCGCAATTTCCAAATCCAGCTTTGGTCATCGCATCCTTAATTTGATCTAAGTTCAATTTTATATAATGGAAAACATTATCACTGACTTTCCATCTAGAGCCATTTTCGAAGTCGCAAATCACAAGGCCCCCACCTTTCCTCAGCAGCTTATTCAATCTTTTTAAGATTGCTACGTATTCATCAAAATCTGGAGCTGCGGTCTGCAAACACAAAATTGAGACAATCACATCATAGGGAGGGGATGTCTCTGGAGTAAGCCCTTCTTCAATGATGATATTATCAGACAGAACGTCTGCTCGAACAACAGCCTTGACATTTTTTCTGATCCTACTTTCCAATTCTTTAAGATTTTCAGTATTTCTGAAAATAAACAATAAAATGCATGAAATAAAGTAGATTCTACAGTTACTAATGTCTAAAATTTTAATAAATAATATATTTTTTAATGTGCAAACATAAAATGGTTGAAAAAGTCATTTTCCTGTGGGGATAATGCAAATGAAACTCTGTAGAAAGTTGATACATATTATATTTATCAACATAATACCATCAAATAGGACATTAATGCTATTAATTAGCATATATAACGTTAAAAGAAAACTAAACACGTGGCACGACAGCCTATGTAGGCCTAGGCCTACAGTCCCCATATCTGTTTTCCTATCCGAATGTCCTAGGATGCGAAGCATATGTCCTGGTTAAGTGGTCAATATAACACGAAATCCTCAGTGTTTTGTTCTTTGCCATAATTGGTACTCAGTTTATCGATTCACTAAAGGGATGAAAGACTGGATATACAATGCAAGGGACTTTAAAAATAAAGAATAAAGATACAATACCCGAAACTCTTCTACGAATCAAATTAAGATTTTAAATGCTACATGGTTACAAGGAAACATCAGGATGCATTTCAACTTGATGTTTTCTGTTACAAGTGTTTCTGTAGTCCTAAGGTTTCTGGTTGGTTGATTCTTAGAAAGGCCTCCAGAAGCTTTCTCTCTTCACAAAGTTGTTGATCTTTATTTAGGCTGTTGCGTGCAACCAAAGGCTGGTAACTTGTTTAATTGAAAATAATACAACACGCTTTTTTAGCATACATATTTTTGTTTTTATGATAGAATAAGTAAAAGTTATAGGAATTTTATTATAAGTTTCATAACTAATAGTTTGTGGCATTGACAAGTGTTGTTTCACGCGCTTTGAATATTTGTAAGAGTATTGGTAGAACTTCAAAAACGTTGATGATGGTTGACCTGATATCAAAATCAAAATATCGAAGAGACAAAATATCGAACAAATATCGACAAAATAAATACCTAGCAACAAAATATCGAAAACAAATAGTGGATAGCATTCCTTAATTGTTGTTCATAGAAACTAAACCAACTAAATGACAAACTTCCTGTTTATAGTACCTACATAATTTCAAAAAGAAAACCTATTCACTGTGCCTTATAAACACTTCATTCCATTTACATAATCAAATATGGGACAAAAATTTATTTGAGATCATAAACTTCGATTAAAATTAAGATTTTTTGTTAAATTTAATAATTTCATTAAAAATATTAGAGCTTTGTGAAACAACGCTCATTTAATGCCCACAAATCAATTATTTAAAATCAAAACATTTCGACCTGAATAAATTGTGTTAAAAAAACCATATTCACTTATATATTTATTCTATTTAAGTGTCAGTTCTAGATTTATTGTCATCCAATCTCAAACACTCATTTTATAAATAGAAAAGTTTATCATTAATCAATAATACGTATTACCATAAAATGATATTCCTAGATAGTTAAATACTTCTACTTTACTTTATGCGGTTTGAGTGGAAGTATTCAACTTCTTATCTATAATCATACATTTATCATTGAAATCATTAACCTTATAACTCACTGTGATGTTTACTTTTTAAAAAAACTTTTGGAGCTTTTGGTAATCCAATTTACTCTATTTAAAGTCTCTGTGAACTAAATTGCCAAAAGTCATCACACACTTTTACATTTCAGTTATAAAAGGAGTTCAATAATCTTCTCTTACACTCTAAAAATAAATGTATAACTGCTGGAAAATCAAATATGTGTTTTCTTTTCCAATAAATCTATGAAAAGAATTGAATGTATTCATACAAAAACATATCATAAGAGCCCATTAGATTGAAAATTCAATCAAAAAGATTTTTCATCAGCTAAATGCGTTCCGTTTTACCGATAGCAATGCCATATTTCAAGTAAAAACTCATGAAAATATTTAGCAGAAGTGCCACTCTAGTAGACTCAATAAACTAGGTGAAACGGAGAAAGCATGCGGCGTGAAATAATCGACAGACATGTTAATCAAAAGTTGTAGAAAATTCAAACAATTCGACAGTCATCGTACTGTTGTCCTAGAAGAGACAATATTTATTCTATTATACTTATCTAGGATGACTTTTGATTCATAAATACGACTGATCCACTATAGCAAAAACAAAATGAGAACTGCTGATTATGTTGCAGAAAGAATGAAGTACCATTCCCTCAACACATCATATTTAGTGAATATTCTATTTCGAAGAGTAATAATTGCAATTGAAGTAAAAAAAGGACCGCATCCTAAATATCAATGGACAGAACATATTGTCAGACACAACTTTGTAGTTTCATAATTCGGAGAAAGTGATATGTTCTGGCTAATCGACTTTTACACCTTATAACAGGACGCGTGCACTTTTTGAAAACACCTACACTATCGTATAATAGTGATTATTTTCATCCATCTATAAGGGATGTAGGTGGATCTATCATGATATAAATTGCCATGTCGTGGTCGTTTGCTGAACCAATTATAACTCTGAAAAGAAGGATCGTTGGGGAGAAGTATAGAGAAGTGTTAGCTCTGACCCCGAATCCATCTTATGGTACAAATTTTATTTCTTGATAATCCAGATATCCATGCAGCAGGACTTGTCCAATCATTGTTTGCTTAATATGAGGATGACATTAAGCACACATCTTGCCGTGCATAGTCATTCAACCTAAATATAAATATGCATTTTTTTTTACCTATTTTAGTGCATTCAAAATGGAATGGATATCCTTCGCTAGCATCTATCTTTCACAATATCTCCATAAAGAATGCTACAAAATTTCTCTAAATTTCAACCAGAACTTGTGTAAATCTCTTTCTTGGCGAATCCAAGATGTATTCCATGATAAAGGTGGTTCAACATGATACTAATAAAGAATTCTTTATAAAGCTAAGATGATTCCATTATTCTGATAACCATCTATATTTATAAAAATTTTCTGGCATTCATTTTAAGGGCAAAATGATCAAACATTAGATTAATTCTATTTTTCTATATTAACTTAAATAAAACTAAAAAGGTCTTCGATTTCAGTAAATTTGTTATAAATGTATTCAGTATTCAGTATATTTGTTCAAATTCTTAAAATAATTTTTATAAAAATTATTTTAAGAATTTGAAATAAAACTCTTTAAAAATTAAAACTTAATTCCACTAAAATACATATTTTTTTAATACACACCCTTCTTTTCCTTCCAATTTTAGAACAATTTCTAAAAATTCAGTCCAATCAAGGATGGACTTGCCAGCATGCCATTGTTTTAATTCATTGCAGTTGTCAAGAACATAATCACACTGCACAATATTTGAAAACTTTGAGCTGAAGGACGCAATATTGTGAACTGTGGCTCCACTACCAACATCAAGTACTTTAGAACCTTTGAATCTTCCTGAAATTAAAAAAAAAACATATTTTATTCACCAATTCACCGATTCATTTGGGAAATAATTCATTTTCTTTTTGTTTTTCAAATAATCTATAGCCTTCCTGTTTATTTAATTAACAAATATTAAAAAAATTTTAAGGTCCCATTTGAAAAAAAAAATTGTTAACCACTTTCTAGAAGCTCTGGCATTTATATTCATCAAAGAAGAGAAGTGTCCAGTCGTACTTAGGTTACCAGATGTAGTCCATCCGCTTAACTTGTCTATCATTAATTAAAAAGGTAAACTTTATTAATCAGAGTGTGATTCGTATATTGACAAGAAGATATGATTACACTAGTACTTAACTGCAATACACAGAGAATAAGATAAAAATATAAGAAAAATTGATAACAAATATCAGAATAATTAGAAAAAGGTACGAAATTTACACCACACATTTATAATAATTGTTAATTACAGAGAGACCTGTTGTTATTTTGAGCATATGAATCTTTAAAAAAGTGACCTAAATTGTTTTTTATTTTATTATTATTTTTTTTATGTATTTACCCGAGAGACGAGGGCTGGAAATACAGAGTTATACTAGTTATCTGGCTAATATTAAAAGAAATAAGGCTTGTGAGTCTATGAAAGTGTCTTCGATTTTTCAAATATTCTTTCACATCAAGTTAAGATCCTTTCATTTATTGCAATATTCTTTTCGACACATATTTTATCTTTGAAATAAGTTTCGTTTATCTGTAGGGGAGGATTTAAGATTAAATAGATATAGAATTGCCGTATCATCTTCAGGTGTCATCTCCCAATAACGATATTGATAATGTGGATTATAAAGAAACATTCATTTTATCATCTGTAAAAAAAGGTAACCGTTCTTGATTTTTACAATGGTATTACTTTATTTGAAATTAATCCATTTATTCTAAAAGCTTAATCTTCTAACTTTTTTTTTTTTTTTTACATTTCCTGAATTTTACTTATATAAGTGGAATGTTAATTAATACTGAACTGAAAGTAAGCGTAATTTTTAATTATTTTTCTAATAATCCAAGTCATTTTCTGAGAATTTTTTTTTTTAATTTTAGTTTATTCAGATTGATTTAAATCACAAAAAAGAGAGATTGAGTCTTCATGCTTGTTTCACAATCTGTAAGATTAGCTGTAACAAACGCAGGAAACAGAAATAGAATGGTTAAGAAAATCGAGATCAGTGTTCGGTAAAATTTTCAAAACTATAGGTGTTTGAGGCCAGTATTTTTGGAACAATTTATATCTGTAATAAACTAATGTACTTCATTCATACAAATTCCATTTAAAAAAAAAAAAAAGCTTAAACAATTTATTTTTAAGTAACTAAAGTGAAATTACGAGAAAAACATACTGCAACTATTATAGTTATGATTAAAGTTGATGTTTTGAACCATTTAATTAAAAAATGGCTCAGAACATCAAGAAGAGATATAAGTGATATGCACAACGCGAAGAATATGAATTCAAGATGTAAAGTGTAAGAGCGCGATAGAAGTTGTACATTTATTTTTTTAAAAAAAGGTTGAAGAAATTGATGAATACATTATCAGCCTTTGAATCAGTCAGTAATTTAATAAAATTGTGAAAAATTATTTTCTTGTTGTTAAGAAATGTAATGCATTTAACTGAAAAAAGCTCTTTTAGAAACATTTTATAGTTACTTATTATTTTTTAGTTTCCTCTATTATAAATTGACAATTATGTATATTTATTATGTATTTATGTCTTTCTAAGTAGAAAACATACAGTATGCGTTCTATTCAATGTTATTGAAAGTATTCTTTATATTTTAAGAGCAAAATACTGTCTCCGAAATTTACATTTTGTAGATGAGTTTTTAAAAATTATGGAATAAAAATATTTGTTCCTTAAGTTATAATGGCCAGGAGGAGCTGAATTGCGAGAAATCAAAACTGAAATTTTTGGTACATCAATGAGACAGAATATATATTTTTTATTTCCATAAAAAACACACACATAACTAGTTTTTAAGATTACTTATTAATTGGAAAGTGTAAAATAGCAAGAAAATATTTTTATAATGCAAGCATAGTTATGGAATTACTTAGTATAAAATAGACCATAATACTTAAGAAAACTTTTTGATTATGAGACAAAATATTTCAGTATGTTATTTTAGCCTCTTCATTTGATTAACTTGATAAATAAAATCTTAATAGTTTATTATTTATCTTTTATTTATTTATTTTTTTTTAAAAACTTTTCACCACTTTATATTTTTGACCAGCTTCATAATTAATTTTTATAAGAGAATTTTTAAAAATTTTTCCTGTTAAGTCAGACCAATTATATTAGAAAAAGTTGATATTTTATTAAATTCTTATATATTTTATTATTCTAAGCCCATGACATCAATTTGAACTGTTTTGGTAGGAATGCAAATATGCCTAAATTTACTCAAACTTAAAAGTGTCAATTTACTCCTTCTTCACTTGAATGTAATAAAACATCTTCAGTGAACAGGTAATTAAGATATTCCGAGTAATAAGTTCATGAATAAAATGTCTTACTTTTAATTATAGCTATTTAAAATTGGTAAGAAAATTAAAATTAATGTTAATTACTACTCATACAGATTTAAAAAATATATTAACAAGTTTTTATATAATTTAACTTTAATATACATTTTTTCAATAATTTTAAAAAATTTGGAGCTCCCTTTGAAAAACAAAACGTTTATTTTTTTTTAAGATGTGTCACTGTAAATTAATTTATCGAGACTAAAAAATATTTCAAAAATATTATGTATAAAATTAAAATTCGAGAATTCACCTGACATGACAACGTCGTGCAAAAACTTCAAAGAGAATTCGATATATGGTCGCCAAACATGCAAAAATTCTGTATGTTCTTTATTATATTCAACAGCTTTCAAATTCGCTTCAAAGTAATCTTGTATATATTCTTTGATCTCTGCCATTTTGGTAGAAGATTTCAATTGTAAATTAATAATACTTTTCTCAAATATTCACAAAATGTATCAATATAAATATCTACTTAATAAAGATGAGGTTATTTTCGATTTTTCATTAAAATATATAGACGAATTGAAAATTTATCAGTTTCAGCTCAATGTGCAGCAGAGGAATTTTGTGAATCGGACTTTGTAATAGTATGATAAACAGATTTTGTTCTAGAACTTATAAGCGATAAAATAAAATTTATCAACTGGAAAAGATACCATGTTTGAGGTAACTTAACAAAAATCCTGCTAAAAATCCCCACATGACATTATTTTTAATTTGCTAATTTTTTTTTATTTTTTTCTTTTCTTTTAAATGCCGTGTTGTATATCTCGTAATCCTTACTAAAATATTTTAGAATATTCAGGGTATTTCAAAATACGAAATGAAATCAGTAATCTTGAATTAAAAAAATCTCAATTTTAATTTCAAATGCAATAAATTTATTAGTATTCTCAAATAAGCAATTTTGGAGTACAAGATTAGAGGATAATGTTTCACAAAAATTATTAAAAAACAAAAAAAGTATGTTTTAAAAATGTGTAAGAACTTTAGTTAATTTTGTGAATCAAAAGCAAATATATATACATAACCATAGTAAATAAAGCATAAAATTTATGTTTTTTTATTTTTTTTTTATAAAATTTTGAATTCATAACATATTTTTGTTATAAATAACTATCAAAATAACCTAAAAAATTATGATTCAGCATTAAAACACTAATATTTCATAGGGAAAATAAGTTTTAATATAAATAAATAAAATGAATAAATTAATTAAAATAAATATAAATACTAATATTTAAAATATTAAAAACTGTATATTTCTTACAACATATACTGCATTTGCGTTGTGTGTGAAAATGTTATTATTTTTATAAAATGTCAAAAATATTAACTTCATGAGTTAAGAAAGAGTTTTGCTCAATATTCTGGGGAAAAAAATACAATAATCGGAATTTTTTCTTCATTTATCATTTAGTGTTTTTACTAATATGATTTTAAATAAGTGATCACTTTCTAATTGTTAATAACAATCTTAGGTCTTTCCTAAATTTTTCATATAAAACTTTTTAGGCAATTTTAAAAATGTAAGAGAAACGTTCTACTGATTAGTAAAAATATTCATTACTAAAAGGTATCTGTAGAATTTTTAAACATTTAACAAAGTTACAGTAACTATATTTTTATGAATATAAAATTTTCTTAAAAGAAAAATGTTTTTGTTACCATCTACATGAAAGTAATCTTGAGTGTAAAATATTTAATCAATAAAAATTGATTAAACAGTTGACTGCTTTATTAATGTTTTGGAATTTGTGAATTTTTGAGTTTACACCAGAAGTATATATTCAACACAAAAAAGTAATCCTTTATTCATATCAGTCCTTCATCGTACCATTGGGAGCACACAGGCATATGGTGTTGTTTAGGAGTAAATGGTCGTTTTGAGTACATTCCACTCTGCTGAAAGTGATGTCGAAGCGTAGGAGCGTGCAACGAATAATGCGTAACAGATTGAATCTGCTGTGCTATGGTTCACGATGTGCCTGAGCAATCAATCACCAAAGTGGTCACAATATCAAGGCCATCAATCTATCATCAAGGCTAATGGTACAACGATCCATCAATTTGCCATATCCTCCTGCATCTGTGAATGTAGATTAACAAGGTTCTAATGAAGCATAATATAAATATGATGAATAAAAAAAAGATTTCTTGAACTTTGTGTGCCACATGTAATTGTACATTATCCTGTTCGAATATGATTGTGACCATCTCTAAAAGTATAGAAAGACCCCGAACTCCAATGACTCAGAAATGTAAACTTGCTGTTCAATGTACCGACAATACGTATTAAAGGGATGCCGGAGGGAAATCCAACACTACCCCAAACTATAATAGCAGCCTCTCATCACGATGTCTCCAGACATAAATCTTACATTGTGTGTTGCTGAAAAAAGTGGAATTTATCAATAAAGACAATGTTGTTCTGTTGCTCATGTCCATCCTACATTGCACCATTACCGGAACCAATGCGCGCGTTTTGAATCAGGGATGCCTAGCGGATATTATATTTAGTTGTAAAAAGATATTGAATAGTATGGGTGGATAATGAATGATGCATTACAAATTGAATATGTTGTGATATGATTCACAATGTGACTGTGTGATCCGATATCCCATCACGTGCAGTTGTGCAACTATACAATGTATGCAATCGGTCTGCTAGTTTTCTGTTTCTTCTTGCATCCGTGAGTACAGATACAAATCATAGTTATTTGTATCCATCTAATACTATTGCTGATTTTTTCAAAGATAATCAGCAATTCTTACAGGTAAATATTTTCCTAATGCGCACTCAGGAACTAGTTCAAAAAGACGTTGGATACCTTTTAAGAGGCATAATAAGATTACTCAAAGAAAGGAAGAAAGAGAACTGATGAATAATCAATTTGCGTTTTCTAAATCGGCAGATTTATTTCTCCCTTTGTATAGCGACTGCTGTTGGCACTTCTAACATCTATGATTTACGTATGCGTGGCAATGGTCATGATTTGCGTATTGGCGAAAATATATTAAGTAAATTTCCCATTTGCATGTGTTACTTTCAGAGTGTTTAATTTTATTTTGCCAGCAAGATGCGTGTTTTTCGTTCAAAGTATATTATTCATGATGAGCAAATTAAAAAAAAAAAAAACAATTAAAAGTGATAGATAAAATGTTGCTCTAAACCAACAAAAAAATTTATTTCCTTATTTTCTTGTTTAACTTACAAAAAAAATTGACAATTCTCTCTCCCTCTAACTTAAATGAAAAACAAACCACTACAAACATATATACTGCATGAAGGCAGTGAAATCCAAGATAAATGTTTTTAATTTCCAGATCTCAATAGATAGCGGATGATTCCTCAACAAGCTCGACTGAAAAATAAATAGTATCTTGTAATGGAAAAATTCTTTGTATATATGACTACAGAAATCCAAAATAAGTACTTGAAAAATACATATTTGTACTAAAATGTACTATTCAAGTACATATTTGTGATTTTCTGCAGTCACGTATGCAAAGAAGTTTTCCGTTAAAAGATTTGTTATGCATAAAACATCATTTTTAGTTCATCATGAAGTACTCAATTACAATCAATGAAAACTAATTATATTCTTATAGAGTATAATTTGAAGATTTAACAAAGTTCTTAGTAAATGAATTTACCGGGCCATAATATTAAGGAATTTAAAACTTCAATGAAAAAGACAGAAAAAGACAGATTTCAGACATATATTTGTATTTACTTTTATGCGAATAAAATTTTTAGAGGAAAATTCCAGTACATTCAAATAAATTTCTGCTTCTTCATTTTTTTATGGTTTTATAACTAATAAGACAATTAGATTTTTATTATGTATTTACCACTGAGACGAAAGTTGAAAATACAGATTAATGCTAGTAATCTCAAAGATATTAAGAGAAATAAGACTTGCCAATCTTGATGAGTCTCAGATGCTTTCAGATTCTCTCATCAATTCAGAAAATTTTTCAACATTTATTTTATCCCTGAAATAAATGCCGGTTATCTCAATGAATAAATTGGAATGAAATAGATAAGGAAGTGCCTCATCATTCACAAGTCATTTTCATTATGATAAGATATAATATGATAAGAAAAAAATACCGTTTATGTTTATCATATATAAGATGAGTGTAAGTATTTTATAAGAAATTGAGCATTTATTCTTAAGATTTAACTTTTTAACTATTTTACACCCCTTGCTTCTTTAATAAAAAAAACATTATAATTTTTACTATGAACATTTCTAAAATTTGACGGCACACAAAAGTGCAGTGGCACTTGGGATTAAGAATCACTATTTTATCACATACGTCCCTCCTGTATCTCTCAACAAAGCCACCGAATTACTTATGAGTAAATTTTATTTATGAAACAAAATATCTCGGTGTATCATTCAACTCACTTTATTGATTTATTTGATGTGTGGGTATAAGAGCTTCATAATTTATTTATTTATTTATCACTCACTCACTCACTCACTCACTCGCTCGCTCGCACGCACGCACGCTCACACACACACACACACTTTTATTCAACTTCACTGCAATTAAATATATTTTTAATTCAGCAAATTATAACTTATTAATGCAAAATAAAAAAAAAAATTCTACGTAAAAAATGAAGAATTTTATTAAATAATTCTCTGATTTGAGAGAAAAATTTAGAGCGTTTTTTTTTTTTTTTTTTTTTAGCAATTTTAATTTATTACTTTATATCGAGAGAAACAGCCATTAGAATCCTTTATGCCCTGAATGAAATGTTGCTTTAGTTTCTTTTTTTTTTCTTTTTAATGTAGATTAGAATAATCAGACTTAAGCCACTTTTCATAAAGATCAATGAAAGGGTTGCTTCATTGTATTTTTTACACAATATTTTACAGTGAAAATGCGCAAAACAGAAAAGAGCTACAGTAATCAAAACAAAGTAATTTTGCTGATTTATAGAAAGATAAGAATGCATCAAACTTAGATATGTTTTTTTAAATTCATTTATCCCTGATGTACACGAAACATCTTCAGTAGATACTCAATTGAAAAACTCCAAGTAATAAGTTAATGCATATTTTACTTATTAATAGGAAGACACTATATTTTACTTTCAATAATACCAACTTAAAATAAATGCGGCTATAAAAGACAGGCATATTTTATGTTAATAATCTTTATGCACATTGAAACACAATTCAATTTTCCACCATTTAATTTCATTTCATCCATAATTTCTACTAATCTTAAATTAACGGAATATACTTTAAAAATAACATTTTTATTATTTTTTAGAAATGTTTCCCTGCACATTAGTTTAGAGAATAAAATATTAAAAAGAAATAATATAAAATAAAGAAAATCTAATCACTTGACACAACAACATCGTGCAAAAATTTCAAAGAGAATTCAAAATACTCCGATCAAGAATGCAAAAATTCAATGTCTACTTTATGGTACTCAGTAGCTTTCAAATTTGCTTCATAATTATCCCTAATAAATATTTTGTTCTCCGCCATTTTGGTAGTGGAACTCTGTTCTAAATTACTACTTTTATATAAATATCCAAAGCAATCACTTAACATAAATATGAGATTATTTTCCATTCATTTAAATAAATAAACGAAGAAATGAAAGCTTATCAGTTCCGAATAGGGATACATAAAAATTTCCTGTGTGTTGCAGACTTTGTAATGCATAGATAATGAATAATTTGTTAATCGATATATGATAATATACTACATTGTTACGAAATTTTCCAAAGATAGGACGAAATTTATCAATCAGAAATGATAATAAGAAATTGTTGCATTTCAGATCTTACAAAATCCCTCTAAGTGCCAGATCCTATAATTTTTTTAAATGTTCTTTGTTTTTTTAATACCTTTTTGTATGTCACAGAATCCTTGATAAAAAGAGTCAAAGGTTTAAGATAGCTCAACCTTCACAAAATCCTATTCTGTAACCTCAAAGTAGTGTGAGGATGTACACAGGTAGCACAGGTGCTGTACGTCTGGAACCTAAACTTGGTTTAGGGTCCTGGTAGGGTCACCCATGGCAAGAAGGCTGTGCTAATACACTTGGCTAATACCTTGGAAAGGTAAGCCAATCCAAGGTGTTAGGCTCCGTGATGATAGATGAATGGCACCAGGGTTATAGTGTCGCTAATGAGACCCTCGAGGAATCAGGCAAAACCTCGTTGTATGTTTGCCTTCCACCTGTACAGGGAGGCTATGCAGGTGGTGACTTTATATTTCCTCCCGGTTCCTAGGTCACCTATGGATGACGGAAACAAAAAAATAAAAATGATAAGAAAGGATTGGATAAATCTCCTGGTGTTATTCAATCAGCCGGCGAAACGGTTCCTAAGGAACAGAATCCCGGCAAAAAGGAGAGCACTGGCAATCTGGCTTCTGGAGAAAGTGGAATTACCACAAAGCAACACACAGAGACAACAAGTGGAGAACCAGGAGTTCTCACAAAATCACAAAGACGCAATCTAAGGGGTCGCAATAAAGCAAGGGAGCAGGTGGAGACTGCTCAGAAGGTTTGTGGCACCAAAAGATTTAGGTCTGAGGTGTCAACCCCTTCTCCCAGTAACACTGCCTCCAAAACGCTCAAGGATGATGATCAACATGCTTTTGCATGACTTTTGCTCAGGCTGTTAAAAGCCGTAAAGCAGCTATTGTGAAAGATGGTTTCCCAACCATCAAACTCAACAAGGAGGATGTTGACTCCATACAGCTGGAGATTCTGACCAGGACAAATGAGGTCTCCATAGGAAATCATCTGTCTAGGGTTCGAGGCTTCAGATTAGTGTCTGGGGCACTAATTCTCCTATGTGATGACCTTGAAACTGTGGAATGGATTAAAAAATCCTTCCATGGTAACAAGAGTCTGTTTGGTGGTGAGGGGCTCAGTGTTCTGGATCCCAGTGATCTACCTAAACCAGTAAAAGTGGCCTTTAAGACAAGGAACACTCATACCAAGGATCCTGCCGCCTTTGTGAAAAGGTTAAATAGATTCAACCCGGAGTTGAAGTCTTTAGAATGGCGTACTTTGCAGAAATCTATAGAGACACATTCTATTAAATGTATCTACGAGGTTGATATAAAATCCTCAGAAGCCATTAAAAAGGCAAATTATGGTGCCTATACTGGTTTGGATTGAGGAATCTTCAAAATTCTCCGGGACCCAAACCAGAAAGATGTACAGAGCATTGAAGAGATGGAAGTTGTACAAGAAAGTGCAACTTCTCTCAAGTAAGTAATCCTCGCCTACTTCTAGTAAGGAAAGTGAATTACCTAACATTGAAGAACTGGATTTAGATTCTGGTTCTGATATAACCCTGCAACCTAGCTCTCCTCTATCTGAGAGTGAGATAGAAAAGGTTTTGCAGGAAACTCAAGTAAGTCCCCTAATTACGGAAACTTGGGAAGCACTGCTTCTTCTTAGCTTCTTTGGGCGCCACGATGGTAAGTATCATCAAAGTAGCACAGATCAACTTCATCATAGTGGATCAGCTTCAGCTATTCTTAGCAAGAAGATGACTAGAGGGGAGGCTGACATTGTTTTAATTCAAGAGCCATGGACTTGCAACGGTTCTGTTTTGGGCCTACATGTTCAGAATTTTATTATATTTTATGATAAATGTTATTTGAGACTAAGAGCATGTATTGCTATTACCAACAAATTAAATGCCCGCATTCTGGTCAATTACCTAAATGGGGATAATGTTGCTGTAAGATTATAGTATCCTTTTTATTGCAAGGAATCAAAGAAGAAATCATCTTTATGTCTTCATGTCTTCCTTTTGAAGATAAAGACACATTTAATGTGCAAATTGTCAGTCTTCTAGATTATAACAATTTGAGTAAGAAATTCATCATAGGATGTGATGCAAATGCTCACCACATTATGTGGGGAAGTAGCAATTGCAATAGACGTAGTGAGGATCATTTAGAATATATTTTGTATTATAATCTATTTATTCTTAATAAAGGTAATAAACCCACCTTTATTACTATAAATAGAAGTGAAGTCATTGACATCACTTTATGTAACAGTAAATGTGCTGACTTTATTAAAGATTGGAAAGTGTCTGATGAAATAAGCTTATCTGACCACCAATACATTAGATTTTCTGTTTTAGGAGCAAACAGACTAGAGGTGGTAGGAAGGAACCCAAAAAATACCAACTGGGGTTCCTACAAAAAAAGATCTAGAAGATCTCTTCAAGGAAGGTGACTTCGGTAAGTTATCTTCGGTAGCAGATTTGAAGTTGGTCGTTGATCACATGCAACATGCCATTCTCCAAGACTACTATCAAAACTGTGATGTCAGCAATACTTGCTCTCCAAGGTTAGTTCCTTGGTGGTCTAAAGAGTTAAGTAAATTGCGAAGACAATGTAGAAAGCTCTTTAATAGAGCCAAAAAGAATGGTGAGTGGCAGAAATATAAACTGGCATTTACCACTTATGATAAAGCTATCAGGAATTATAAAAAGAATTCTTGGCAAAGTTACTTCACAGACATTAAAATTTTGTCTACTACTGCAAGACTCGTTAAAATAATGTCTAAAGACAGGAACTTCTGTCTAAACACTCTTAAATTGACAAATGTTAAGTTTTCAGAATCTGGGAGAGAGATACTAGCTGAACTGTTCAGAGTTCATTTGCCAGGTTCCAACGAAATAAATGGAAATCCTAATTTTACGCTCTCTACATCAAATTGTGGTAGAAGTAAATGGGATGTTGCCAAAAAAAAATCATAACTTATGACAGAACAAAATGGGCAATAATGTCCTTTAAACCTTTTAAATCACCAGGAATGGATGGAATTGTACCGGCTCTGCTTATTCGGGGAGTCCAGTGCATTGCGCCAATTCTCTGTAGAATTTTTAGGGCAAGTATAGCCTTTGGGCATATACCTATTGCTTGAGGGCATACAAAAGTAATTCTTATTCCTAAAATAGAGAAAGATAATTACTATGAAGCTAAATCTTTTAGACCTATCAGCTTAACAGCTTTTCTTCTAAAGGCAATTGAAAAGCTGATAGACAGATATATTAGAGAAGTCTATTAGAAAAACCACTTTCTGACTCTCAATATGCATATCAACCTAGTAGTCCACTGACAGTGCCATCTACAACCTACCCTTCATTTTGGAGAAGAACTTTAAGGCTGAGGAACTTGCTTTAGCTGTTTTCTTAGTTATTGAAGATGCCTTTGATAAGGTACCCATTGAAACTATTTTACAATCTCTTGCTAGAAAGGGAGTTAATGACACAATCTGTTTTTGGATAGAAAATCTGCTCAATAACAGATTTGTCAGTGTCTCATTTTTAGATGAAAACATGATGATCCAAGCCAAAGTTGGTTGTCCACAGGGAGGGGTTCTTTCCCTCATCTTATAGTGCTGTGTTGTAGACTCCCTTTTAGAGGTGTTAAAAAAAATCAGGCATAACCACCATTGGATATGCAAATAATTTAGTTATAATCGTCAGAGGTAAGTTTGGTGAAACAATCTCTAGCATCATGTCCAACACCCTCAAACAAGTTTAGACTTAGTGTAAAAAAGAAGGCCTTTCTGTAAATCCTCAAAAAACCACTATGGTAGCCTTCACAAAGAAAAAGAATCTTAATCTGAAAAAGATAACTTTTTTTGGTCAATAGTTAATTTGCTCCAAAGAAGTTAAATTCTTAGGAGAATTTTTTGACATGAACTTAAGTTGGAATAAGCACTTTAACTTTTGTATTGAAAGAGCAAAAAAAGCTTTCTGGTCACGTAGAAATGAATTTGAATGAACTTGGGGCTTAAATCCCACGATTATTCCTTGGATTTACACTATGATCATTTTCCCCATTATTACCTATAGCTCATGGCTCTAGTGGCCTAAAATCAAAAATGAAACTGTAAAAGCAGAATTAACAAAATTATAAAGGATGCTTTGTGCATCTATTTTTGGGTGTATTCGAACAACTCCCACATCTACACTGGAGCTTCTGCTTGGTATGCATCCTCTTTATATGCGTATTGAAGCAGAAGCAATACTTAGCATGAAGAGGCTTAAAAATACAGGTCAGTGGAAGGACAACTCTAGATTTTTATCCTGGGGAAACCTCAATGCTGACGTAACTAGTCATCCTTTTATAAGTATGCCTACTGATTACGCGATTGTTAAGTATGCTTTTGATAAGCCTTATACAATCAAATTTCTCTTGAGAGAAGACTGAAAAAATGTTGCCATCAGTGAAAGCTGTATTTACTGGTATACTGATGGCTCAAAAATGAATTCCAACACTGGGGCTGGTATTTGTTGTCCTGCTGATGGCACAAAGCTATCATTTCGTTTGGGTAACTGTATTCCAAGCAGAAGTCTTTGCCATTCTCATGTGCAGTAGAATATGCTTGGACAGAAACTATTTTTGTAAAAGAATAATCATCTGCTCTGACAGTCAAGCTACATTACTAGCTCTACAGAAGTCTACTGTAACTTCTGTTCTTGTCTGGGAATGTTATTTCACTCTGTGTAAATTAGCTAATAATAACCCTATCACTTTAATGTGGGTGCCTAGGGACTCTGGTGTTCCTGGCAACGAATTAGCTGATGAGCTGGCAAGGATTGGATCAACAACCGACTATTTTGGTCCTGAACCAGTGCTAGGTATTTCTAAAAAATTGATCAGAAAGAATGTCTTTGATCTCTTCAGAAAACAACAGTTTATGAACTGGTACAATGCCAATGATCAAAGACAAGCAAGGCTATTAAATAGCACGTGCCCTAATAAAAGGCAAAAAGAATTATTAAAGCTCAATAGAAGTCTAAGGAAAGCATTGGGACTTCTTACGAGACACTGCCACCTTAAAAGACATCTCACCATAATGGGAGTTTCAGATGATCCCACTTGTAGAGGTTGTCATTATATGGAAGAAACTTCAATACACATCTTATATGAATGTGAAACATTTTCTGCACATAGATTTGAACACCTGGGTCAGCACTTGATTTAACATTGGATGTTGCAGGAAATTCCTGTAAAATGTCTGCTGAATTTTGTTTCAGCCACTGGTCTCTTCAAATAGGGCTTTCTGAGGGGTATAGTACAATAGACTTATAGTCGTGGTGCTAGGTTCTTTTGGAACCACCCTATCTTAAATCTAACTCTAAATCTAAGATAGCTCAAATTACAAAATAAGAAACTTGAATTAATGACCTTCAGTTTCAAAAACTTCATTGCTGATCTTAAATGCAGTATTAGTATTGGAAAAATTATCAATATTGGAAAGTAAGCAGTTTTGAAATTTTAGGTTTGTGGGAGTGTATTTCAAAATGCATTAAAAAATTTGAAGAAAAAATGTCTTCTAAAAACACATCAGAACTTAGATTTGTTCCGTAGATCAAAACAAATACAGAACCACAGAAAGTAAAGCATAAAAACCTTGTTTTGTTCCTTGCAAAATTTTGGATTTTCCTTTATATTATATTCTTGTTTAAAGAATTTATCATAAATTAACTAGAAATTTATGATCTTACATCAGAAACTTAAAATTTCATCAGAAAAACAAATTAATTGAAGTGAATAAATACTAAATTTTTAATATTAAGAGCGATTTATATTTAATGTATCACATTTCCTTTATTATAATGTACTGCATTTCCTTTATTAAAATATACTGCATTTTCTTTATCATTTATTATAATGTATTGCTTTTCCTTTATCATTTATTATAAAATATTGCTTTTCCTTTATCATTTATTATAATGTATTGCATTTTCTTTATCGTTTATTATAGTGTACAGCATTTCCTTTGAAAATGTGTTATTCTTATATTATATCAGAAATATAAACTTTAAGTTTAGAATAAGTTTTGCAGAATCTTCTTAGGATAAAATATCCTGTGATAATCTTAGGTTTAGAGATTTTTCCTCCTTTATATTACTTAACATTATCATTATTATGACCATTAAGTGAGTTATCACTTTCTACTAGTTAATAAGAATCCCATGTTTTTTCTATATTTTTCACATAAAAAATGCTTAACTTTATTAAAAATGTAAGCAATACACTCTATTTATTGATTGGTTTTTATTACTGAAAAACTATTAGCAGATTTTTTTAAACATTATTACAAATTTACCTTTATAATATTTCAATTTTCACACCTAACACCAAATCATGATACCGAGTGCTGGACCATTTTCAGAGATGAACAATACGAACAGTTCAGCTGCCTTTAGCAATGAGATGCCACAAAATCTAAATCTTACCATTGTGTGTTGAGGTAAAAAACGGGATTCGTCGTTAAAAGCAATGTCTTTCCTTTTTTGTCTATGTCTGTCATTTCCATTAAAAAAATAGGAAAAAATCTAAAATGTCTTTCTCTCTACAAACTCTAAAAGTAATTCTATAATCTTCACTTTTGCTAAAAAATCTCTCAACTAATTTATATAAAAATTTAGAATTTAATAAGTAGTATATATAAAAATTATTATATATAACAAAGTAAATAATATATAAATATATATATATGACAATTCTTGAATAATTAAACTCCAGAGAAAGATTCTGAATGATTCCTCATATGTGTGATTAACCATTGAAAACTTTTAATCATTCTAAGGAAATTTTCAATAGTTCTTCTGATAGTCTTATTGCTGATATTTTTTAGGGAATACAAAGTACGCTTATAAAAACAACATCATTTTCTTCGAAATCTACCCTTGGAATGCATATGAAGTATGTTCCATGTGAGATTTCGAAGAAAGTAAAGGAAAATGATAGGGAATTTTTCCTTTATTTTTTCGAGAAAAAAGAAGTTCCTTCAAAGGACCAATTATAATACAATACTAAACTGTAAAGATTTTGTATCAAATTATCTCGGAAAGAATTATGATGAGCACGTAAATATTTTAAAAGATCTCCTGCCTGAGACAAATTTTTTTTAAAGAAAATATAAAAAAATTATGATCTTTCTGATGGCTGTGTATTGTAAATTGTTTAAAAAAATGTATATTTATGATTATTTTAAAGAATGTATAGAGCAGAGTTTAGGAAATATAAGCTAACATGGTAAAAAATACTAATATTTTGTCCTCAGTAATAATCACTACATAGAAACGATATTTTCAGACATTGGAAAAGTGCTTGCTAGTCTTTTGTAATTGGATCTTATACTTATGTAAATTTAAGAAAAAAATTTCTATATCTAATCTTATTGATGAAAAATTATTTTCCAATAGAAATCCTACAGAACAAACACAAAATTCATATCCAAGTGTCAAAAACATAAAAAGAAGTTCAGATCATTGTTTGGTCCCTTTTTATCAGTAGACATACTTATTATATTTTTTAAACCCAAACAATATGCTATCTTTGTTTGCAGATGATATTACAACAGAGCATACGAATTCTGAGCATAGCTTATGGAATATGGAAGAAAGTGAAAAATCACACTATAAACTCACACTCCATATTACGGATATTGAAAAGTTGCTTAATCGGGGTGAGGGGAAGAGAACACTGATAAATCTTGTGTAGTCTTCTTCAGCAAAAAATCTGGGTCCTGTGATAATGCTATCTTTTTCAAAAATACAATTCTGTGGAAAACTGAAATTGATTTTTTAGAAGTTACTTTAAGCAGAAGTTTAATTTAAAAACTCGTATTATAAAAATTAAACAAATAAAGGCTACCAAAATTTTCCGATATTCACTTATCTCCAGTTATGCACTCAAATAACTGAAACAGAATGAGAAATATCCTCCCTCTCCCCTCATTCTGTAGCAATTATTGGATAAAATGATGCTGAAAACGAAAATTTATATTCAGAACAGGTTTTTCCGTAAATATATAGAACTCAATATGAAGATTTAGACTTCAGTTCTTTTGTTTTATAATCGTCACTTATTTAGGAACGATAATTATTTGTGCCAACATAATAAAAATAAATGATTGCCTTTGCTATAGATTCAAAATTATACAGGTTTCACCTATTTTTTTCTAGGAGACATTTTTCTTTTTTTGAGTGAAAAGTACTGTATCTGTATTCTGAAGTGAGAATTTTGGAAATGACATTTTCTTATGAAAATATACAGCTGAAAAATCTTTGTTACATAAGCTAAGCATACTAGATATAGATTAGCAGAATGAGATATTACTCTACTGAAATTCGCAGTACATCAATATTTTACAATACATTAACACACAAATTTTTATTTTCATTTAACCAAAAAACCTAGTTTCTTTAAATTATATATATTATACCTTTTAAATAAATAAAAATAATTTAAGCAGACGAATAATTTCTCATTCTTGTGTCATGCAAAATTATTCTACATCACTCAAATTTTAAGAAAAAGTATCCCCAGTAAAATTTCGCATTTTAAGGTTACTTTTCGAATGAGCTATGAACATTATCAACAGAAATATGTTCCATTTAAGTAGCTTCTTTCTTTTATATTTATTTCACACATTCGAAATGTACAAATGAATAACAAATATGTAATTACTAAATTAGCGAGTATAAAATGCTAACTATCCTCAAGAATTGTTCAACCAAATTAATACTCTGCTAATAAAAAAAATGCAATTTCAATTCATAATTCATTTATGCAGAATTAGTTCAATTATTTTACTAAAACAATATTAAATTACTTTAATAAAATATAGTTTATTGCATTAATATTAACTATTCTTAGCTTATAGACTCAATTTAAATTATTTTGCTAGTGACACCAACACATTTTAATTTGATCCTAATTCAGATGTGTTTTAACTGTCAGATTTTGTTCTCTAATAAATTGATTTTTAACTAAAAATAACAATTTTTTATTTAAATCATCTCTCAATACTTAAATTGACAAAGTTTCCAGTTCTCAAATTCTTCAAATTTTTAATACTATCATAGATCAAACTGAATATTTTTTCTTTCATATCCTCGTTAGAACATAGACAACATATATTGTATTTACATCTCCAGTTACACAGCTATTACTTTTCTTATCTATAATAACAGTCATTTCAAATAATGATGATAAGAAAAAAGTAAAATTTTTTATAATTCATAAACATTTAAATATGCATTCACTCTTTATCATACACTATTCTAATAATACAAAAAGCTGCTTTTCTGTAAATTAATTTAAAAAGTATACATTATATATATATATATATAATTTTATATATATATATATATATATATATATATATATATATATATATATATATATATATATATATATATATATATATATACTACTACTACTACTATTACTAAGTAAAAAGTAATATCTAATCAATCACCTGAAACAACAACATCGTGCAAGAATTTCAGAGTAAATTCGCAAAACTCAGTCAAAGAATGCAAATATAAAAGTTGCGATTTATTGTACTCGAGAGCTTTCAAATTAGCTTCATAGTGATCTTTGGTAGATTTTTTGCTCTCTCCCATCTTGCTAATAGAAGAAAGATATATTTAACTAGAGTACTTTCTTTGTAATCAAAGAGATCAATCGAACTGTTTAACATAATAAGACTATTTCCGCATTTTTATCAGGAAATTTTTCTGGAGAATCAAATGCTTATCTCAGCTAAGATTCAAAGTACGGAACAAATTTCCTTAAACTTGTGATATGAAAAAGTTAAGCTTGAACTTTTAAGAGATAAGATAAAATTTTCTCAACAAGAAATGATGTTAAGAAGGTATCCCATTTCTCTTACTTATAAAAATCACATAATTTATTTCAAATGTTTTTCAGCATAATTTATAGTTTTTAATTTAAATATTTTACATTTTTATAATGTATTGAAATAGCACAGGCAATGACAGTATTGTATTCCGAACTATATCGCGGTTTTGGTAAAGAACGCAACAGAGTTATTATTTACAAATAAATATAATTGAAAAAAACTATATTAAAAACAAATTATTAAAGCAAATAAAAAATGAAATTTCCGTTCTAAAATGTATAAGAATTTAATTTAAGAGCCAAGTGCACATTTATAAACATAGAAAATATATAAAATGTAACTTTTATTTAACATTATAAAGCATCTTGCAGTATAACTTATATTTTAAAAATCGTTACTAATCATAAATAAGAAAATAATGATTCCGCATTTACAAAATAAAATAATTTCTCAAATCAATAAAATTTAATTATTTTATTGGTTTTAATTATTTTTAAATGAATACATGGGTGCACACATACTTCTTTTTGAAATATTTAAATCTATGCATATTTGCTTTTATTCTGAGATATTTTTAAGTTAACATATTATCAGAAACATTAACAAGAAAATAAAAAATGTATAGAAAATATAGAAAATGTTTTGTTTATTTTTACTGGGAACGACATATATCTCATGAACATCCAAAAATCGAATATTTTTTCCAACAATTAATTAGTAGCAACAGATGTTCTAAAATCTCTTAATTATTATTTTCTGTTAATGTAAGAAATGTATTTTATTGGTTGCACAGTGCATTTGCTAATAAAAGAGTGCTAAATAAATATGACGAAGAAATATAATTTGTAGACTTTTAATATGAAAATAAAGTTTTATATTTTAACAAAGTTGTAAAATTTGCTTGACATCCCCTTACCATTGAAATACACATTCTCCAGCATAACGTTTATCGAAAAGAAGTTGGTTGTGAAGTTGAATGTATCACCACATCTTTGCAATTCGCAAGTTGAATGAAAACATGCAAAGTTTATCCATTTTAAATAGAATAATAATCTATTTCATTAAAATGTAACCAATTGGACCATGATACATAAAATATTTGTATTTTATTGGTTATAAGGAATAAGAAAATTTGGTTAACTTCCTTCTTCAGTTTTCATAACGGAATTGGCAGTCGAATGCTTAGTGTTTAGACCTTTAGTTCAAAAATTCGTGATTTTAAATCATATCTTGTAATTGAGTGTTTGTAGTAGATCGAAATACACTTAAAATCGTAGGTTCTGATCTAGTTGGCGCTTATATGTAAAAAATGATCTTTAGGTGACAAGAAATCCAAATAAAATCTAGTTTTACAAACGAGAATTTAATTATTTAAAATGGATTCTAAATTGCTAAAATATAACGAACTATCGATCTATAGCTGATAAATCAGCTAGGTGGGTGGTAGCTATGAATGCATTCTGTAAAATAAATACTAGAAAGCGTGGGTTTAATGTAACTATACAGACATATATTTTTACATTCCATTTTATTGCATGTTCTTACAAATTATGTTCAAATAGGATTATCTCTCGGGAACATCAAAATGAAATTCCTTAACATCAATTTTCTGACTTCTTGAAATGCGTAGATGTGCTCTTTTCTGGAATTAAAATTTGTATAATGGCCTTCATCATCATTTTAACCATCCATTTTTTAAAATTAATAATAAAAAATATAACAACTGATAGAAACTAATCGAAGCTCAAAGCAAAAGTTATTAAATGACATTAGTGAAACCTCAGGAAAAAATGAAAGAAAAACTATAGACTTATTATTATAATTGCAGTATGAAATGCATTATAAGTCGGGATAAACGAATTTATTGTATTAAATACATTGTAAAACACAATGAGTTATTATAAAAAAAACTTTTTTTTAGTTAATTGCATGTTTTTCCGTAATTTCTTAAAGCTTCTTCCTGTTACTTTAGAATTTCTATAAATTTTTTTTCCTTCGAATTCCTTTCCCCCCATATTGTATTATTTTATTTATCTTTTTTAATCTAAATTCTCCTAGTATTTTCAAATAGATTTTATCGAATTTCATGAATAGTTCGCATGCATTAACATTTTTTGTGCTGTGTGTATCATCTAGCATATATTTATCATAAATGTTTACATCCTACATTTTTTTTTTCAAAAATGACTTTTTTATGCAGTTAAAAATTTTTTTAATTCTCAAATGAGTCTTTTTTAACTGTCTCATTGGCACATGAAAATATGAGAAATATTTTACAACATAAAAATCTTTAATATTGTTAATTACCAAGATCTGAAGAAAAATTTTCTCAATTCTTTGTGATTAATTTATACCCTTTTTACTGTTTTACAAACGAGAATTTAAATTAAGTTGTGAGAATTTAATTAAAGTTACTAGTTTTAAAAAATTATTTTCCTATAATGGCAAATTCTATTACACATGTAAAAAAATTACTAATTCTAGATTTTCTGTGCAAATGGCAACGAAACTATTTTTGCGATTGAGTAGTAAAATACTGAATTTTCTTTTTTGCTCATTTGGCTGATGCTGTTTAATATTTGAATCAAGCAATAACAAATCTTGATTGACTTTAAAATTGGACTACTCAAGTATTTTAAATGCTATATTTTCAACAATCTGTTATAGTAATTTTAATAACTTAATTTATAGATACAATTATCCCATATGTAGTACTTTAGTTGTGAACTCAAAGTCAATATTTTTTATATATAATAGACGTAGATAATTTATATTTTATTTTTTGCTTTTTTATCATATTTTTGATATGCAGAAGTTTATGTGTGTTTCTTTTTTTTTTAATTCAAATAACACAGGCCTACAAAAAAAATTTTTTTTTTTGGTGCTTAAGATTTTAGAGCAGATTTTAACTATATTTTTATTGCTGAATCTAAATATGAAAGCAGTTTTTCTGTATCAGCTCTAGATTTTTAGATAAATTAACTTATCTATGAATGCTTTTTTTCTATTTAGTACTTTCAAGTACAAGTGTTGTAAAATTTATACAGGGAAAGATTCTTGTATATTTGCCCTATTGTCAGTCTTCTTTTGTAACCAATTGAATTTAAAATAATAATATTTAGGAAATAATTAATTATTATTTTTAAAAATTATTATTTTAATTCATTTATTATAAAAAGAAGACAAACAATATGAGACATATAACTGATTAGTTGACAAATTCTTAATAAATGGGATTGAATCCTACTTATTAGTGCTATCCAGTTAGTTCCATAGAAATCCGATAGATGGAGATGTCTGTCCACTATCTGAAGTGACCTTCAAAGCTTCAACCGCAGTTGAGAGTTGAGAATAGTTCGTGAATTCCGGCGGTGCAGATAGGTAGAGGGGTTAGCGTCATATGAAATTTCTCTTTAGTAACGAGTTGTTAAAAAGTAAATCTAAGTATTTGTGTTGTTGAATAGAAATAAAATGAGTTCAAGTAGAAGAAGCTGTGTACATCATCCTGATATTTTTTGCTACATATGCGGAGAATACACGCTACTGGAAAACAGAAAATCTATTAGTGACTTTGTAAAGAGGGCTTATCTTGGATATTTTGGTGTTAAACTTGGTGATCAGGATAAAACCTGGGCACCACATATTGTCTGTAAAACTTGTACAGAGCATTTACGACAGTGCACTACCGGGAAAAGGAAAAGCTTGAAATTCGGTGTACCAATGGTTTGGAGAGAACCAAAAAATCCCTTTGATGACTGTTATTTCTGCTTAGTAAATATTACTGGAATCAATCGAAAGAACCGTAATAAGTGGACTTTTCCAGATTTAGTCTCTGCAAGACGCCCTATCCCTCACTCAGAAGAAGTGCCAATTCCAACTTTTCACCAGCTACCAGAACTCTGTGAGGACGCTTATTGTCTCTCTGATCAGAATTCTGATTCTACTGAAGGTGACAGCGATTTTGAAACGATATCATCAATTCCTCAATGTTTCAACCAAGATGAGTTAAATGACCTCACTAGAGATCTCAATCTGTCGAAAGAAGCTTCTGAATTACTGGCTTCCAGGTTGAAGGAAAAAAATTTACTTGAACCAGGAGCGAAAATTACATTCTATCGCACAAGGGAGAAAGATCTGCTACCTTTTTTCTCTGAAGAACAAAATCTTGTATTTTGTCATGCTGTTAGAGAACTCCTGGTAAAAATTGGTCTTCCTGAATATTTTCCTGATGATTGGCGCCTATTTATTGACAGCTCAAAGCGAAGTTTGAAATGTGTTCTTCTACATAATGGGAACAAATATGGCTCACTCAACGAAAATGAAAGAGCAATATGACACCATAGCTTTGGTCTTGGAAAAATAAAGTATCGTGAACACCAATGGGTGATTTGTGTAGACTTAATAATGGTAAACTTTCTCCTTGGACAGCAAAGTGGCCACACAAAATATCCTTGTTTCTTGTGCCTCTGGGATAGCAGAGACAAAACGCAACTCTGGGTTAGAAAAGAGTGGCCTAGAAAAGAAAACATGGATGTTGGGGAAAAGAATATCATCAACGATCCTTTAGTTCCACGACAGAAAATCATCTTTCCACCACTGCATATCAAGCTGGGTCTAATGAAGCAGTTTGTAAAGGCTCTTGATAAGAATGTATCATGCTTTGCATATATAGGTAAAAAAATGCCTCAGCTGAGTATGGAAAAATTAAAGCAGGAATATTTGATGGCCCACAAATAAGACAGCTGATTAAAGACCCTGACTTCATAAATTCAATGAATGAGATTGAACAAAAAGCCTGGAATTCATTTGTTTCAGTTGTCCAAAATTTTCTGGGTAAACACAAAGCTGAAAACTATGTTGAATTAGTCAATGAAATGCTGAATAATTTCAGATCCCTTGGGTGTAACATGAGCATTAAGGTGCACTATTCATATAGCCACTTAGACCGCTTTCCTGATAATTTAGGAGACATTAGTGAGGAGCAAGGTGAAAGATTTCACCAAGATATAAAATGTATGGAGGATCGCTATCAAGGAAGATGGGATACTCACATGATGGTAAATTACTGCTGGACTTTAAAACGGAATTGTTCCAAAATACATTCAAGAATGTCACGCAAAAGAAGTTTCCGAAATGTTCAGTGAGTAATTTGTTTAAATCATGACTTTTTCTGTTTTTTTTGTATTTATTAAGCAATATCTATGTAATATAATAAAAATTCCCTGTTTAATTTGTTTGTTTAAACCATGGTTTTTTTTAAAATAGTGTAATGCATAATTCATTAAAATGTTGATATCTTAAAAATTCAAGCTGATAGGCAAAAATTAATGGCATATTTGGATTCAGCGCATCGAATTCATATAAAATCACCTCCAAAATCTTTGGCACCAAAACCACAGTGTAATCGTTTCATTAATATTTTTGTTTGGATAATTTTTTAAACCTTTACTTAGCTAGAATCTAATATAAACTCAAATTCCTCAAGTGAGGTCACTAAAAATCATATTTGAATCATTATCGCTGCTCGGCAAAAATTTTGGCCATATTTCGATATAAGAATATCGCGCAGCAGGGTAAATCCACAAAATACTTTCATTTGGATGTCCATATAGTAATAGTCATGAATAGTATTTTATTATAAATATTGGATAGTATTGAATAGTATATTAGACTACATGTTTTTAATAAATTCGTTAAAAGCATGTAATCTGAGGGTATTTATCGATTCGATTTTTCCTTGACTTGGTACTCTAAATAACACAAATATCTGTAGATTTTAAATTTTTGTGGAAATACTGTAAAAGCAAGATTGTACTTTGTACAATCTTTTCCAGCTTAACGCGAAACCCCAGTGTTTAGTTTTCAAGCACGCTTGGTACTCAGTTTTATCAACCCACTGAAAGGAAAAGAAAGGGTAAGTCGAATTTTCCCAGCTAGAGAATCAAACTTCGGTTCAATGACTTGTCTCTTGACTATTCTCAGAAGACAAATTATCTCAAGATCACTCAAACGAAAAACAAATTTTTAGGAGTTCCATTTATCTTTTAAAATGCAAGAAAATTGAATTTAATTTTTCCTCTTCCTAGTTTTTACTCAATAAATGCATTTTGATAAAACACAAATTGAATTGATCCAATTAATCTTTAAAATAGTTACATGAAAACTTTCAATAAATGAATATATATTTTTCACATTTGAACAGAATTAGAATTGTTAATTACAAATTGATTTAATTGCGATATCTGATAGAAAATGTAGATTCTCCATTATTTTCGCTTAAGATTTGCAACAAAATAATCTTAATTACCCGAGACATAGGCTGTGAATTTTTTGCAAGACATTTTTGCTTTAAGAGCATCTTTTAAAATTCATGGTATAATGAACTATGTTTTACTATAAATAATGAAAGAAAACTTACAAAAGATGGCATAGTATATGCATTGAGAAAAAATATTTTGAACTTTATTCAAGAAAATTAAAAATTTGATAAGTTAAATGAGTTACTTTTTATGTATCTTTTAAAAATCATAAGTACCTTGAAATATCATGCCTCAAAATTATATAACAATTCTGTTGAACCTGAATGAAATTTTTTAATATCTTAACAATTTTGTTGCATCAATTTATTTTTCAGAGCAGATTTATGCATCTAAACTTTAATTATACAACAAAAAAATTAAGGGAAAGTAAATTACTTTCTCTTAAGATAATAAAATATTTGTTTGCTCTCAAGAAACAAACAATGAATTTCATGACTACAGGAATAAAAACTGCAGCATTGTGCAGAAAACTTTATTGTTCACACTGCCTCGAAAACTGGCTCTTGTTTCCCCCGAAAACTCATGACTCGAGAAGAGAATTTTATCCTCAAGCAGAGGGAAGAAGTTCGCTTGCATGGTTCAAAAAGGAAGCAGTTTGGCGAGAACAGCTGGATATGGGTTGTCTCTTGTATATGGTGATTGGAATCTGTTTTGAATAAGTTTATATATGTATATTCCTTCTCTAGAATATATTTTGCAAAAAGTAAATGAGGCAGCTCTTGTTGACAATGAAAGTTAACTATTGTTAAGAAATACCTTATGTTCATTATCTAAACAGATCACCTTATTCATAAGCCAAATGAGAGTAATTTTCTATTTCTTTACATCTTCATTCCTTAGTATATTATTTCTACCCTCAAAATGGATGCCAGGAATTACCATTGGCATTTAAATAATTATTTAAGGCTATATATATATATATATATATATATATATATATATATATATATATATATGCAAATATTTCCTTAATTTAGTAAGACATTAATGTAAAAAGAAGTGTATCTATGCCATCCATCCATCATTAAGAAAAGCTTTATGAAAAATTATATAGTTCACATACTTTTTTAAAACAATAAAAAGATTCCTGTTTAATACTATAAATATTTAGAAATTTCATTTATGACTTGTATAAATGTCTAATATATAACATATCATATCCATCTGTATCAGAGGTACATTGGATGTTCTACGTAAGTGCTACTTCCAAGCATTTGAACATCTTCAGGTTGTCCATATAATGTTAAAACAAATTCAAATTCAGTTCACCTGATCCGTGAATAGTTTCCTATCTGGGATCTGTCATCATGAGTCCCTAACCTCGATTTTTTTCTGTCCCTAGATTGCTGAGAATCCTCATCTGATGAACTTTCACTGCTTGAAGATTCACTTTGATTTGCTTTTTCGTATTTGGTATATCTTGATGACCTTGAAGTTTCATATTTATCATAGCCTGGATCATGTTTTTCTTTTTTGATCTTCTTTCTTTTCACAGGTGAATCATCCTTACTTTTCTTTTTATTCTTTTTGTGTTTCTTTTTTTCTGTAAAAGAATAAATAAAAAAGTTTGGCAAAATATTTTTATTCTAAAATTATACACTTCTTTTAATTAATCATGTGTTATATATTCCCTCATCCTGAATTATATAAACTATATCAAACTCCATAGAAAACAGAATTTTTCTAGTGTAATTAAAATAATATTAACATTTCATTGCAAAGATTTTAATAATAATATGAAGATCATATAACAATTAAATAATATAGTTCATAAAAGAAAGATTACAAAGCTAAAAGTTAAAGAACATCCTATTAGATACTTAAACATAACAGTAAAAATGGAACAAATAAAAACATGAAATAGAAAACAAGGCATTAAAATACATAAGAATTTTGATTTCTTAAATGGAATCAAAAATTAATCTCTTAACTTACATAAAAACTTTAATTTTTATGAGTGATATTATTTACTTTTTTCAGATGAATAAATTAAAATATTTTTAAAGATGAAGGGATTTTAATATAGCATATGCAACACTGAGGCACTTTTATATATTCTTATGAATTAAATATAATGTAGGGGTTTTTTAGATACATAATTTTTACTAATTAAATAGGAAACATATTGTTATAAAAAAAGATAATCTAATTATTGGCCCTAGCTTAGTAGCTTACATTGAATATTTCCAAATGTAGCTATCACTTGAGAAATTAAATAAGAAATATTGCAAAAACTGATGTTATTCATATTATGGATTTTATTTTATTGCCTGTCCATAGATTACTACCAAATTGCATTACATAAAAAAAAAATTTTAAGAGTGAGTTCGTGGCTTAATTAATTAAAATGAAATAATCCGAAAAATATCACATATAATTATTAAGCATGAATAATTAGCAATTTTTCACAACAAAATTATACTGTGTTTCACTATGTATTATTTTAAACAAAAACTTTAACCATTTCACATTAAGCTTTGTATAAGATAAATTGAAAGAAATAACCAAAATTACAATATTTGCAGTCCAAAATAAAGCAAAAATAGTAATTTTGAAATTTGGTTGGTGAAGAAGCAGTTAAGCAATTGGTAAGAAAATTAGAAAAGGCTCCAAAAAAGATTTCACCTTACAATTGCAAGTTAAATCTCAATGAAAAAGTAACTAATGAATAAAAATCAAAATAAAGTTTTAAAGTACTTTTACTAGATATTCTCAATATTTCATAAAACTGATTATTAGCAATTCCTGAACTGCACAAAAAATTCAAACAAAATAAAATTATTAACTATTAACAATCAAACAAACACAGATGAGTATCACAATTTCTTAACAATATATGTAAATTTTACTGTTATGAAAATAATTTTTATTTCTATTATTAAAAAGCTTTATAAATAATAAAAATTAAACATCATTGAAGACTTAAGATTTTGCTAAATCCAGAATATATATATATTACTAACTTTATACAATATTTCAATAAAAATTTGAACCAACATTAGGATTTAAAGTTTGTTACAAATTGAATTAAAATATAAAATTCTTAATGAATTTTTCTTTAATAAGTAAATTAATAGTCAATTACCACATTTAATTCTAAAAGGGATTGTAAATATAATGAGATGACTACTTTATTTTATATTAAATATTAAAACTAAAAAAATGAAAATTGAAAAATAAAGATTTATTATTAAACAAACATAATATAAAAAAATTACATATATGATACATTAAATGATTAAATTTTATTTTGAATTCGTTCACACATTTTCAATCTTTTTAATTACAGTTTAGTCATTTACAAGATACACTCTTTAATTAAGCAGGAGACAAACGTATTTAATTTCAAAAAAGCAAGAGAGTTTCAGTTTTTTGTTGTTCAATGGCCATTGTTTGCTATTAAGAAAATGAAAATGAGTTGAATTATCGTACAAGTGAATTAAAGGAAAAAAAAATTACTTTCTAACTATTACGGACAAAAATGAATTATGTTATCACTAAAACATTTTTATTAAAAACAACAAAATTTTAGCTAAAATCCATCTTAGAAATAAAAACTAAAATTACTTTCTTGTGCCAGTTTTTATATATAAAGTAAACAGTTAAAAAGAACAGAGAGTACCTTTTTTAACTTTCTTCTTTTTCCCAGGGAAGGATTCTATTGGAGGTGAGGACTTTTCCAATTTAATAGGTTTTGGAGCACAGCCTTCTTCTTTCAACTGTTTGGTTATTTCATCATCATGCTCATTATCTTTGGGGGGCTTATAATTGGCCACATGATCTACTCTTATAGTACGGCCACACAACTAAAAATGTAAGCAATCTAAATGAAATGATTTAATATAGCTGCATTCATTTTCAAAGTATTTATCAATACTAAATAATGAATAAATTCTCTCTTCAGTTTGCAATGGAGTGCCAATATTTTGATCTTATAAAATGAACTTATTAAATTAAAATATTGCATTCTATCTCAAGACACAAAAAATATAAAAGTATATTAAAAATGTAAAATTATAAAATAAATACTGAAAAGAATAAAAAACATAGTATTAATATGATATTGAATATCCAACAAATCTATGACCTAAAATAAATTTGTTGTCATGCAATTTAACACTTCTATATTTTATAATTTTTTGAGCAAACAGGACATATAACATTTTGGCTTTTACTTTTTTAATGATAAAATATAATTTACAACCCTCTCTATTGTCACTTTTTTGCACACGAGTTAATTTAGGATCATTTAAATAGGATTAAAGGCTTAAAGATTATTTCAAATCATAAGACTAATTAGGGTATCAAACTGTATAAAATGTTAAACATAAAATCGAATATTGACCATTTAACAATCTGTTTAGTTTGATAGTAAAGTATTTAACAGATAGCACAGTAATTCAAGGGGAAAAAAATAATATTCTCATCTAAGACTCATTAAATTTAACTCTACAGTTTATGATAAAAAATATCAAATTGGTATTAAGAATCCAAGATTAATTTAATTCAAAATTAATGCGAGACTTTGGATTACTGTTATCTAACAACTCACAATTTTATTAATTTTTCAAATATTTTAATTCAAAATTGAATAAATATACAGTAGTACACAAAACATTTTATAGCACAACTTTATTGCTTTCATACAGTCCATTTTAATCACTGCACATAATAAACAAAATTCTTTCAAAAAGTCTCATTAAACAGAATTTTATTGTTTAGTTTACAATATGATGACAGTAGAAAAGCTACTGGTAGGTATCCCAAATAGAGCAAGTCAGTAGTATGGTGCCAGAATATATCTCTCACAGCTGATGTATTAGATTGGGGATTGAATTTAAAATCAACTACCTAATCTCATAAAATAAAAATATATAGATAAAAACTGTTTAATAAATGCTGAACAAGGAAATACCATACGGATTGATGTTGCACAACTTGTACCAAAATAAAAAATGGAACATAGAATTCCATATTAGGGCCTAATATAACCTTGATAAAAATTAAGACCATGATAAAGCAGACCATTGATAAAGTCAATACAACTAGGTTCATATCTATTTCAGATGAGTTGGAAATGAAAATTAAGATAACCGAGGATTTTTTTAAAAGGGTCTAAGACCTCTGTGTCTTGTAAAATGACATTTTTTTAATTATTATTATTGATTTAAGACAAAATTATTATTGCCATTATTTTTTTCCAGCCTTCAAATTCATTATCTGTCAGCAGAATTTAAAAGATTTTATTATTATAAAATTATACAATTATGTTCTTTTGCTAATGGTATTATAATTTTAAACAGAAACAGACCTGTATTGATATCCTTTATAAATCAATTAACAAAAGCATAAGAAAAGATTGGTTTTGTTGTTAACGCGCAGAAAACAAATTTCTTGTAATGAACAAAATATCCCAGTGTTTTATTGACACTTATTATAGTATTACTTATGAAAGAGTACCCACATTCAACTTCACTTGGTTAAATAATAAAAGATTGTAATACTTGAAAAAATTTAATTATAAGACAAGAAATAATAAATAAATACATAACTATTATAAGTTATACCAATATTTATCAACTAAATAACTTCTAAAAAAAATTTGAATGAATATTTATAAACATTTCATCCGACCTGAGAAATAATGAATGCACAATTTATTAATCTTTAAAAGAAAAAAAAAAATAGAAATAATTTTCAGACAACTAGAATTAAATAATCCACAAAAGAGAATAAGAAACAATGGCAAACTTTATTTTTAAAATGGTTATAAGTTATAACCGTTAAATGACAAGATTTGTTCATATCAAAAAAATTTATGAAAATTAGGCTTTGAGATAAATTGGATTCCTTTGAATCAAAGATCCTAAGGAAGACTCAAAACAAGATGGTTAGATGATAAAAACAGAGGCTTTAATGATTATGAGCATCAGACACCAGATTTCAAAACCAAAGAACAGGAAAATCTGAAATATTATTCAACAAGACAAGGTCCACTTTAGGCTGTAGTGCAAAAGAGAGAAGATATTTTGTAAATAAAGGAAGTTTTATAAATAAGTAGACATTTTTAGAATGTAACAATTAAGTACGTTGAAATCAAGTATTTTTATATAGCAATTAAAACCAATATTTCTTATTTTATTCTAATTATTTTTTTATTAAAAACACATTTCCTCTCATGTTCCTCAAAAATATAGTTAATTATTATGAAAATCAATCAGATTATTTTTTTTCCTTTGTAGGATGATAATATTTAAAACTTCTGCTTAACTTCTTATAAGTATCTGAATAGTGTTTTTCATACATAACAATATGTATATAAAACAAATTTTTTTGAAAAAATCCTTTTTACTTATTTTAATTGTTAACTTTATTATTCCAAAAACAGGAAAGTCTGAAATCTAAAGTAGTTTTGATCCTTTCATAATATTAAATAATGTGACATTGTATAAAATCAATTTATTTTACAAGGGAATTATTAAATCAGTTAAATTATTTTAATTTATAAAAAAATTATCACCTTTCATAATTATTGTTAAATCATGAGTAAACACAAAAATCAGAAATGTGATAGCAGAATAAAAACTTAAGAGTTGACTAATTTTGAGATGAAATTTTTTTAATTAAAAAGTAGCAGTTATTCAGTAACTGTTCTGTTTTAATTAATTGTTTAAGACAGAAAAATTACTGAATTTATCAGTATATGTAGAATAAATATAAATCTATAAGCTACAAATACATTAAACAATTTAATGTGTAGAGTTTTATTTAATAAATGATTCTTAGTAAAAAGAAAATATGCAAGAAATGATAAGTTCAAAGATGGAAAATTCCTAAATATACCTTACATGATTACTATGTTCAATAACATAGATTTTTTGAAAGAATCAATAAAAGTACATGCATTTTTAAAAAAATAACAAAAATAATTTTTGTGATTATATAGAAATTTACATTTTGTATCTAAAATCTTTCAGATTATTAAACATATCAAATCTCATCATTCAATCTTCTACATAATAATTTTCACATTAATTAGAAAATCTCTTATCAGATTAAGAAATTATAAATTAAAAAGAAAAAATAACATAACTTTACCTTAATGCCATTTAAGTTGTCTACAGCTAAAATTGTACTTTTTTGATTTGCATAACAAAGAAAACAGAAACCTTTTGTTTTTCCAGTTTTCTTATCACGAACAAGGTTAATATTAACTATTTCCCCATACCTATAAAACATAAATAATTCAGACTTTATTTTAATCAGTATTTAAATATTCATTCTATACTTCTAAAAGGGATACAATTTATTTCCTTAATATATAATATACATTCATATTATTATAGACTATACAAAATGTTATAAGAGGCAAAATGGTTATATGGAAATTAGAATTGATGAATAAGGGTTGAAGGAAACACTAATAAACTTTAGGAAAGTTGAATGCGGATCATCTTCATATTTGATACAGTAAGCAACAAAAAAAATTGCAATGGTACTGATGAAAAATGCAATAATGGTTCTTCATAAATAATAAAAATTCTCATTTTCATAAATAAAACTTTATATTATCTAGAAAGAAAAGTCATGAAATTAATTTACAAAAATTTTTTAAGTAAGTCAGATTTCTGAGAAGAAAAAATCAAATAAATTTTCTTTGTTCCAAAAACATGTAAAAACAACTAACAAAATTAATATTTTATATACAGCTACATAAAGAAACAAGAAAAAATTTTTTTTTAAAATTCAATTTCATTTAGGCTTTCAATTTTGTCACCTATCCCCAGACTACACTGTTTGTACTTTATTTCTATATAATTGACCTGAAGAAACTGGCAATGCTGGTACTTCATTTCACTTTTCTTTTATTCTATGTTTCTTTGAAATTTTTAAACTATCTTTGGATCACATTTTCCATCTCTGTTTATTATATTTTGTATTTTCAATTTATTATTATCCATTTAGTATTTAATTAATTTTATAAAAATTTACTATTAATTACACACACATATATATGTATGTATAATATATATATATATATATATATATATATATATATATATACATTATAACAAATTGAATATTTTTTTATTCCCTTAGAATTTAAGTTTAAAATAATTGAATAAGCATGAGTCATAATAATCAAAGAATAATATTTTGTTGTACTAACATAATTTACTTTGAATACTTAAGAAATAATTATGCAGATTTATATTTTTAATAGAAATATGTCTTTGAAATGGAAATAACAAAACAATTATAAAATATTTTAAAAATAGGTAAAATTCAAAATATTTCACCAATTTCCATAAATGATAATAATTTTCTTTCAAATAAATTTTTTTAAATAAAACTTTGTCAGATTTTTTTCAGTAAGGAGTGTAAACATACCCCTTTTTTAGAAGAAACTGAATTTGCATCAATTGATTTGAAAGAGTTTATCAAAAATAAAATTTACAGTAAATCCACTTTAACTTTTAAAGCAGTTATCCTAAAAGTTTTCCAATTTATTTGACTTTTAAAATACAAGCTTTAATCTTCAATTAAGAGTAAACCTTTAATGAGTTAATTAGCCCAATGCTTATGTTATATTTAATTATGTTTACATTTTATCATTTTATACTCCAGTCTGTATTTTATTTATTTAATAATAAAATAACATCTTTATATCATCAATAGTTAAAATTGTTATTTGTCTAAAATACTAAAAAGAATAATACATTTTTTTAAAATTTCTTAGAAAAAACATTAATTTATAAAATGAAAGCTAAATCTTAGGTGCCTGCTAGGCAATAAAATGCATCAAAGTAGTTTATTGCATCAGAATGTTTTTGTGAATTCATATGGCATAACTTATGTTTTATGACTTAATGTGATTGTATACATGAGAGAAATTTGTTTGTGGTGCTAGTAACCCTTGATGCATTTGATTAGTGTTTCTCTTTTATTTTATTACAATTTTAATTGGTGAAGTGGTTAATTTTGAACTTTTTAATATTTTGAAATTTATTTTCATAGAAAAAAAGAATTAAATTTGAATATAAGTTTGAAGTAAATTTTAAGTTTACTTCAAACTTATATTCAAATTTATTTAAAAATTTATCTGAAATTTATTTAAAAAGAATTTTAAATTTATAAAGCAATTTTTTATTTTTGTATTGTTTCATTACAAAATTTGATTTTTATTTAAGTGTACTTAATGACAGAGAAGTGTAGCTGTTTTTATAAAAAATGCTTGTTCTTTACATAACTGATTATTTATTGCTCGGTTCTTGGCTAGGGTAAACTGCAAAAATTTTAGTTGGTTTTTGCTTTTTCTTATTAAATTTTTGTGAAATTAGTTTCTAGTTATCAGTGTTTTAATAAATCTTTAGTAAGTAATAATAATGAAATATTCAAAATTTTGATAATTGAAATTTAAAATAGCAAGAGATTGCAATGTTCAAATTTTAAATTTGAGTGCAATTGGAGCTTTGAAAACCAAATACTACGGGAAGTGATATAATTTAGATTGGGTGAGATAACATGCACTGTTTGGTGTGAAAATTCGAAATTGCACCAAACTCACGCAGGCTCCCAGAATTTTACCAAAATAAATACTCCAAAAATTAAATTATGAATATAAATTTTTATTAAACATTAGATTGTTCATCATTGGAAATAAAATGTTATAAGAATTATGTATCTGATTATTTTTGCATTAAATTAGTAATAAAGATACTTACTGAGAGAATACACATAAAATATCACCTTCAGTCAAATCATATGCCAGACCACCAATGAAAATCCAAGCACTGTCTTTATATAAATCATGCCAAGATTTTTTATCAACCAATCCTTTTGAAAGTTCTATTTCATTCAATTTGTTAATATTTTTAACATTTCTAGAAAATATAACAGAATTTAAAGACTTAATAAGTAAATATAATTAAGCCAGCAAAACATAATTTATTATTTTATATGCATAATGAAATAGACATAAAAGAAATGTTGGCTTTTTATTTTTTCAGAACATGGTGTAATGTGACATGGCCCCTTGTGGTTCACTCTCATTAATATTAAATGTGTCAGTGCTGCCTCCTTTTCTTGAGCAAAACATTAGATTTTCTACGACCTGTAATTGTGGTTTTGTTATATTTTATAACTAGGTATAACTGTCTAAAGTCATTGAATCAAATGATTGCTCATCATTTTAAAATTCAATTCAGACTCTCCTGTCTGTATTCTATGCCACTATGGATAGTCAATGAATAAGAAATATACTGGCAAATGTACTACTCTATTATAGTTCTGTTGTTTTAAAGTATTGGAGAGCAAAATCCAAGACTAATAACTTAGTAGCCAAATGTCTAAGAGAAAATATAGGGTGACTCTTGGTGGAAATAGGTGACTTTTTTCACCAAATTTCTTTTTGTGCATGTTTGAAGTAACAAGATGACACTGAAAACATGATAGATCAATCAGAAATAAACCAACATTGCCAACAATATGGCATTAAATTGGCGAGAAACAGATGAGCACACTAAACTGTCATAGGTTTAATATTTGTAATTTGAATATTAAACACTCATAGGTTTAATATTTGCATAAACATTTGTGGAGAAATGACTGAAAACTGTAGAAAAATAAATATATAAAATTTAGTATTTTACCATAAAAGGAGAAAGATTACATAAGAAAAAGGAATTTTTTGTATAAAATTTCTCTTAAATGGTTAATTTTAAGAATTTTAAAAATCAGAAAGTATAACTATTTAAATAATCAGAATGTATACAATGTATAACTATTTTAACCTAATAAATCTTTACTTATATCAAATTTTTAACCTTCAAATTGTTGCTTATAGAAAACCTACATTCATTAGGGACTAGATATTGAGAGTACAGCTTTTGCATAGTAAAAGCTATTTTGTCATAAGTAGCAGTTCTTCCATTTCATAGTAAATTGAAATGAAAATAATGAATCAATCTAATCTGTAATATGACCAGTCTTAATAGGATTGGTTTGGTTTGGTTTGTTTGTCGATCAACGGTAATTTTTTTGCACACAAGGGCTAATTAGACTGGGATCTATGGTTTAAAGTAGAATCCGAACCACTACAAACATCCATGCCCAATGTGGGATTCGAACCCATGAACTGTTGAACTGAAGGTTAGAGCGTTAACCATTTGGCTGCCAGCTCGGCTCTTAATAGGATAGTTAATTATTACGACCAATTTATAAGGTAATAATGTTACAAGTTTTAAAGATAAAATCAAAAGGACCATTTGGTCATATGCATTCAACAGTATTTAGCATGTTTTTGACATTTATGAACTGTTTTGGGGAACAAAAAAATTAATTTTCTCACTTTATGCAACTTCTGCATTAGGAACTATATACTTATATCCAATCTGCACAAAGAACAGCAATAATATTCCTTTTAATGCACATTACATTGAAATAATTTAAAAATATTAATGTCAAAACTTTCAAACCAATCCTCAACCTTTAATGGGTGAAAATGTGGTTTGCTGCTTGGCGCATTTTCAAAAAGTCGCCAACTGGCACGTTTTTGCGTGTTGTTTCGCGGAGTTGAATGCTCCGAGAGACACTACACAAAAACGGCGTTTCTATGGCGACGAAACCGAAATCCGTGTTTTTAACGAATTTCATCGTTGGTATAGCAACGAAAACAAAAACAATGGTTTTTTTACGAATTGTTTAACAAATATAATTGTATAACAAAAAAAGACAGAATTGACACAAGGAGTGCATTTAGGATGAAATAGTTAAGGTTACCACGCTTTCCCTGTCTATCGCCCATTTGGCGAGAAATGGTTACCCAAATCACAGATCGACACTTTATTATAATGAATACCAAACTTGCTTGAAAAAGTAGCTCAATATATTACACTACGATAACTTGGGGATATTCTTATAAGAGCTTTAATGAAAACAGAAGTCAGAAGCAATTATTTATAAAATACTTACGTTAAAGGATTCATAATGCTTTTTTCTCAAAAATGTTCAATTTTCTCGTGGCTTTGTTTACATTTTACAGTTTGGTGTTGTTGTTTCATCCAATTAGAATTTTACTGAAATTGTAAGTTGTGCTTATACCAACTATTCAAGGTATAAATCAATAAAAAATAAATAATATTTTAGAAGGTAACATTTCTTGTAGTGAAATTTGGAAAGGATAAATATAATTTTTCAGTTAAATATTATCTATTCAGGACTAATAATTGCGAAATCAATTTTACTTATTCATTTTCAGTTACTATCATAAATCATTACATATCATGTTTGCCGATGGCAATATATATAGCAGAAAAAATAATTCTGTGTACTTTCGATTTTTTAAATTAATTAAATTATATTGTAATTCCTAAAGATTTCCTGTTGTGGGGATTATTGCTTTTAATTTCACAAATACATTTAAATTTATTTATTATATGAAAGATACTTTTTATAAATAAAAATCCTTACCATTTTAAAACGCAAATTAATTGCAAAACCTTTTGTGTATGATTTTTATATAACAAGAATTGCTACTCTTGCATATTTGAGGAATATATTTTTAACAAACTAGTTTATATTGAATGTTTTGAAAAATGCCTTTGTATACAGAGGAAGACGTTATAAAAAATGAAGGTGTTCCATGTTCTGGAGTTAAACAAGATTTGTTACAATGTCTTAAAATGACTGATTGTGTTAAATTAGTAAGTGAACAATTAGCATTCCAAACGTGTATTTTTATTTGCGTATAACATTTTTAATAAAGTTAAAAAATCTAATTTTCTGAAATACTTCTTAGTAGATTTAATCTAATGGCGTTCAACGAATCGATAATATTATATAATCATAACTTCAGTTAGGCGCGTAACTGATGCCTCTCATGTTATAATAAACTTATGAAGCATAATTGAGTAATTTGTCTACCACTTATTGATGTACTTAAATATATAGAAACAAAAATTATTACTGTGCGATTATTATTTAGTTAATAATGTTATTTGCATATTTTAACTGTATTTTGTGTTATATTAACTGATATTTTTAAATTTGTTCCAAAAAATTATTATTTATATTCGTCTGGATTAATAATGAGTTAGAATTGCAACTCATTACTTACACAATTAAGAAAGGGTAATAGTGTTTATATAATGTTAATTTTTATATTATGTAGTTATTTTCATATATAGATCTGAAAAACTAAAATTAATACTAATGAGCATTAGGGTCATCATAGCAACATCTGAGATTTACTTTTCTTCCAAGCTGTTAACAACATGATGACGGAAATTCGCCAACAACCCTTATGGATGTAAACTGCCTTTCTAAAGGATATCAACTATATAAGAAATTGAGAAAATAGACCAGAATTTTTTTTTCAATTACTAACTTTAATAACAAGAATATAGTAATCCAATTAAGAATTTATTTATTTCTTAATATTTTAAGTAGAAATTTAAGGAAATAATATTTAAATGTTACGACAAAAGTTCTAGAACTTATATGATCATAAATCCTTAAATATAAGAGAATAAGTTTATATGTATATGGGGTAAAAATAAACACAGATGCTATATAATCCAGAATGTCAAATTCTGAGTTTGGCTATTTTTGGTGGATTTTCATAGATATATATTTGTCAACCTGGTTTTTATTATGATATAAATGATTTTTATTATGATATGAGACATATAAGAATTATGCAGAAGATTCTATTTTTGTAACCCTAGTATTTACTTCATTGTGCCTTTTACTGTATGTCTTCCTGGAAACATTCACCATCCTAGATTATATGATATCTGTGCTAAAAAATATAAAAGCAAACAGTGAAGCTAAAAGTATTATAAAGAAATAAGGCACAGGTGCTGTATATTCCAGCATACCAAATTCTGAGTTTCATTAATTTTTGGAGGATTTTCTTATTATCTGACAGTTTGGTTCTTACTATGTAATAGAGAAGGAGACCTACAATAATTATGTAGAAAATTCTATTTTAGCAAACCCAATATTTATGTCATCACTAGATGTAACAGTACTTCATCTTGGTAACATTTCATTGCCAAGTAAATTCAGAATTTGGCAAACTAGATTGTTCAGCATCAGTACCAAAAATAATTATATATCCATTGTTAGTTTTCCACACTATGATTTTTATTATATTAATTAAGGATTAGCTTGTTGAATAAGTAATTACTATATTGTATTTCATCTATGATATGTATTTAAAATTAATGCAGTTATACCTTGTGGTGTATCTCTTTGTAGTCTTGAGGAGTGAATGTATTGAGGCAAGAATGTTTCATTGACAATGATTTTAACTTATATATATATATAAACTGTTTATAAACTCTTAGCTCATTGTAAATTTGTCTGGCCATTGGAAATAAAAAATACCTTGCATTAAAAATTCTTTCTAAAGTATTAAGGAAACAATATGATCAGGGAAAAAATTAATGGTTGTTTCTTCATCAGAAAATAAAAAGATAATTATTTTTCATGTATCAAAGATATTGTATAACATCTGATAATTCATTTTTCTTATTGTAAAACTAATATTTTTAAATACTTACAAATTCTAGATGTTACTCATTCAATACAAGGCAAAATTATATATGATTTTTGAACTACAGGTATTTTTTGTAGCAAAAATAAAAGCTCTTGGGGACTTGAGTTACTTAATAAGTGGTGCATTTTCCATAATTTCATCCAATATCTGAGTTTCAAGTAGAAATATTTTTATTGAATAAATTTTAATAAATAATGAGAAATAACTATAATAGAATAATAACAAAAAAAAAAAAAAAAAAAATAGTCATTTCTACTAACAAAATAGCTGACAACAATCTTTATTTGCTATAAAAATGCTTGCTGTAGTGGGTATAAGTACAGCTACCTTCCCTGTTTAAGTAAGTAGATGGCACTCGGCACAACTAGTGAATTTCCCAGAAAGACACTTGAGATCACTTAAGATATTGAAGTGGTTTTGTTTGTTTGCTTCTTTCTTTGTGTGTAGCTGTTTTGTGAAATTATATGTAATGTGCCATTACTGTTATATATTATGATGTGGACCTTTAATAATATTAATATATGTATGTTCCTGAAAGCTTTGTTGTTCCTATTTACAGTTATATTTGGAATCATGTTTTTATATAGGGGCGCCCATCGTAAAAGAAAATGATCATCGAAATATCGACTCGTCAGTAGTCTAAAAGAAAATATATGCTGATACAAATGCTTAAAAAAATTGGCAATGTTGACGTTATCGTGCAGCCTCATATGACATTAAACTTCTCTAAGGGAGTAATTTCTGCTACAGATTTGATATATACATCTACAGATGAAATTCTTGATAATTTAAAATCTCAAAAAGTCTGTGCTGTTAAACTAATAATTCTTAAACGAGATGGTATTTCAATCAACACAAAACATCTGATTTTGACATTTTCAACTCCAGACTTGCCAGAACACATAAAAGTTGCATATATGAGATGTTCTGTAAGAGTGTATATACCAAATCCGCTGCGCTGCTTTCAATGCCAACGCTTTGGCCATTCTAAAATAGCTTGCAGAAGTAAACTGACGTGCGCTCGATGCTCTGATGTTGGCCACGATAGTGTTACCTGTAATGCTAAAGAGGTTTGTGTCAACTGCAAAGGCGACCATTCTGCTTACTCACGATCTTGCCCAGCATGGCAGTTGGAAAAAGAAATTACTACCATTAAAATAAAAAATAATGTTTCATATCCAGAGGCTCGACGAATTGTCGCCTCACGTACACCACAGCTAGGTATTAGCTATGCAACTGCCGCTAAGAAAGTCACTAGATCTTGCTGCACGCAAACTGATGCTATTTCACAGCCTTCAACTACGCCATCTCCCAAATCAAAAGAAAAAAAAATCTTCAACCGTTATGCCAAAACTAACTTTTGCAAAATCAAGAGCATCTCAAGCAAAGAAACTAAAACTTGCAAAAGAAGGCACTCGCAATTCTTCCTTGACAGAAAGAAAAGTGGAGCTAGCATTGGATGAAGATACCGTAAAACTGTATCCCTCAGATGCTGATAGTTTGGAGGATTCATCAGAGACTCAGATGAGCACTGCTGGTGAATAACATTCATCCCATTAATGACTTCCTTTGTTTCATGGAATTGTCGAGGTTTTCGTTCTCGAATTGACGATGTCAAATCTGTTATCTCTCGCTACAACCACGCATGTGTGGCTTTCCAGGAAACATTCCTGAAGCCCACTGTTAACACCAAGCTGCGTGGGTTTTAGTGCTTTAGAAAAGATAATGGTGGTGATGCGTCTGTATCTGGAGGAGTTTGTATATTCACATCAAACTCGTATTCTAGTACAGAACATCCACTAAGAACTACACTACAAGCTGTAGCAGTGAAAATTCACGTAACCTGTCTGATCACTGTTTGCAACCTGTATTTACCACCACATGACGTCATAAATTCGGAGGAACTAGATGATTTAATTGACCAAATCCCAGCTCCATTTCTGCTTCTAGGTGATTTTAATAGTCATAATACTCTGTGGGGTAGTGATGATACGAATTCTCGCGGTCGTCAGATAGAGCAGTTCATATCTGACACTTGCCTCTGTCTACTGAATACCGACGAGAAAACTTATTTTCACGAACCTACATGGACATTTCACTCTCTGGACTTAGCTATATGTTCTCCATCACTCTTGCCATTGCTGAATTTTGAAGTTGGAAATGATCTTTACAACAGTGATCATTTCCCTCTAATCGTGTCTCAGGCTGGAAATAATAGTGTGTGTCACAACCCACCTAATTATGTGTACAGTCGAGCTGATTGGACACTTTTCACGCAATTGGCTGTGACCAGTGAGACAAGAGTTAAGACAGATATGATAGATGATGCCGTTAAATATGTCACCAACAGAATAATCAGAGCTGCATATGTTGCTATCCCTAAAAATTCCATCATTCCACATAAACACAGGAAACCTTGGTGGAATGAAAAGTGTCAACTCTCCTATAAGAAACAAAGGAAGCAATGGAATATATTCCGAAGATACCCTACTACGGAGAATCTTGTGCTTTTAAAAAAGCCAAAGCTGAAGCTCGAAGAGTTAGACGTCAGAGTCAAAGAGAATCTTGGATTCGCTATGTGTTGTCAATCAATTCAACGACAACAAGTAAACAATTATGGAGGAAAGTTAAAGCAGCCAATGGTATTTATCAGGATTATTCCATTCCTGTATTAAAAACTGGAGCTGCAATACACTCCTCAGCGGTAGATATAGCTAAATGTCATCGGTGAAACCTTTGCTAGTGTTTCCAGCTCCGATTCATATAATCCTACTTTTCTAAGGATTAAAGGAATCGCTGAGTGGACACCTCTAAGCTCTCATGATCGACATAATCTACCATATAATTGTGCTTTTGAATTGTCTGAATTGAAGACTGCTTTATCTAAGGCAAATGACACCAGCCCAGGACCAGATGGAATTTCGTATCAAATGCTCCTTCATTTAAATCATGATTCTTTATTAAACATACTTTCATTGTTTAATAGAATCTGGATTGAGCATGCTTATCCTTCGTCATGGAGAGAAGCGATAGTGATTCCAATTTTGAAACCTGGCATCTGACCCTCTGAGTTATCGTCCAATAGCTCTTACGAGTTGCTTGTCCAAAACTTTTGAGCGTATGATCAATGCGGATTTTGAAGAGGACGATCTACTATTGATAATATAGTAGATCTGGAATCCAAAATTCGAAATGCTTTTGTGAGGAGAAACCATCTTGTTACAATCTTCTTCGATATTGAGAAAGCTTACGATCGTACATGGCGTTATGGCATTCTCTGTAATATGCATAATCTTGGATTTATGGGTAATCTTCCAATATTTATACAGAATTTCCTAGCCACTAGGCTTTTTAAAGTACGTGTTGGAACTACAGTTTCCAATACTTTTACTCAAGCTGAGGGTGTCCCTCAAGGTAGCGTTTTAAGCGTAACCCTTTTTAACCTTTTCATCAATAACATACTTCATCAGTTACCATCTTCTGTCCATAGTAATTTATATGTTGATGACTTACAAATTTCATATCAGGGTTCAAACATGAATATAATTGAGAAGCAATTGCAAACAGTTGTAAATAAGTTAACTACTTGGTGTGAAAGGAATGGCCTTTGTATATCTCCTAGTAAAAGCTGTTGTGTCCATTTCTGTAGGAAAACTAGTATCCATAATGATCCTGTGCTTCACATAAATAGTAGACCCATTCATGTAGTCAGTGAGATAAAATTCCTTGGAGTGATTTTTGACAAGAAGTTAACTTTCCTTCCGCATGTTTTACATCTGCGGAAGAAATGTGAGTGACTGCTCAACATCCTCAGAGTACTTTCGAATACATCTTGGAGTGCAGATCACACATCACTCTTAAGAATTCATCAGTCTGTAGTTTTATTTCAAATTGACTATGGCTGTGTTGCTTATGGATCAGCTAGACTCTCCATCTTACGCAGATTGGACACTGTTCACCACACTGCTTTAAGGATATGCTGTGGAGCTTTTCGCACATCACCCGTCCAGAGTCTATATGTAATCTGCCAACTGTTGCTATTAGAACTGTGGTGGATGCAGCTATCTCTTAATTATTATTCAAAAATCATGTCCTCACCTCATCATCCCTTGCGTTCCACGATTCCAAGTGCTGCTCTTAAGAGATTATATAATGCTAGACTATCAAGCATTCAATCTTTTCTCTCTCATATTAAATCTATTATTTTGCTTTCTGACCTATGTGATGTCCGAATTGAGTCTACAGACCTTTTCGCACATCCTCCTTGGTATAATCCTCACATTATTGTGCTAAATCCCTTTGGAAAAAATAAAAAATCAGACACAAATACTGTTATTCTTCAACAACTTTATTCATTCCATCGTTGTCAGTATAATATGTACACTCCAGTTTTTACGGATGGATTCAAGTGTCCAGGATCAGTTGGTTGTGGAGTTTATCTTGATGATACTTCCTACAGTTATAGCTTTCACAAATACTGCTCCATCTTCATTGCTGAGGCTACAGCTATATACTGAGCACTTCAGTTGGTAACAACTAAAAATGAACGTAAATTCTGTGTGTACACTGACAGTATGAGTGTATTAAAAGCTTTGAGGAATAACAATTATAATTGCCATCCAGTTGTATCTAAGATATTCAAATTAATTGATTCTGTTACTAACAAGGGATTTGAGATACTGTTTTGTTGGATTCCAAGCCACATAGGAATAGATGGCAATGAGAAAGCTGATGCTGCCGTTAAATCTGCAGCTACTTCCATTTTGCCTTCAATACCATCAACGGACATGAGAAAAGGATTTAAACATTTCATATATTCTCTTTGGCAGGAATCCTGGAACCTGCAAGTCAGCAACAAACTCCATTCCATATTTTCATACATCATTCCATTATCTGTTTTATCTCCACGAAGCGCAGATGTCAGACTGACTCGCCTTCGAATTGGTCACACGCGTTTCACTCACAAACATTTGATCTTAAGTGATCTCCAACCATGGTGTGAAAAGTGTGATGAACCATTTACAATATATCATATTTTAATTGTGTGTCGAGATTTTAACTGTCAGCGTTTTAGATATTTTAATAGTAATATTTTAACATTAGAAGATCTGCTTGGGGAACCACCCCATCGCAATTTATTTGCGTTTTTAAAAGGCATAGGATTTATGGGATTTATCTGATTTAGAAATATTTTATTTAATTATCAAGTTTTTAATTTTATACATGTATTTTATCTGTTTATTGTTATGGATGTGGCTATCTAGGATTTATAAAAACAAAATGTCCAAAGTGTTCTCAAATAAAAGACAGTTCTCATGTCAACTCCATACAGATGTTTACTTGTCTCACCTCTCCTGTAGCTTTACATGACATTGAAGTTTATGAAGCTACAGGGACAGTTTGTGCTAACACATGAGCCAGCCATTCAGTTGGTGGAGAGTTAATGTTTAACTTTTTAAAGCATCAAAGACAAAAATTTATAGAAGTTGATCTTACAGTGTGTTTGGCTGATGGTCAACAATCCACACCACACAAGAAAAAGTTTAGTACTAGTTCCAAATACAGTTCATGGTCAAACTTTCCGAATAGACTTGATTTTTTTGCCACATGCAAAGGCTTATTGTACTCTTTTAGTTGTTGACTTTTTGAGAAAATCTGGACATGCGACACAATTGCTGATACTTTGGTGATAAACCTAATCACAGAATACAGTTTGCAAAAGATTTATCGCCACCCAGAAAAGACATTCCTGTTGAAGTCAGTATAACTCCTAGTCATACGAATTTAATTGCAAATGATGGTCCAATACAAAGAAATTCTACAGTTATACTCGAAGCAAACAATCCTATGGTTGAGAGAAGAGGGGCAGAATCTGGATACAGAAAACATAAATCAATTAATTGCTCTCATTAATGAAAATCATATTTTCAAGCTAGGGGGAGAACCAACTCCTTATGTTAAACATTATATCAATACATATGACCATCCACCAGTTGCATCTACACCTTATAGATTGTCTCCTAAAAACAAAGAATTTTTAAGAAAAGAAATTGATGATAATTTTGTGCCAGAATTTACTCCTTATTTAAAAGGTTTTGAAAGATATATGTCACAAATTAAAGAAAATATTTATAAAAAAAAAAAAAAAAATCAAGATCGTCGAAAAACATATGCTGATAAATTACGTAGATCAAATCCTGTTTAGAAATCCCATGATTTGGTTTGGGTAAAGCTTCATTCTGTAAGTAAAGCTAGCCAAAGTAAGAGTGCAAAATTTATGTCTAGAAAAGATGGACCTTACATCATTGTTTCTAAAAAATCACTTGAAATAGCCAGTTATGACAAGCCTGAGGAACTTTTAGGTACATACTATGTTTAGTATCTAACACCTTATCAGAATGTTTCTACAAACCATTCTCCTGTGGTACCTTTAAGGAAAAGAGGTAGACCTCCTAAACAACCTTTAGCCTCAAATAAAATTGCTGAAAAAAAGTAAGTCTATTAATAATACACCACCTTACCGAGACGGCTTCCAGAGGTGTAGGGGAGGGTGTAGCAGGTATAAGTACGGCTACCTTCCCTGTTTAAGTGGGTAGATGGTGCTAGATGCAACTAGTGAATTTTCCAGAAAGACACTTGAGATCACTTAAGATATCGAAGTGGTTTTGTCTGTTGCTTTTTTCTTTGTGTGTAGCTGTTTTGTGAAATTATGTGTAATGTGCCGTTACTGTTGTGATGTAAATTATTATTGTGATGTGTTATAAAATTATATATTGTGATGTGGAACTTTAATAATATAAATAAACATATGTTCCTGAAAGCTTTATTACTCCTATTTACAGTTATATTTGGAATCGTGTGTTTATGTTGCTTAATTTTTATATTATTTATATTCATATAGCGTACATATTTTGTTAATTCAGGTATTTTGTAAAAAAAATCATGAGTCAGTGTAGCCATTTTATGTCAACATTCTTCTAGAAATGATATTTTAGTATATTTATTTCCGTCTATTAATAAATGTATCAAAATTTCAGGTTACTTCCATTTATTTGAAAGATAATAATGTATATAAATAAAAATATTTTTACCAAATAATTTGCTAATTTTAAGATTAAAATTTTTAGCTGAACTTTTGGGATAAATTTATAGATATAATAAAGCAAATTTATTTTTAATGATTTTAAATTTTATTATTAATTAATGCAATTTCAAATGAAGAAAAATATTACAATTTTTTTTATTATTAACAATGCTAATTATTAATTACATAAAATGATAATAGTTTGTTCTTTCTGTAATAAGTATATAATTAAAGCAAAGAATTTGATTCTTCATCTATTTAAATTGCATTAAAGTTTGATTAAATTAAATCATCTAATTTGGTAGGAAAAGAAGACTCCAAAAGAATGTTTGATGTCTCAACATCCTTCTGTTCCAGAAGAATGCTATTCTTTACGATATTTATATTTTGAATGTAAAAGATCTCTGGTAATAATTTTAATCTTAACTTCGGAATATTTTTCAATAATGGTAAATAATAAAAATGTAAATGGATAACATTTTTTTAATTTAATTACTTTTATCATTTCCTTACAAAATTTTAAAAATTTAGAACTGTAGCTTTTAATTTTCCATCTTAATTTTACTGATTGCATATGTTGTTGCTTTTATAATTTATATTTATTATTTTTTAAATTATAGTTGGATAATAGACAAAGATTTCGTGGTCGTAAAGGATATTGACAGTTTGAAAAAAGATGCACAATGAACGTAAGAAAGTCGTTTAAAAAGATATGTAAGAAAGCTCTGATTTTAATGATCTTGTTTGTATCTTCAAGAACTCATTTAAATAAATATTGAAACCACATAAATTTCTGTCCTGTTTAAACAAATAGCCTATCATATATACATGTCAGAACAAAATATGACCCTATAGTAAAATTTCACTACAGTGTCATATTTTGCTTTGTCACAAAAGTGACAAAAATTCACTTTTGTGAAAGAAAACTTCGGATGTAAGTTATTTTGGTTTGGCAATACATAATGTTTGGATTATTTAGATAAATGTAAATGATACCAAAGGTAAATTTATGACTTTAAAATATTCACCGTTAGAAAATGTCAAACTTCTGATTATAACTAAAAATTAAATTGTGTATACATTTGTATTAATTTTTAATAAAGAAAATCCTTGACATCACATGGTGTACAGCCCAAGATTGTTGAAAGGCATTTTAATATCCACTGAGTATGTTACCTTCTAGAAGTTTTTAATACATTGACCATATTAGGCTGTACACTAAGAGCATTAAAAAACATGGTAAAATTATGCAAACTGTTGTGGGTATGGCAAAATTTCCAATTTTTGATCTGCATAGTTCGCAGTTTTCTCAAGAACTTAAATTTCTTTACTTTGCACAATATCTCTGAGATTCAAAATCTCAATGGAACTCAAACTTTGAACATTGCAATGTTGTTCTCTTTTTAATTTAAATATCAAAATTTTTTAATACTTCAATGTAATTAGGTATTTACTGTAGAAATGTTATACAAAAGTAATAAAGATAACATTTTACAAAATAAATATAACTAAATATCAATATATTCCTACAAATTCAATAAACTATATGTAGTCTGTTTATTATTTTTTTTAATGAATGAAAAGAAAAAGTACATAGTATCTAATTATATCAAAGCAGATATTTATGATTATTCTATAAATCAAAATCAATAACAGTTTAAAAAAACTGATTTTAATTAACCAAATTGTGGTACCCACTTAGAAAAAACATCAGTGTAAATGTAATATAAAACAGGAGACAACCAGGCAATAAAACTGAACATAATTAATATATATTTATATGAAAATTCAAATTCACTGAGTAAGTTGCCTACTGGAAGAACTTATTCATATAGTTTGGCCATACTTTAAAAAACATCATTACAAATGCTATCTATCAGTAAAGACAACTGGGCAATAAAGCTAGATGAATACTGTAAATAAGATACATTTTTATGGAAACTGGAATTTCTAACAAGAATTGCAATTCACACAAACAGAATAAACCTAAATATGTGTTAAATATTTTTACACATATTTAAAAAATTACATCAATTATTACACGCAACAGTAATTTCAGTGGAACAATACTTAAAAACCCTCTTCAGATCATCACTGGTAGAAGAATAATTGGCATTAATTTAAGTATAATGCTCACTAAATTATTAAAAAAAATGGTAATTCAATTTATCAACATCCATATCTTACACTTCTCACAAATATGAAAATTTGGCTGAATTTTATTCACTTTAAAAATAAAAATTTCCTTTTCTGTATTACAATGTCGAACAAACGTTTCAAGTATAAATTGTAAAATAAATTAAACTCAACAAAAGCTTCAACGTTTACTATAACTCCAAATGAATTCCGTGCATGTATAAATTAGGTTATGTTATAAAATTGTAAGAATCCATTCTTATGTTGCAATCCATAGATTTGGCACCAGTACCAACTCATAGGTATTAATCAAAAACATCTATTTCCTATTGTTCAATAGTGGCTATGATTGAATTTAGGACCTTCTATCTTAACATGCAGTGGTGGCTTGGTTAGCTAAGATATCATTCTCATTATTAAAAGGCACTGAGTTGGAATCTCTGCTTAACTGAAGATCTGCTGTGTTATTAGATAATAGGGACAGTGATTGCGTTTTCTGTGATAGGAGTAGCAGGTCAAATATTAGGGATCTTCTGCTTGACCTCTGCTTCTAAATTGTGAAGACTCCCACCATCTACTTCTGCTAAACAATAAAGCTCTACTGAGTTAGGTATAAGAAAGTATGATGATGCAACAAGTAAACCAATGTGATGCCACTTGTAAATTAAATCTTATTAAATTTGATAAAAGGTTACTCTAATTTTTTAAAATTTGCTATACAACAAACAAAAGTTAAGAAAAAAATTGTGAGAACCTTATTGCACTTTAAAGTGAGATCAGGTCAAGAAAAATATCCATGTCTATTAATCTATTTTGTGTCACTTTATTCAGATGGCTTACAGAATTGCATAAAGGTTGCAATTCCCTTCAGGATTATGAGCACATTTAAAACCTGTCAGCTCTATGATCCTAGAAAACATTATTATATGATAATATCAAAATATTGTAGGAACTTAACACTGGATCTGCCCAACCATATTTAAAATTATTCAAAAAGAATTGCATATAAAATTTTAAGTAAAGAAAGGACCCTATCAGAATCTATAAAGAAACTCTTAAATTACTAAAGATAGGATTTTTAGAAATTAGTCAGTTGGTTTAGTTTGTCGCTCAATGGTCATTTTTTGCACACAAGTACTAATTTGAGTGGGACCTAGGATTTAAAATGAATTCCGAACCACTACAAACACCCATACTGTTGAACCGATAAGGCAGAGACCATTAACTCATGATGAAATGTATGTATAATGTTTATGACATTCCAACACATCCATGTAAAGTATGAGTTTTTGAAGATGATCCTAAGCCTCTGATATTGAAATTATAAGCATAGACTTTTTATAAGTTTACTATAAAAAGTATAAACTATTTTCTTCAGAAACATGAACTGGTCAAAGAAAATAAGTTGAAAAGACAATCACAGTTAACTAGAACACTTCTAAATATCTTATAGAAATACAAGAAATTATATAAGGTTAAGATTCACACACACAACATCTTATTGATTGATATTGGAAATTTATTTCTTCAATGAATAGTATCATATTTATAGAATATCTCTCATGTAGCTATGTGATTTGGCAAATTTTTTTTTATCTAAAATAAAGTTTGCATGGTTGTGGTCTTTCTGAAAGTGACAGATAGCACTCTAAATGCCCCCCCCCCCTCCCGAATTCAAAACTTAGAATGTATAGAATGTGAATATATTAGAAAGGCTTGAAGTATTTTATCTTTGGGGGAGTTAGCCTCTTCCAGCATCAATACATTTCAAAGGCAATTTTTAACACTTTTACAATTTTGTAAATAACATTTTAATAATCTAGACTAGACATACCTCAAAGCTTTCAGTCTGACCCTCACATTTACATTTCATATGCAATGTTTTGAAAAAACCTTAGAAATTTTACATATTGACTTCTTAAATGTTCTGATTACCTTATGATTAAATAATTTATTCCAGTCCAATCATGAGAATAAATCACTAGGATTCATTGCTTCATTTTTCACTTGGAATTATAATGAAATTTATCTGTCACAATTTTTATGAAAAGTTATGAATTTTGAATCTTTCAATTTCTGTCAATTTTCAAAAACAATTGGTGAAATACTTTAGAAAACCTATCATGATGATATAAATAGTATGGCTTGCTCTTCCATTTAGAAAAATAAGACTTCATATTTTTATAAGCCAGTAAAAGCAAAAAATTTTTCTATAGCAATATAATTGTCATATATTTCAAACTAAAATTTTCGCATTTGGTTTCATTATAAATCATTATTAACAATTTCAAAAAAGAAATTAGAATTTGAACTACAAATATATTTAATAAAATGCAACAGAAAAATGTTTAATTATTCATACCAACGAACAGAATAACTGGAGTAATTATTTGCATTATAAATTAAAGAGTATTTTATGATTAATGTCCAAGTAATTGCTGAAATTTTAAGTTATATTCTGAAAAAGTTATGAAGAATAAAAACACACTTTATTTAAAATTATAAAAAAATATATATTTGAAAATTTTGAGAAATTTAAATTTTATAAAAATGTTCTAAAATCTAAACTGTATTTATTTTGAGAAATATCTATTTGAGGAAGATATTTTTCACTTATTTATGAATTCTCTCTATGAATTTCAACAATTGTGACAATGATTATACCATTAAAGTGAGAAAAATTTACTGTAAAAATTAAATAATTTATATGACAGCAATTGGAAAATCACTATCATAAAATTAAATTACTTTCATTTTATTATACAATGTTTACTTTGATTCAGAAATTTTAAAACTGTATTTAATTGAAGATAAATTTCCTGAAGTACACAAATTGTCTATCTAGAAATGTATTTAATGAAAAAAAGATATTTTTGTATTAAAATGATTTAAAAATTTTTTACATAATATTTCTTAAAGCTCAAAAAGAGCACTTTAAAAGAATGACTAGAAATGTTTTATTAAAATCACAACAAGAGACACTTATCTTTAAGTTTGTATTCAAGTACTATAAAAAAAAATATTTATTTACTGTAACTAATGACTTACAAAGTTCAAGAATGTAGCACACAGTTGAATGAAATTTAATACTGATGATGGAAGTAGTAAAACGCACAATGAGTCTACAAAAATGGTACACATATATCTTAAATAGAAATTTTCCAAAAATTGGTGAAATACAGTATATTGACATTCACAAGAACAGCAAGGGAAAATTGGTTGAGCTAAATTAGATGTGAAATTATATATATATATATATATATATATATATATATATATATATATATATATATATATATATATATATAAAGAACTGACTGAATTCAGATAGATAATTTATGAAAAATACACAATATGTAGATTAAAATGAAAACTTAATTCTAAATAATATAATAAAAATAATCAGCAAAGTTCAATTGCAGCATAGCTGTTGAAATTAGCTCTTAAAATAGAAATATAAATATAAATTGAAAACTGAAAATTACAACAAATATAAAGCATTTCCCTTAAGTCTAGTTCTGGCACAACAGAATATTGTAACAACAGTTTAAAAGCACAAGTTTTACAAATTGATTGAAATATTCAAGTTATTGTCCTCAACTGAGGATATACATTATAAGTTTTACAGCACCGAAAATATGATTACATTGACATGAACTATTATCTAATATACATAAAAATATAAAATTAACTTCAGAGTAATACTACTACATTTTTATCGCACAATAACATGCTCACAGTTTCACATTTAACAGAAAATTTAATCGTTATTTGTTATAAATAAAATAGTAAAAAAATATGTAATTTGTCCTGAACAATATAAATTAAACTTATTGTTAAAAAAATTCACAGGATATAATAAAGAAAACATAAACAAATGAGTATAATATAAAAACAATAAATATATAAAACATTTTCATCTATGCAACATATGTGAACGATGACAAACATACCTTCAAAAATTTTGGTATGCAATATATACAAATAATACAAAGTTAGCACACATTAAACTGAAATAAAAATAATTTCAATTTGAAAGACAATAAATTTGAATATTCATATAGGTTGTATAGGAAATCCTCTTTCTAAAAATAGTATCAGAAAAACCTTTAAAGGTTTTCTTAAAAAACAATTTATCATTATTGTTTTTTAAGAAAACCTTTAAAACCTTAACCTAAAATTGTCCTTTAAAGGTTTTCTTAAAAAACAATTTATCATTATTGTTTTTTAAGAAAACCTTTAAAGGACAATTTTTTATAACAATACGTAAAAATGACATCTGCCGACCATGCAAGTAAATGTGAACAATGCTTCCTCATATACAAATAATTTCTCCATAAATATGCTAAATACTACAAGCTAGAAACAAATTTAGTTTTTGTCAACATTATATTTATGCATTGAATTATGCAATAAATTTTATGTTAATATTCACATACCTGCAAACTTTGGAGGAAAAAAAATAGAAGATATTACTGAATTTGACGGAAAAAATGAGGAGACAATATTAGCAACATTTCTGTTAGAAACAAAATGTTTAAAACGGCAGTGCCGCAAAAAGACAATTTTATTCTTTAGATTATACATTCTGAGAATGATTCATGTTAAACATATTTTGGGTTGATCTTAATATTTTAATAAAATGTTCATCAATCTCTCAAAGGGAACTCGAGTATATACTACATGTAAAAAAATAAATATCAACGTTTATACGAAGGTTACTCTGAAAATTTTGAGAAACGCGCAGACGAGTATTTACAAACTAACGGTTTAGTTTTAAAATGCAAAGCATTTTAACACAGAAGATGATTTTTTACTGACTATCTTCAACTTGTTTAGCATAGAATAAATTTTAAACAGAAGAGAAAATGGAGTTGATGCAAAAACATTTTCAAGCTACGATTTTTAAGCAGGATTAAATTAAGAAGAATGCGTTCAACGATTGCAATTAGCATTTGGTAATGAATCTCCAGCTCGTGCTACAGTATTCAGATGGTTTAGAGAATTTAGAAGAGGTCGCAATTTCCTAAACTATTGATGAGAAACACGCAGGAAGGCTGCCATCCTCAGTAATCCCGGATAATGTATCTGCCATACGAAAAATGTTAATGGATGATAATCGCTGTACCTATCAAATGATACAAAAAGAATTTAACATTGGATCCGCAGCCATACACAAAATCATTCATGAAAAATTAGTTAGCTGTTGGGTTCCCCATAATCTAACTGAGCACCAAAAAGAGGAGCGTGTCAGAATCAGTAAAGAAACTCTTAAATTCTAAATGATGGTGGCCACCACATCATTTCTAAAATTGTAACAGGTGATGAAACGCATATACCGTTTTTTGATGTTCCAACACGTCAAGAAAGAAAGTATGAGTCTTTGAAGTTGACCCCACTCCGACAATGGTGAAAAAACAACGCTCCTTGAAAAAAAAAAGTGAAGTATGCCGTTTTCTTCTGAAGTACAGGATTGGTCAAAGCCATCAAGCTGAAAGGACAGAAGACAGTAACAGCAAACTGGTATACCACTAAATGTCTTCCAGAAATTCTACAAGAACTGAATGTTAGGGGACTAATGCTTCACAATGACAATGCATCTTCACATACAGCCGGATTAACAGTTGAGTTTCTTAAACAAAAACAAATTAAAGTAATCGAACATCCGCCGTATTCACCTGATCTCGCTATGTGCAACTTTTGGTTATTCTTTAATCTAATAAAGAACTTATGTGGACGTCCTTTTCATTCAGAAGAAGAGATTGATGTGGTTATTAATGCATTTTTTCATCTATTCCAAGAAATGAATGGCTTGAGGTGTTTAATCTGTGGAAAATTCGTCTACAAAAGTGCATTGATGCTGGAAGAAACTACTTTGAACACACCTAAAATTTTGTAAGTATAACTTTAATAACCTAGTTGTGTCTCAAAAATTTCAGAGTGAACCTCATATTCCAATATTTATTTTACAGGACAACATTTACTATACTAGAGCAATTAATAAATATTAAGCATATAAAATTATATAAAACATAATATATTACTAAATAAATTTACTTCAGTGACAAATTCTTCTAAGAATATAGAAATGATCAAATATTCTGTCTATAAAAAACATAAAGACATTTCAAATTTGAACAACTCATGGCACTTTATTTTTTTCACACATTCTTAACATTTTTTAGAAATGAATTGGTGAACTGCTGTTCAAAACATTTTTTCTCATTTAGAGAATAGTTAAGCTATTTTGAGACTGTTTAAGCTATTAAAACAATTTAATAGACTTTTTTTTTTAGACAAAATTTCAGCTGTTTTTAAGTTTTTCACTGGATTTACCAAAAATCAGTAATTTTTATATAATACTGAGACATAATTGGATACTGTATACATAACTGGGAGAAATTATGAAAAAACAGGAGTTTATCAATAAAATCAGAAGAGTTGGCAGCTATATATTCATCTTTTTGGTTAGTAATGATAATCTTTCTATATTCAGTGTTTCTTACTATATTATGTGTATAATCATTTATAACTACAAAAGTTTCATAAAAATACAGCTTATCTCACAGCAAAGTAATTATTTTTCTATTTTACACTTAAATATAATGTACTATTTTAAATTTAAATGGGTAATGTCTGATAACATTTTGTATCTAAAAATTATGAAAACTTCAATTAGGAAGTCTGTTGAAATAGCTTGTGTAAAATTTGATTGCATTTAAAAATAAATAAATTAATATATCTGAAATTGTTTTTAAAAAAAGTATTAATTTTATAATCAAATGGGGAATTTTAAAATCATGATCATATTTTAAATTGTTCTTTTTCTTTCCTCAATGATGACAATTATTATAGACATGAATAGGCAGTATAACTATTTCAAGTAAAATAGGCTTTGAGAACATGTTATGAAAGGTGAATTGTTGCATTTATCCTCTTATATTACTTTGTTTTATATTTAAAATATAATTAAAAATTGTACAAAGTTATTGATATTATCATACTTAGCATTTTAAACTGCATAATCCATAAACAGGACCCATGAACCTGTAAATGATTAATGAATCCTAGTAACATACTTAATTCATAGATGATTATACATAAAATTGCGTAATTCTATTGAACATGAATGTTAAGGATACAAGTTCTTTTACTTATTTGTGCACAGTCATTTTTATACTTGTACAAAGTTATTTGTAAAGTTAGGAATATTAATTATTACTACTTTAGTATAGCTTTTTAACAGTGTTGTTTAATTCAATGTGTCTATGTAAGTCATTTATTTTGTTTATAAAAGTTTATTCAACCAATATTCATAGTTTAAATTGGTTTTTGAATTAGAGCAAAAATTATTTCAAATGGAGGTGAAATCTGTAAACTTTTGGACTAAAGGTATTTCAGCAGATTGCCTAATTGAAGTTTTCATAATTTTTAGATACAAAATAGCTTACTGCCTTTTATGAAATTATATTTTGACCAAGAGACTTTCCTATCAACCTATATATTTTAATATGTAATTTATCTTAAGTATTTATCTATACATAGCTTAAATTACATATTTAAAATATTTATTAACAATTAAAATATCACTACTAATAAAACAAGATATTTCAGTTCATAGATTAAAATTATTTTTATGCATACTTAAAAAAAGTATATCACATTTCTTCAGAGAAAAATTTTAGAAATATAGTTAGATAATAGCTTGGAGTAAAACTGAAATTTTCAATCATGTTTTTATTTGACTCAATAAAATATTTAATGAAATTCTAGTCTAATGATTTAATGTAATGTGCTCATATAATTGTGAAAAATTTGTATATGAAAATATATGTAAAGTGCATATAAATATGAGAATGTGACAAATAATTGGCATATATTATTTCTTTCAAAAGTTTAAAATAATGAAATATTTCTTAGCACAGTATAAGATGTTTCCAAAAACAAAAATATCCTTTCTATAAGGTAACTTTTCATTTTTGTAGTAAATTCTGGCAGGTTTATGTTTAATACCTAAATAATTAATAAGTTAACATTAATTTTTAAATATTTTCATTTCTTTATAGTTGGATAATTGAGAGAATCTATGCTTTTCTTTTCGTTAATATAAATATTCTTCAATGTATCAGATAAGAGTCATTACTGTTTCCTTAGAATTTTATTGATGTATTTTTAATCATATTTCTTAGCATTTGTTTATATTAGCTCTTGTTTAAATTAATGAAAGAATTTAAAAAAAATTATTGAATGATATTGATCTATTTGTAGCATTTTCAGGCAATGTATTGCAACAAATTTGTAATAAACAAAGCTTTAAAAATAATTCAGGTAAATTTTCTCATCTCTTTCATTCTCATCAATCAATCCTACTCAATTCTTTAAAAAGAAAACTAATATATTTGTATATATTGTAACAATATTAACTATAATTTATAAGAGCAGAAGTTAAATTCCAGTTTATAAGGTGAACAAATTAAACCAGACCAAATTCTTTTAGAGCACCTTCCACAGCTTCATCCTTCATTAACAAAGAAAAAGGTATTATTGTTTACATTATTTATGAACAAATATTACAGAAAAATAATTAAATTGCATTTATTGCAAAAATATATATCCAATGTAATAACTTGATTAAAAAAAATAATGTGATTTTAAATTTGATGTTTGACAGATATGCATACCTGTCAACCTTGGAGAAATAAAAATCAGTAGATTCTACTGATTTTGAGAGAAAAAATCAGAAGACACTACTAGTGACGTTTTTGCTTGAAACAGAATGTTTAAAATGGTAGTACCATAAAAAAGAGAATTTTACTCTTTAAATTATACATTCTGAGAATGATTTAAATTAAACATATTTTGTGTCAATCTTAATATTTTAATAAATTATTCATCAAACTTGTAAAAGAACTATGAAGAATAAAAGAATATACTATATGTAAAAAATAAATACATGGACATTTATGTCACAATATTTATTTTATAAGGCAATTTTTATTACACAAGTGCAATTTATAAATATTAAACTTATAAAATTATTTCCTTACATAAACACATAAAATATTTAAAAGTATTTCTTACTGAATTAAACTAATTCAGTGTGAAATACTTCTAAGAAAATAAAAATTTTCAAATACTTTGTCCATAAAAAAATAACACATTTCAAATTTGAATAACTCATGGCAATTAATTTTTTTCATGCATTGCTGACTTAGTATTTATTAGAAATGAAATGGTGAACTGCTTTTCAAAGCATTTTTCTCATTGTGAGAATATTTAGCAATAATTACACTTTCTAAATTTTCAGAAGAAAAAGAAGACCTGAATTAATTTTTTTTATATGACTGAACACCCGATCGCATTCACTATTAGAATGTGGAATAGTTAAAATTGAAAGCATTAAACTGGAAAATATTGGAAAACATTTGTTCAAACTCATTTTTCAGATTTCCAACAAGATGCCAGATTATATATCTGCATTTGGTTCATTTAGTGTTTCTTTTGTGAAGATAGTACTTTGTAGTTAACAGAACTCAGTTTGGAAAATGTGCAATCCATTATTCAGTTCTGTATTAAGCAGTAAAATGGGAAATCTGTCAATAAAGAATTTATACTTGAAAATAAGGCATGTTTAATATCCTGCTGAAAGCTTAATTCTGCATGTTTTAGAATCTCATCATGAAAGGAATACTTTTTAAGCATGTGAATGTAATTACACACAATCACATAAAATTTAACAACTCAATATTTATTTTTCAGCAAAATTTCTGCAGTTTTTATGTTTTTTGCTGAAATTGCCAAAAATCAGTAGATTTTTATACATTATCGGTAAATCGGGAAAAAGGGTGGAAAATCAGGAGTTTTGCGAAAAATCAGTAGATTTGGCAGCTATAGATATGAAAAGTTGGTAAATGAAATATGACAAAAATATTTTCTTATTGCATAGAATTAAAGACATACATAATTGTCTGCTTCAATAATAACTACAAATCATTAAACTAAAGTTTTTAAATGACAAGAAATAATTTATCACAAATATAGAAATTTAAACGGGTTTTTTTGATAACTCACCTCTTGAAGTAAATCTTGAGCAGCTATAGCTTTTAAAACATTTTTTTTACTTGTCTCTTGAATTTCTCCTCCAAGAAGAAGTTCATCAAGAATAAAATAAGCTTTTTCAAAATTAAAAATGATGTCCAGCTCACAAACCTTAAAAACAAAAGCCTAATGTAATTATAAAGCAATTTCATATCCTTTATCTCTATATATTTGAAGCAAATATTGTCAAGCACTATAGTAACTATAATAATTTAATATATTACTAATTAAAAGTGATAATTCAGCAGAATTATTAATGATAGATAAATTAGTATATTTTTTAGTTAAAACTACTTTGTTAAATTATTTTAATTTTTATTACAAATATGATTATGAATTTTGGTTTTAGCACAACAAGATTTATGAATGATACAAATTATAATTTAATTATTTAAAAATCAGTAACATAAAAAAATTATTTCATATATAAAGCCATGATACATAATACATAAAAAATAATCAAAAGTTAGTTGATTACAAATATGTAAAAGTTATAGTGTAAAAAATTTGGGTTAATTCTTAAGAAATTTAATACAGATATGGAAATAAATTTAAAAATACAAATGACCATTCCAAGTTTAATTATTATAAGGAGCTACCAAAACAGTTATATTAGCTGATAGATAATAGTGAATTTAAAAAGAATAATTTTTTAATTTCACACGAAATGAATCATACAACTAAAATTTGAATGTATGGAAAATCTGTTTAGCCCTTTATTTATAAGGTATTATTATTGAAATCCTTACAATTATTAGCATGACATTTCATATCAAAGATAACATTTTTTAATACATTTAATTTTCATCATGAAATTTAAATAAAAATATATTTAAGGTCTTGGTTATGAATTTATTAAAGTTCAAATTCATTAAAAGATATTCTTTCGTCAATTTTCTAAGAATTGTTTTAGAAAGATAAGAAAAATTCAACTATAAAATGTAAAAAGAAATTTTTAAATTTAAAAAGTATGTATCGATTTTAATTTTAACTAAAAGTTTCAGAAATGCTTAAAAAACTTACACTTCCAAAATACTTATCAAGAAGTTCCACATATCGGTGAATTATTTCTAGAGTAAGAAGCTCATTATCACATTGTTCAACAGCACAACAAAAATATAAACTTGCATATCTATAAAAATAAATCTGATTAGTTAAATAAAAAAATTCTAAAATAATTGTAAAGTAAAAAATATAATTTGCTTCAGTGATATTTTTGAATGATTACATAATATAAATAAATAACAAAATGGTTAAAAAGTTATATTTAAGTAAAATTATATAAAATAAAAATTATATTTCATTAAATTATTTAAATAAACAATCAAATTTTACTACCACAAAAAATTTTTCATTTTGATAGAATATTTGTTTAATATAGAAAAAATATGCTTTACAATATAAGTTTTAATAGTATTTTTCAAAAAAGAAAAAAAAAAAAAAAAACTTTAATATTTTTATAACATGTTTCTGATATATTAAGGGAAAAAATAGAAATTTTAAAATAGAATTAAAATATATGTACATATACTTAATCAGTTAAGACAGAAATTTGAAAACATTGGAATACATTCTTTTTCCAAGTCTGTAATAAGATACTCTTCAGTTTTGCTGCGCAAATCTTACTGACCTGACACTTTTTGGGAAAACACATGAAATTCAACCAATAGTTGCTATTGTTTAAATGAAATATTTTATTTTAAAGGCAAAAACATTTGAATATTACTTAAAGTTTTTTTTAAAAAGTACAAGATTTTGTTTCAGGTCTGTAGTACCATTTGCTGACTTCACTGTTTGTGACAACAAATTGGAATAAAACTAAAAAAATTACATAAACAAATAAATTAAAATAAAAAATGACTTAGTTTAAATTTGTCATTATATAAACCAACTTTACAGTGCAAAATCTATTAATTATAAGTTTAGACAACATGTAATCCATCATGATATGTATTAAAATGCTATAAATATTATAGAAAAGTGTACCACTATAAGACTAAAAAAATACATGCTATTTTATGCATTGTTATTGTTTGTTTTCTAAAATTACATATGCTATTAATATATCATACAATTTATTTAACTATTAAATAATAAGCATACTATTAATGTTATGATCGAATAGTATTATTAAGATACTAAGTACACTTCTAAGACATAAGCAACCATAAAAATTCGTCCAAGTTCTCACCAAAATTTTCCCTTTTCTAAAATTTCAAAATAAATAATACATTAATACACAAAAGTTATTTTAGTAGTCTAAATTTATTATCAATTTTTGGTGATGTCACTTAACTTACTTTTAACAATTGTGAACAAAACTTTCAAAATGTCTTTCTGAACATAAATTTAAGGCTTAATTTATTTTGGAAATTTTTATGTTTTAGTTAATTCCAGCATTTTAAGTCTTCAACTAACCTGTTGTATACATATAAATAAAATTGTTGGAAATAACTCTTAATGTTAATAAAAAAGCATTTATAAATTATCATTAGCATAATGCTAATGATAATCAAAGAAACATTTTAATGTATAACAATAAGAAATGTAATATAATATTTAATTGTAATTTGTAACTGTTTTCAGATAAGAAAATATAGTTAATTTATTTAAATTAATGGACCACAACTCGAACTAATGAAGTGGGATACTGATTTACCTTATAATTAAAAGGTATATGGAATTTTTGTTTCTTTACAGATTTTTTCGCATTTAAAAATACCACTTTTTTACGTATTCTTTTATTGAAATGAATAAATTCTAGTAAACTGCTTTTAGTACCTTTTATAAACAACTTTTAAATCTTTCCATTCCAGGAAAGAGCACATTTTTGGTTTCCTTGCCAAAATTGTAGTTACCAGTTCTCTTGTAATTTTCTTCTTTAATTTATCTGGATGAGCTACATACCATTTCTGAAGGCGCAATTTTCCTTGCCGGCTGAATAAAAGCATAAATTGCATCTGAAAAAATCACATTAAAAAATATTTTTTTAGTAAATAAAATTTATTTTTATTAGCACTTAATAAATAGGAGTGATTCTTCATTACCATTTTGTTGTTACAAGGATTTTAGATATGCAAATAAACACAAACTACTTTAAAAAATAAAAAAATTCCGTCTGCTCCAATATCTGTTTTCAACTATGTGCTTGTCAAACTGATCGCGTTATTTCATTTCATTTTTTTTTATCTTATTCAGATTATAGAAATCTTAATAAATTTAGTAAATGTTGAAATTGAAATCTAAATTCTGTTCAGGAATTTGAAACTTATTTTTTATAATGTAGTGACGACGAAAAAGTATTTTAAAAAGTTTGATTCATTCCACAAACTAAAATTTTAAAACAAATTGTTAACTGTAACTCTAACTTATTTTACACAGGAGGGAAAGTTTGCTTGAATCGAATGTAAGAAGTAAATAAAGGAAAAGAAAATTATATTGTAACAAGTTGTGATATTTTTATTATTTACTTGTCATTGATATAATTAGATTAAAATGGGTCACCTTTGGGTTGATAAACATAGGCCGAAAAATCTAATGCAATTAGATTACCACAAAGATCAAGCTATCCATTTAAAAAAATTAGTAAGCTCTGCTTATGTATTAAAGCATTAATTGTTTTAAAAATGTATATTATTATACTTATCAAGTATGTGTATCGACAGTAAATTACTTAAATCAGTTAATTAAAAGCAACTGTTATTTAACTAAAGTACATATTTCCATATTTTACAATGCGATTTATATTTTACTTTTGGAATGACAAATTATTCATTGTAACAAAGTTCAATTGAACAGTGAATAATTCTATAAGAGCATTTAAATTTTTTTAAAAGAACCTATTTATTCTGCATAAATATGATTTGTGTCCTATATTTCCACAAACTTAAATCTTTTTATTAAGAACAAAATTGTATGTCATGCCACCACAAATACTCTTTAATGAATTCTGTTAAAAAATCTTTCTTTTTATCTGCTGTAAAATTTTAAGAATTTTTAATCTTATTGTAAAATTAATGTTTAGAGTGATAAGGACAAGAATTTTTTAAGTTCAATTTGAAATATGCAGTGAACATGGCTATAAATAGGGTATTTTATCAATCATATTTTAAACTGAAAAATTTTGAACTCAATTTTAATCAAATTGTAAATTTAATTTCTGGTGTATTTCGGTTGCACTATATATATATATATATATATATATATATATTTGTATATATATATATATATATATATATATATATATATATATATATATATATATATATATATATATATATATATATATATATATAAATATATATATATATATATATATATATATATATATATATATATATGTGTGTGTGTGTGTGTGTGTGTGTGTGTAATCCCGTTTGCTGAAATATTATATAAAGATATATTTGTCTGTGAATAACTACCAATGAGAATAAGGGCTGATTTAATATTTTTATCATGCATTATACAAGCAACTAATCAATACATCATGAGCAAAAATTCTACCATTACTATTATTAGGCTTATACGTTTGCTTGAAAGTATCATACAGTTTTAGGACTTATGAATTGTTTAACATTTTCAATTATGAAAATAATCTTTCTACAATCAAATTTTTCTCATAACAAATTTGAGTTTTTTAGTCATCAAGTGCTCACTATGTTATTCTTAAAAGATACAGTTTAAACTATCAAACTATTTGAAAATTCTCAGCTATTCATGAGCCAGCTTGTCAAGCTTAATTTCTTTTATCATTAAGAAATTTTACAGAAATCTCAAATTTTTTTTACCAATAATAAATATGATTTAGAATACATGACTGAAAAGGTAACTAAAATAAGAATAATATAAAAGTCTTGTTACAAAAAGCTTATTCTTCATATTTTGATATGAAGTAAATCTCATATATATAAAAACATTTATGTACAAATTTTCAAATCTTTCTACAACTTTTGGCTTAAATAAAATTTTTCCCATAGTTATAAAAAATAATAAGAAAAACCCAAAGTCATTCTCTGCACTGAAAATTGATAGAGTAACATTGAAAAGTTTTATATTTTTGTAAGTGATAATCAAGTTAATACTGAGTAACTTAATAAATGTTTAATATCTCACTATAGGATATTAATTTTAGAAATTTGGAAAATAAATTATGAAGTTCAACATTCATATTTTCATTTAGTGCTTCATTAACTAGAATATTTCCATTATAGGTAAATAGTGGAGATTTCCCTCATATTCTTCTATATGGGCCTCCCGGAGCAGGTAAAAAAACTAGAGTTATGTGTTTGCTTCGTGAATTGTATGGAGCTGGAGTGGAGAAATTAAGAATTGAACATCAAGTATTTGAAACTCCTTCTAAAAGAAAAGTTGAAGTCATAACAATTGCAAGTAATTACCACATAGAAGTTAATCCAAGGTTAATATTTATATTGTGAATATATATTTAAGTGAATATATTTAATATGTATTTCTTTAAAAGGATCATTTTTCTGTTTAATACTATTTACTGTAATTTTATGGTGTCTGTTTGTATTAAAAAAATCATTTAATCATAATGATTCATAATCAGCAATCATAAAAAGAATCATCTGTATATACTAGAACTTCAATTATCTGAATCAATTGAAACTGGAACCCATTTGGATGGTAGGTTTAAAAAAAAAAAATAGGAGGATCTATTTTAATTAATTATTGAATGCTGAAAATAATATATATATATATATATATATATATATATATATATATATATTATTTTCAGCATTCAATAATTAATTAAAATAGATCCTCTATTATATATATATATATATTATATATATATATATATATATATATATATATATATATATATATATTATTTTCAGCATTCAATAATTAATTAAAATAGATCCTCCTCTTTTTTTTTTTTAAACCTACCATCCAAATATATATATATATATATATATATATATATATTTATATATATATATATATATATATATATATATATATATATATATATATATATTTAAAAACAACTTTTAATCAATTAAATTAAACTAACACTTTTATATGCTTACAAGTGGAGTATGTTTTTTTTTTATCAGATTATGCATGGCAGCGTATAATACACACAACATAATTAAAAAATTTTTTAACATATAAGCCGCAGATTATATACAGGAAAATACAATACTTTATTTTTAAAAATTTTCCATTCAAACTAATTTTATATTTAAGTTTCCATATCAAAATGTTTCCAAATTTATGTTTCCATTATATATTAATCAAATTTTTGTAACTTACAAGTTGTAGTACTATATTAATTCCTATAATCTATAGAACACAAATATTAACTTTTATAGTCCTCAGATATTTAATAAGCTGTAATTTGTATAAATGTAAATGTAGTTTGATCTCCATTTTATAATTCATACACATGTTATAAGTGTGTTGTTTCTTATATTTTAAGCTTCCTTACTCTTTTCTTTATTTCTTTCAGTGATGTTGGGATTTATGATCGTGTGGTGATTCAGGAACTTTTAAAAACTGTTGCTCAAACCCACCAATTAGATAGTCATACACAGAAGGAATTTAAAGGTATTAGATTATAATTCTGAAATTTAAGAAGGCTATATGTTTATTATTACAATTTATCTAAATAATACATTTTATAAGAAAGTACTGTTAGTCCATAAATTCAGATATAAGAGCGTTTAAATGTGTATAACAATAATAATTAAAAGTAATGAGTAAGTGTAAATAATTATGAGTTCACAATCAGTTAAGCTCCATTCTCCAGAATAGTAAGAGGAGGAATGAATTGTTTACAAGGAGGGCACTGCTGTTTGAATTTCTCAGCTCATGTGCCAACAAGCACTTAGCATTAAAAATATAATGATTGGTTTATCTGACTTTAAAACAGAATTCTAAATTTTTATGGATCTTAGCACAAAATTAAAATTAAAACATTCTTTACAATGTCACTTTTTTATTTTACGAGAAATCTAACTTATAATTATAAAAACGAGAAAAAATAAATGAATAATTTTAAATTTTTTAATTTCATTCCACTGTAATTTTATTATCATTTTCTCCACTTTTCTGCAAACTTTTAGAATTTTGAGTCTTTCTCTAGAAAAATGTGTCTGAACTACCAATCAAAAGATTAGTATTGTGGTCTTCTGTTCTACAATTCGTGGGTTTGAATCCCACCTTGGTTGTTTGGTTTTTTGTTGCTGTATGCCATTTTTTGTGCACAAGGGCTGATTAGACTGAGACCTATTGCTTAAAGTAGATTCTGAACCACTACAAATATCGAAACTTTAGGTGGGATTCAAACCCACTAACTATTGAACCAATGACGAGTCCTAATCATTTAGCTACCAGCTCAGCAAATCCCACATTGAGCTTGAATGTTTGTAGTGGCTCAGAATCCATTTTACACCTCTAGGTTTTGTTGTAATTAGCCCTTGTGTGTAAAGATAATTGTTGAGCAACAAGCAAATCAAACATTAAAAATAGTGAATAATTATTTAAATTTTTGTTAGAAAATTTTATCAATGTTGTGAATCTATAGTTGTGTTTTATTTCAAAGTTTCTTGATACTAACAGTACTGTAATAACATAAACATATATATATATAAATGTATATATATATATATATATATATATATATATATATATATATTTACAAGGGTCACTCTGATATTTTTGAGATGCAACTAGGTTTTTAAAGTTATACTTACAAAATTTTAGGTGTGTTCAAAATAGTCTCCTCCAGCATCAATGCACTTTTGTAGATGAATTTTTCACAGATTAAATGTCTCAAGCCATTCATTTCTTCGAATAGATGAAAAAATGCATTTATAGTCACATCAATCTCTTCTTCTAAATAAAAACGATGTCCATGTAAGTTCTTTTTTAGATTAAAGAATAACCGAAAGTCAAACATAGCTAGATCAGGTGAATACGGTGGATGTTCAATCACTTTAGTTTGTTTTTGTTTAAGAAATTTAACTGTTAATCCAGCTGTATGTGAAGATGTATTGTCATTGTGAAGCATTAGTCCCCTAACATTCATTTCTTGTAGAATTTCTGGAAGATATTTAGTGGTATACCAGTTTGCTGTTACTGCCTTCTGTCCTTCCAACTTGATGGCTTTGACCAATCCCGTACTTCTGAAGAAAATGGCAGTACCACTGTCTGCATGGGATCATCTTCAAAGACCCATACTTTTTTTCTTGACGTGTTGGAACGTCAAAAAACGGTATGTGCGTTTCATCACCTGTTACAATTTTAGAAATGATGTGGTGGCCACCATCATTTAGCAATTTAAGAGTTTCTTTACTGATTCTGACACGCTCCTCTTTTTGGTGCTCAGTTAGATTATGTGGAACCAACGGCAAACTACTTTTTTCATATGTAATTCTTCATGAATGATTTTCTGTATGGCTGCGGATCTAATGTTAAGTTCCTTCTGTATCATTTGATGGGTGCAGCGATTATCATCCATTAACATTTTTTGTATGGCAGACACATTATCCGGGACTAAAGATGATGCTTGCCTTCCTGTGTGTTCCTCATCAATAGTTTAGGAAATTGCGACCTCTTCTAAGTTCTCTTAACCATCTGAATACAGTAGCACGAGCAGGAGATTAGTCACCAAATGCTAATTGCAACCATTGAACGCATTCTTCTTGATTTAATCCTGCTTTAAAATCGTAGAAAATCATAGCGTGAAAATGTTCTCACTTCAACTCCATTTTCTCTTCTGCTTAAAATTTATTCTATGCTAAACAAGTCGAAGTAAATCAGTAAAAAATTGTCTTCAGTGTTAAAATACTTTGCATTTTAAAATTAAACCGTTTTTTTTTATTTTGTAAATTCTTGGCTGCGTGTATCTCAAAAATTTCAGAGTAACCCTTGTGTATATATATATAAGATGGTTAGGAGTTATATTGTATAAATTTTATTTTTCTTTCTTATTAAAAAAATCAAATATGATCTATGACTTCAGTAGAGCAAGTTTCTTTGATTTAAAAATCCAACTTCATCCATTCTTAATTTATTTTGATATGTTCTCTTATGCTTTAAACAGAAGATTAAGTTTAAAAATTTGTTTAAATAATTATATTTTACTGGCCATCAAAGTTGAAAACTTAAATTCATGCTGTTTCAGTTTCTTAGTTTCATTTTGTTTTCAAATATTACTTAATGAAAGTTGTTAAATAGATATTAAACTTTATTTTTCAAGCTGAATTTTTGTAAATGGAATTAGAATTGATGCATTATTGTATTCTTTGTATTTTACTGATACAATAAATATATGATTAATTCAGAAGTAATATTAAAACTAAACTCTTTAGTGAATGATAAAATTTTATCATACATATTGCATGCTTAAATCTAGAACATAAATTTGTTAATTCTATCTAATGCAATATTAGGAAATATTTTCTTGTACATTCAGGAAAGATATAAATATGAATCAAATATTAATTTCTTATCATGTCAACTATAAAGTTTAATCCTTTATAATACTGTAAAGATTTTATTGTGATTAAATTATTCATTTATCATCTAAGTAAATCAAATGAATTTATATAGTGTTTTTTTTAATTTTGATGAAAAAAATATTTAGCTGGTGCTATTTAGATTAATATTATTATAAAACTATTATGGTTAAGACCATCATTACTTCCATTTGGATTGGATCCACTATTGAATATTAAGATATAAAGGTTACATTTTTACTTTTTTTAATCATTTTGTTGGGATAAATTGGGAATTTAATGTTTCCTTTTTTTTTTTTTTTGGACACATGAATGTGATTTGCTATTAAGAAAAAGTAGAAGAAAGCCAGGAATTGATACATTGGGGATGTTCTATTACCTTATTTTGACTGTTCTCTATTCAGTATTAGATTATGGATGAACCAGATAACAAACTTTGAAACCTGAAAATTTGTCTTTTGTTTCTTATAACACTAGAAGAACTGTATACATTTGAAGAATTAAAATTCTATTTGATAGTTATCTTTATACCTTGCATACTTTTTGATAACTTAGTATCGAATATATTTATAGTATTATTGTTGATTATGTAAAGTGAAACTTAGAAGATAAATTCTAAAAATGAATGAAAGTAACCAAGATATATCATATATCCATTTCTCTACTCTAGTTACTCCTAATTACTAAATGAAAAACGAAAAATAAATAAAATTATGCAAAATATACTAGCAGCTGTCTAACTGGATAATTTGATAGCAAAGATATGCATGCTTTGTCATTCTCAAAAATTTCTAACTATGGATTGTTAATGGAAAAACTTACTTTAATTCACATAATCAAAGTAAGTCTTTCTCATTAAATTTTATGATTTTTTTAAAAATTATTTTAGTATCTTTGTATTTGTTTAATCTTTTCTTTTAGAAAACATTTTTAAGCAAATTATCATTCAACATCTTACTCTTAAATTATGAAATCTTTGGCAGCATTTCATTGCCTTAAATAAGAATATTTCACAGCAGCTTGCTTTTTAAACTTTATTAGAAAATATGTTTTAAAATAGTATTCTTTATTTTTATGGCAGTACGTTCATTATATAACATTGACTTCAGTTAATTCTGAGCATGATGTTGAAGATTATTCTCTTTATTTTAGCTATGTTATATAATGATTTATTTTTTACTTTTGAACCTTTTTAAAAGTGAGGAATTTTTTCAGTGGTAGTTTTGATGGAAGTTGATAAACTTACAAAAGATGCTCAGCATGCATTGAGACGTACTATGGAAAAATATATGGCAACTTGTCGTATTATACTTTGTTGCAATTCCAGCAGTAAAGTTATTCCTGCAATCAGAAGTAGATGTTTGGGTGTAAGAGTTGCAGCACCTACTATAAATGAAGTATAGTATTTTTATTTATTTATTTATTTTTTGAAACTTTTAAATCTGATTAATAACTTTTTTACTGCGACAAAATTTATATACTTTATTGTTCTTTAATTAAAATATTTAAAACTTTGTAATGGTAATGAAGAAATATATTGTTGTTGTTGTTACTTATCTCAGGTTGTCTAGCTAGGCTATAAAATCAAAAATATCTAAAATGTCTAAAAAATATGATGGGTCCCAATGTACGTCGTCTTTTTCCAAATTTAAGCATATTAAGATATGTCCAGCGGAAGCAATATTGACGGAACACCAAGAACAGTCTGGAAATATCCTTTGCCTCTGCTGAAAGGTGATTCCTCTCATGGGCTCATTCAGATAGCAGGAAAAGGCAGTTTAATAAGATCTTGGTCTAAGTTTGAAGGTCTCACCTGGTCTTTTGAAGAAGTACCATGGATGGTTGGGAGGAATTTTCATAATCTTATTGAATTCAGTTTTTGCCAGGGAAGAAATCTCACTAGATGTGAGCTCTCCACCTGAGTTTACTCCCTTTTCTGACGCCGATCTGGCCAAGAAATCCGCTCTTTCATTCTCCTCTACTCTTACATGTGAAGGGATCCATTGGAAATGCACTGTGTGTTCAGTGATAGTCTCTCAAGAAGATTTAGTATGTCCAGGTTAGTTTGATCTCCAACAGTGCTCCAATTTAAAAAGATGCTGGATTGAAGCACGACTGTCAGTCAATATCCAGATATCCCCTAATTGATCCCCAACCTCTGCTGGATACTGTAAACCTCTTCTAATGGCAATTAGGTCTATCTAAACATGGAACAATAATCTGGGTTTCTTACTTTAAATTCTAGATCTCCGGAGACGACTGTGTTTATGTACACCTCACTGCCTGAGGCCCCCTCAGGGGGTTTACCTTCTTTAGGTAAACACGGGTGTCACAATCCCGAGGTACCCTAGTGATCTTTCCTTTTCTTTATTTTCTTCTCTCCTCTACTCTTCTGCTTTTCCTTCCTTTTCTCCCTCGTTGTGGTTTCCTCGAAAGAGGTTGAGGGCTCCCCTTGAGTAGCTTTCGCCGCTCTGTTGCTATTAGCTACTTTTGAGGACTAAATCACCCACGTGTTTGCCGTGCGTGGAGACCCGTGTCCCTGGAAAGGAGGATCCTGGTAATTGAGGCCTCCTGAGACCAACACATTGCTTTGGCCTCTGCTTCAGGTAAACGGGAGGTGTGTTGTGGTCCTCAGCACATCAATCGGCTTTATGAATCAAGCGATCGGTACATCTACTGGGTGACTCGTTAAGGGTGGAGTCCACTTCAGGGATGTACCGTGAGCGTATAGGGACTGACTAGCACTGATACAACTAAACTGTATCCCCTCGTAGGGCTCCGTGGTGGGTGGTGCCGTCTGGTCCCTGAATTTATATTAATCCTATATGGATAAAAACACATTCTCCTCACTCCCTCAGGAGCAACAAATGTTAAATGTTAGCGCCAAATATTTTATCATAAAAAGGATCGGAAATACTTTTGAATATGTTTCACCATTTCTAATTCAAAAGGGTATTACTTCTTACCTTGAGAAGTAAAATCAATCAAGAAATTATGCTCGGGTGTTCTGCTAGTGGAAACTGCAACCGAAAAACAATCAATCCTGATGCAAAACCTAAAAACAATTGGTGACATCGCCGTAAGTGTTGAACCTCATAAAAATTTAAATTTTTCACGAGGTGTTATTTCTTCGAGGACTTGTTTCATACTTCCACCGAAGAAATACTGGAAAATTTGAAAACACAAAAAGTCTGCGCTGTGAAAAGAATAACGATAAAGAGAGATGGCATTGTTATAAATACAAAGCATCTCATCTTGACTTTCTCTACACCAGACTTACCACAAAACATCAAAGTGGCTTATATGAGATGTTCTGTACGGCCTTTTATACCTAATCCTCTAAGATGCTTCCAGTGCCAACGCTATGGACATTCTAAAATGGCTTGCAGAGGGAAACCTACTTGCGCCCACTGTTCTCAAGTTGACGACCATGATAGCACTACCTGCAAAGCCAAAGAAATGTGTGTCAACTGTAAAGGTGACCACACTTCTTATTCTAGATCTTGTCCCGTTTGGCAACTGGAAAAAGAAATTGTCACCTTCAAAATTAAAAACAATGTCTCCTATGCAGAAGCTCGTCGCACAGTTAATTCCCGAACTCCCACTCCTGGTGTCAGTTATGCAACTATGACAAAAAAAGTGACCCGATCCTCCAGCACCCAAACAGAAACAAATTCTGTTTCTACAGTTAGTTTGCTCCCAAAGCAAAAAAAACACAGAAGCACCAACATCTGTAATTGCCAAATCAGCTTTGGCAAAATCAAAAGCCTTGATGGCTAGGAAATTAAAAATAGCTAAAGAAGGCGTTCGGAAGCCTTCGTTAACAGCAAGAAAAGCTCTTCTGTGTTTGGATGCAGACACTGTCTAGCTGCATCCATCAGATGATGATTTCAATTCTGAAGACTCATCTGAGATGACCATAAGCAACAGTGATAAAGGTTAGAATATATTCCATTCATGACTTCCTTTGTTTCCTGGAATTGTCGCGATTTTCGTTCCCGCTTTGATGACATCAAATCCATCATCTCTCGCTTTAACCCCGCATGTGTGGCTCTCCAGGAGACATTCCTGAAGCCCACTGTTGTCACCAAACTGTGTGGGTTTCAGTGCTTTAGAAAGGATAATGATGGTGATGCTGCTGTGTCTGGTGGAGTTTGTATAATTACATCAAACAATTACCCCAGTACAGCACATCAGTTAAGAACTACACTCCAGGCAGTGGCTGTGAGAATCCACACCACATGTCTAATAACAGTGTGTAGCCTTTACTTACCACCAAATGATGTCATCCAAGAAGAGGAACTGAATGATTTGGTTGCTCAACTCCCAACTCCATATTTATTGCTCGGTGATTTTAATGGACATAGTACTATGTGGGGTAGTGATGATACGAATTCTCGCGGTCTTCAGATAGAAAAGTTAATTTCTGACAATTGCTTTTGTCTGCTAAATACCGACGAGAAGACTTATTTTCACGAACCTACACGGACATTTCACTCTCTGGACTTAGCTATATGTTCTCCATCACTCTTGCCATTGCTGAATTTTGAAGTTGGAAATGACCTCTACAATAGTGATCATTTCCCTCTAATCGTGTCTCAGGCTGGAAGTAATAGTGTGTGTCACAAACCACCTAATTATGTGTACAGTCGAGCCGATTGGTCACTTTTCACGCAATTGGCTGTGATCAGTGAGACAAGAGTTAAGACAGATGTGATAGATGATGCCGTTAAATATGTCACCGACACAATAATCAGAGCTGCGGATGTTGCTATCCCTAAAAATTCCATCATTCCACATAAACACAGGAAACCTTGGTGGAATGAAAAGTGTCAACTCTCCTATAAGAAACAAAGGAAGCAATGGAATATATTCAAGATACCCTACTACGGAGAATCTTGTTGCTTTCAAAAAGCCAAAGCTCAAGCTCAAGAATTAGGCGTCAGAGTCAAAGAGAATCTTGGATTAAGCTATGTGTCAATCAATCAATTCAACGACAACAAGCAAACAATTATGGAGGAAAGTTAAAGCAGCCAATGGTATTTATCAGGATTATTCCATTCCTGTATTAAAAACCGGAGCTGCAATACACTCCTCAGCGGTAGATATTGCTAATGTCATCGGTGAAACCTTTGCTAGTGTTTCCAGCTCTGATTCATATAATCCTACTTTTCTAAGGATTAAAAGAATCGCTGAGCGGACACCTCTAAATTTTCATGATCGACATATTCAACCCTATAATTGTGATTTTGAACTGTCAGAATTGAAGTCTGCTTTATCTAAAGCAAACGACACTAGCCCAGGACCAGATAGAATCTCGTATCAAATGCTCCGTCATTTAAATCATGATTCTTTATTAAACATACTTTCATTGTTTAATAGAATCTGGACTGAGCATGCTTATCCTACTTCATGGAGAGAAGCGATAGTGATTCCAATATTGAAGCCTGGAAAAGATTCATCTGACCCTCTGAGTTATCGTCCAATAGCTCTTACGAGTTGCTTATGCAAAACATTTGAGCGTATGGTCAATGCTAGACTCATTTACGTCTTAGAGAAGAATAATTGCATACATCTTCATCAAAGCGGATTTGAAGAGGGCGATCCACTATAGATAACATAGTAGATCTAGAATCCCGAATTCGAAATGCTTTCGTGAGGAGAAACCATCTCGTTGCAATTTTCTTCGACGTTGAGAAAGCATATGATCGTACATGGCGCTATGGTATTCTCCGTACTCTGCATAATCTTGGCTTTAAGGGTAATCTTCCAATATTTATCCAAAATTTTCTGGCCTCACGCATTTTTAAAGTGCGCGTTGGAACTACAATTTCCAATACTTTTAGTCAAGCTGAGGGTGTCAATCAAGGTAGCATTTTAAGCGTAACCCTTTTTAACCTTTTCATCAGTGACATACTCCAGCAATTACCATCTTCTGTTCATGGCACTTTGTATGTTGATGACTTACAAATTTCATATCAGGGTTCAAAAATGAATATAATTGAGAGACAATTGCAAACAGCTCTAAATAATTTAACCACTTGGTGTGAACGGAATGGTCTTAGTATATCTCCTAGTAAGAGTTGCTGTGTCCATTTCTGTAGGAAAACTAGCTACCATAATGATCCTGTGCTTCACATAAATAATAGACCCATTCCTGTAGTCAGTGAGATAAAATTCCTTGGCGTGATTTTTGACAAGAAGTTAACTTTCCTTCCGCATGTTTTACATCTGCGGAAGAAATGTGAGCGACTGCTTAACATCCTCAAAGTGCTTTCGAATACATCTTGGGGTGCAGATCGCACATCACTCCTAAGAATTTATCAGTCTGTAATTTTATCTCGAATTGACTACGGCTGTGTTGCTTATGGATCAACTAGACTCTCCATCTTACGCAGATTGGACACTGTTCACCATACTGCTTTAAGGATATGCTGTGGAGCTTTTCGCACATCACCCGTCCAGAGTCTATATGTAATTTGCCACCAATTGCCATTAGACCTGCGGCGGATGCAGCTATCTCTTAATTATTATTCAAAAATCATGTCCTCACCTCATCATCCCTTGCATTCCACGATTCCAAGTGCTGCTCTTAAGAGATTATATAATGCTAGACCATCAAGCATTCAACCTTTTCTCTCTCGTATTAAATCCATTATTTTGCTTTCTGACCTATGTGATGTCCGAATCGAGTCTACCGACCTTTTCGCACATCCCCCTTGGTATGATCCACACATTACTGTGCTGAATCCCTTTGGAAGTAATAAAAAATCAGACACAAATACTGCTATTCTTCAACAGCTTTATTCATTCCATCGCTGTCAGTATACTATGTACACTCCAGTATTTACGGATGGATCCAAATGTCCAGGATCAGTTGGTTGTGGAGTGTATCTTGATGATACCTCGTACAGTTATAGCCTTCATAAATCCTGCTCCATCTTCACCGCTGAGGCTACGGCTTTATACCGAGCACTTCAGCTGCTACAAACTAAAAATGAACGTAAATTCTGTGTGTACACTGACAGTATGAGTGTATTAGAAGCTTTGAGGAATAACAACTATAATTGCCATCCAGTTATGCCTAAGATATTGAAATTAATTGATACTGTTACTAACAAGGGATTTGAGATACTGTTTTGTTGGGTACCAAGCCACATAGGTATAGATGGCAATGAGAAAGCTGATGCTGCCGCTAAATTTGCAGCTACTTCCATTTTGCCTTCATTACCATCAATGGACATGAGAAAAGGATTCAAACATTTCATATATTCACTTTGGCATGAATCCTGGAACCTGCAAGTCAGCAACAAACTCCATTCCATATTTTCATACATTATTCCATTATCTGTTTTATCTCCACGAAGCGCAGATGTCAGACTGACTCGCCTTCGAATTGGTCACACGCGTTTCACCCACAAACATTTGATCTTAAGTGATCTCCAACCGTGGTGTGAAAAGTGTGATGAACCATTTACAGTATATCACATTTTAATTGAGTGCTCAGATTTTAACCATCAGCGTTTTAGATATTTTAATAGTAATATTTTAACATTAGAAGATCTGCTTGGGGAACCACCCCATCGCAATCTATTTGCGTTTTTAAAAGACATAGGATTTATGAATTTTATCTGATTTAGAAATATTTTATTTAAATATCAAGTTTTTAATTTTATACATGTGTATATTGTATGTTAACAGACTTTTAATATACATTTTAACTATATTTCCATTTTATACCTTTCATATACATTTTAACTATATTTCTATTTTATACTTTTAATGTACATTTTAACTATATTACTATTTTATACTTTTAATGAATGGAAATAAACTGGTGTAAAATATCTTGTGATTGGCGCAGCTTGTCCTTATCTGGACCTTGCGCCATAAAAATCAACCAACCAACCACTGCCTGAGGCTCCCCCTAAAATTTTCAAAGAACTTTTCTTTAAGAATATATTGATTTTAATAAATGTCCCATGGTTATTTGTGTGTGTGTGTGTGTGTGTGTATATATATATATATATATATATATATATATAAATCTATTATTATTAAAAGATTTGTAGAATTTCAACTCCAATTTTTTAAAATAAAAAAGAAATTAAGTTATAAAACAGGGGTGGCCAACTTGCGGCACTTTGAAGGATTATTTGAGGCTTTCGATACATGTTCCTGAGTTCCCTTTCCATTTTTGTTATATTTTTAAAAAATTATGATTCTGCATGCTTTTTAAAGTGTCTTTTAAATTACTGACTACAAATATGAAAGACTAAGAAATTTTTAATACCTTTTAAATTCATATTTAATTGTGATTTGTGAAAAATTTAAAATTTTGAAAAATGGCCCGGTTTATCAAGGAGTTTGTATACCCTTTTTATAAAATGTAATATTTTCTAGACTTATGTATTAACTATTATGCATATAATTTTCCTATAGTTAGTTTTATTACAAAACATTTCTTATTGTTAAATTTTTGGTATCTTTGTTGCAGATTGCCACTATATTACAGAATATTTGTCGCAAGGAATACTTAACTTTACCACCAGAACTTGCTCAAAGGATTGCTGAAAAGAGCAATCGAAACTTAAGAAGAGCTATTTTAATGTGTGAAGCTTGCAGGGTTCACCAGTAAGTATTTAATGAAATAAATAAATAATTTAATTATGAAAGTCAGTATTTCAAATTATGTAAGTTTTAAATTAATTTAGGAAATAAAGGTAATTAAAGGTTTTCATTAATAACAATTTCTTTTTTAAAGCAGTTTAGTTTATCTGAGTTTTAATTTCTTCAATGTTCAAAAGCTTCTTTCCTATGAAAATTTTATAATATATATCAAATATATGCACAAATAATATTTCCATATGCATTGTTATATATCATTCTAGTGTTTTGTCATTTTGTAATCTAGTCATTTTGTAATCAAGCAATTTCAGTAACATTTTTGATAGATAAGTTCCTTGTTCTCCCTTGCAACACCATTAGTTATTTAATCAGTCATATTCACTTGATACTTATTACATTCTGCCATTAATGTTTTTCTAAGATATAATTTTAGCTTCACAATAAAAATTTTAACTTACATTTTAAATTTGCTGAGATTAATATAAATGAATGAAAAATTATTAGCAATTGTAGTTTGAAATAGTGGTTTTTAAAAACACAGCTATAGATTCCAAAACTATTAAAAATTAATAGAAATATTGTTATTGATTTTACGAAAATGGAAAACTCTTAATTAAATTACCATTAAAATAAATTAAAAAGAACTTTAAACATTGATTTGCATGTAATAAATTACCAATTATTTATTATGAAAAACATCAATTGTTTTTAGGTGAAAAATGTATTGGATGCCTCTATAAATTACATAAAAATTATAAATATAAAGGTTTTAAAATTAACTTACATTTTTAACCATTTAATATTTATATTTTCTTTTGTCATTGATGGAGAGAAATATTTATGGAGATTATTGGTGGGATTTATGTTGGTATGAAAGTAGGTTTTTTAAATTAATTTTTGAAAATATGCTGCCTGTTTTGTAACAATTATACATTAGCTGAAAAATCATTCGACTGATACACTCATTATTTAACATGAACCGTATGCATAAAATATTATTATATATTTTCTTTCTAAAAGTAGCATTATATATTTTTGCAGCATTTTCTGGCTAGTATAATTTAATGCTAGTATAGCTTAATTTTAATGATTTTCCTGAAATCTTAAATGTTGGTTCTTACATGACAATTGAAATATTTTCAGATTTTTTTTCAAAATGAATTAACAAAATGAACTATTTTTTCATGCACTGAAAATTATTTTGATACAATTATTAAATGAAAGTTTATTATTAATGGAGTATTCTATGTGATTAAGAGGTGCTTGGTTAAAAATCAAAAAGTTTGCAATGATAAGTGATTGTTTAAAAACTAATAATTTAAACGATGCTTTATGTGAGTTTTGATACTTTAATAACTGTTTCTTATAAATGAAAGAAAAATATATTTGTGCATTCATTGTTTTTTTTTTTTTTTTTTTTTTTGACTGAACTTTTGTGTTAATGTTATGAATGGAAAATTTTTCAAAAAAATTTTCTCCTTTTGAAAAAACTCAGAATTATAGAGCTTAGTTGTAAAATCAAATTATAGGTAGTTTATGATGATATTCCAAAATGCAAAATATGTATAAGGTATTTAATAGCTGAATTTCTGTCATTATGTGACCATTTTTTAAGACCATGTAGATGTGTAAGAAAAGCTGCTTTAAACATACTCTACATATTTTTCTTCTAGAAATACTTTTCTTATATTATGTACTTTATTCATTTGTTACAAGTAAAGAAATTCTGAAAATCAGCACCTGTTTTTTGTAGATTTTGCTTCATGCTTTTTTTGCATATGATGCATTACTCAATAATTGCTAGCATTAGATATAGAATCTTCCATTCAGAAAGCATGGTTTTATATGTATGGCACTTTAATCCAACATTCTTGTTATGTTTATAATGCATGATTTCATCCACTTAACTATATTAGACAATCCAAACAAATATTTAACATGTATATATTATCTTATAATCACAATCTTTTTTTGAATTAAGAAATGTCAAACAAAAATTTTTCTGCATTTGGAATTCTGCAGTCACAAGTTAGGAATAGTACTATAAGCTAATACATAATCTATCATTCAAATATTTGCTTGAATCAGTTATTAATACTCGAAAAAGAGAACCATTATAAGTATATTTGTGCATTTAGCCACTGTCTCTCAACTAAGTTATACATCAAGTTTAGATGGAGAATTTTATACTGTATTTTTTTCTGTCTTATTGAAACTTTGTTTAAATAAAGACTTAACTACAGAAAATGTTCATAAAATTTTTTTAAAATAAAATTTTTTTATGATTTTCTTCTGCAATATTACATTTTTCTTGTTTATTTCTTTTTTCTCAGATTAATTATGCTAATTATAAACATCAATGTGTAAAGAGTTATTGAATGAAAGAATCATCAAATAATACATTAATTTGATGTTAAACTTGGAAAGAGAACTTAGAAGTATTTTAAACTTTTAAGTTAATGTATGATTATTTTTTTTATAAATTATTTATGAATGTGAAGTTCAGGAATGGCATTTTTTTTCTTCTTATGATTACACCATAGTTACTCAATTACACCATAGTTACTCAATACTCAATTTTAAATTTATTCATATTTAGTAAAATCACAAAAAATATACTTTAATAGAATCTTATAGCTGATTTTTATTTCGAAACATAAATTGTTTTATAAAGGTAACTGTTTTATATCGAAACAATTACCAAAATTGAACATTTATGATTACTAATAAATAATTTATTGGAGTTTTTTAGTATTCTGTTTTTTCCTCAAATAAATATTTAAATAAAAATTGGAAGGGAATAATATATTTATTTTGTTTGATTTGATTATTTTAACTTAATACTTTTATAAAAGGCATTTCTTAAGTATAAAATTTCCTATTTATTTATTAACTTGTAACATATGCAAAAATATATGGAATGATTTTTTTTTTTTATAATTTTATTCATTTAGATATCCATTTTCCCCTGATCAAGAGATTGTTGAACCAGATTGGGAAATCTTTCTTCGAGATACAGCTAATTTCATAGTTCAAGAGCAAAGTCCTAAGAGGTAACTTCATTTAAAACATTAGAATATCATTCAACAAATAAATAATATTTTTAAATAATTAAAATCTTTAAGTACAATCATTTTTCTTTTTGCTCATCTCATCCCTAAGTATATGTCATTGAATTTTATCTTAATAACAGTTATTTAAAATCATTTAATCATTCATATTATATATGTATTTTTATATCTTGTTTGTCTTGAATGTATCACAAATTATTGACTAAGATTTTATCAACTAAATTTTATAAGAATAATTTCAAATGTAATGTTTTTATATGATGCCATTAGAAATTTTATTTGTAAGTTTCTTGATATAGTTCTGTTAATTATTTTTATCAATGAATAGGTATCCTGATATGTAAACTTCATATTCCAAATACTTTTGTAGCTATCATATATACATGTATACATTAAATGTCTTAAATAATAAAAGTGGTTTGAAGATATGATTTTCTCTTATAAAATTCAATTGCTAACATTGTAGTTACAAAGCATGATTGTATAGCTATTATTATTTCAATGTAAATTTGTTGCTCAATGTTGTTTGAAACAAAGCACATAAATGAGTGCTTTTCAAAACATATTTTTAAATGATAAGATAATATAGATATCACAGATTATCTGCGAAACGTTATTTTACACTTTGGCAACCCACTGTCTTCAGCACTTGTCTCTGTTAGTCTGTTGTTTCAAAGTTTTTGCTTAAAATGTTTCAAAAATTTAATATTTCTTACAATGCCCACTAGATTTGCTACTTTCATTTAAGTAAATTTATTTAAAGGAATTTCGATTACCTTATCTTTTTGTTAATTGAAGTCTGGCTGAATTGAAGCAAAAGTAGAAAGTTTTACATTCATGACTTAATATTGGATTGTTCATGTCCATTTTGTAAAAAATTTAATTTTTATTTTTTTTATTATACATTTATTAAATTATAGATACTATTTTGGTTTCTTTCTTCACTTTAGAGGTAAATTGAGAGATCCCTCCCTCCAGATCTCCTCTGGTTTTTAAGCAAGAAACTTTTATATGATTTATTAACTTGACCTAAGAGTTTTTTCATTAGGGACTCATTTTATACTGGTTAAAATAAGTGAAAATATGAGTATGCATAGCCTGCTGAATGTGGGTTTGAAGTAAAATATTTTAATTGACTTTTCTGGAGTTATCAAATACCAGATAAAGCAATACTTTGTCTAATTGAAAACAACACTACATGAATTCATCATCTAATTATTTGGTAAAATCCAAAATCGCTTTTCAATATTAGTAGATATAGCATATGATCTTTGGATAAAAATCGGCGTTTAAAATTCCTAATTGTATTTAATTCCATTTTTTTTTATATTACTATTTTATTTTAGCTTATTTTAAAATAATCTGTTTTTTATACCCTATCACTACTTATTACAAAAATAGTGACTTTAAATATGTTTAAAAAAGAAATTGCAAATAATAAAACAATCTATCAGATTTCCTCTATTTTATATAAGGAACACATAGAATTTTATAGAAGATAATATATGGACCCCTATTTTATATAGAAGATGTGTGGCCAAATTTCACATAATGTTCATTACTTCTGAATTTCAATATATTTAAGATTTCTGTTAATTTACATATATATGTCATATAGCATGCATTATTCTCATGTTTTCAATCTGATCTTCAATAGATATGGATGGCTTTTGGGATTTTTAATGATAATTTTTAATTTAAACCTAGTTAACATTTTCCATATAATTATTTCAGTTACAGTGCATGCAAATAGTGTTTGCTACTTGTGTGCCATTTTGGTTAAAGAAACAGCATTAAATGCACTTTGTTTCTTTTCATATTCAAAGATGTATAACACTGAAAATAATTAAAAACATCATAACCAAATTTTTTAATATGCAAGGCTTGATGTTTTGTCTTTTATGATTTGTACATATTATTTGTTTTTAAACATTACGTTATTTTCCAATTTTTTTTACATCATTTATCAAAAATCGACAAAACATTTTCATAAAATATTTAATTATATTTTCTTATCAATAGCATATGATAATGAACCTATCACAGATTCACTATGTGATTGAATGCTTTTAAATGCTTATGAATTCAAATATTAATATTTGCATTAGTTTATTTGCTAATCATCATATATTCACAAACTGTTTGCAAGAAATGACATTAACTAATCAAAAGAAAATTTCTTATTAGGCTTGCAGAAGTGCGTGGTAGAATTTATGAACTGATCTCTCATCTCATCCCAACTGATGTGATATTCAAAGTAAGTAAATTGCATTTTTTAGTTAACACTAAACAGAAAACATTAAAATTATAAGGAATTTTTATTTTATTTTAGGGCCTTCTAAAAGAACTTGTGAATAATTGTGATGGACAACTTAAAGGGGAAGTGACACAGCTTGCTGCATTTTTTGAACACAGATTACAACTTGGTAGCAAAGCCATCTATCACATTGAAGCTTTTGTTGCAAAATTCATGGCTTTATACAAAAAATTCTTGGAAGATAATATGGGAGATGTTTACTAATATATTCAAGATTATCATATTATGTACATGAGTTTACTTTTTAAATTTCAATAAAAGTTTTATTTTAATTGAATGTAATCATTATCATTAGATTTTATAAGCAATATTTGTGTTACAGACACATGCTGGAAAAGACTTAAATTTTGTTAAATCAATGTAAAGTTTAAAATTAAATGTTTCGATGTTAAATGTATACTTTATCATAATGTATTACCTAATGCTTTTAATCCTATTTATTTTCACAAGTATCTGTTACATTTTCTTGTACCATTACTTTAGAGACCTTTAAATATAAAGTATTTTTTTTTAAAATAACCATAATATTGGCATTTACCATTGACTAAAGTTATTGGAGGTGGATAGAGACCTTCTCCAATAATTTTTGTCAGTGTTGAATGTTATAGTTAATTAATGTATTTATTGAAAAAATCAGTCTTCATATATTTTTTTAATCAATTAGTGACCATTCATTGATACAATCCATGAGGATTAAGCAGTTGCTGTCTTGCATTTCTTTGATACTGTTATCAATACTAGAAATGACTGTTAATCATATAGGTTGTGGTTTTTCTTTCAAAATTGTCAGCCAAATAGGATTTATGAAATAAAATCCACTTCTTTTTAGTATTTTAAGGGACATTTATGGATATTACTATATTGTGTAACTAAAAGAGAATTTCTTTTTGTTCTTAGAAATAAATTGATAGTAAACTAATTTTTTAATATTGTAAGTACAAAATGAAACTTTTTTTTTATAATTTATATCCATCATTACCTAAAAGTTTAAAGAAAAATAACATCTTATTTAAAATTTGTGTTTAATGTTGTGGTATTAGTTTTCAGAAGAGATTTAAAAACCTTTAACTATTAGTTATAATTGCGCTCTATTAATCTTTGATTAATTATGTATCATTATTATTTTATAAATTAGTAATTATGTTTCTTTATCATTCATATTCTGTTAAAGATTGAAAATTATTTATAACTTTATGAATTATTGCTTTTCTTTCATGGAAGTACAAGATTAAATCTAGGTACAGAAAAATATGGTACTCTAAAATATCATTTCCTATAATTTCTTAATATTTTGAAAATAAATGCTGGCATGTTAAAAGAATAATGATGCAACAAGTTTTTATGCATATAATTTTTTGAAAAATATCAAATGATTCTTATTAATTTGAAAATAGGCAATCTGCAATCTTACATTGTTTGTAAACTAAGACTGTAAGAAATAAATTTAGGTATTTTTTTAAAAGAACATTACTGTAGTAAATATTGATTTGAAGATGCTCATTGTAATTAATAATAATATAAATGGAAATATATATTAAAAAAATGGTTAAAACGCTATTGTTCATTATTAATAAAAAAAAGCTGATATTTGGCTATGAAACAAATTCCTTATTTTAACGAATCTTTAAATGCTAGAGTGAATTCCTTTAAATGACTGTTTTTATTGAATTAACTAGAGTGGTATCCTACACCATAGATACCATAAGAATTGAATTCGGAAGTCAGTCATTAGTTCAAAGTATTACAAAAATTTCTGTACAGTTGAAAATTTTTCCAATTTTAAAGTTGACTAAAACGATGCAAATTTAAGGTAAAACTGTACATCTTCATTTTTACTAAATTGATTTTAAGTTTTTCTTCACATATATTTGTATACATGTATTTAAACATATTCAGATGGTTCCTAAGTGTTTACTTTAATTTTTTATTATTTACTTTACTCTGCATTAAAAATTTTCTTTCTTTCTATAGTTGATAGTCTGTAATTAAAATATTAATGCAAAAATCCATCAAATCAAAAGTGCTTTTCGTTCATTATTTCTTATGTTTTCATCGACAAATATGATTATTTTTTCCTGTGAAATTTAAAATATTTAATGTATTTATAACTGTTTATATTTTGCAAATCTATTTTAAAATATAGCATTTTATCACTTCCATGACACAGGTTTGAGACTCAATCCTTAGGCTATGCAAAGTTGACTCAACCTTTCACCCACTAAGCGGTGGGTCTATAAAATTGAGTACCAAGCATGCTTGGGCACTAAGTTAAAGAATTTTCACTGTGGATTGATCACCTAGCTGAAACATGCTTCACACTCAGTTAAAAAAACACATGGACACTAGTCCTTGATACCATGGAGGCTGTTGTGCCACTGAGTTTAGTAATTTTAAAATGTAAAATTACTGCATCCAAAAACATTAAAAACTACTATCCTAAAGTAATATTCAAAATTATGGTATATTAGAATGAAGAGCTTTGTTGTAGAAGAATATTCTATAGTATTCAATAACTTGCATTAAACCAGACTGATTTTAAGGGATATAAATTGAGAACAGTCTCACATTAACACGGTTGTTTTCTTTGCAATATTGTAGCGCATTTCTGTTGCAACAATGAGTTTTACTGCTTTTTATACATATGTTGAAAATGCTACATCAAGAACAAGTGGCCAGAAAATGTTAGACATTGCAGAGACATCTACAAGACAAAGTTGACCGTATTTCAAAATTATAACATACTGCAAGAACAAACATGAGTTCATTAGGTTGTAAGGCTATTGTGGACAATGATGCTGAAAGCAACACATCTAACTAGTCAATAAAAGTATGTATATCTTGTAAAAAAGTAATAGTGCATTATTACTTTTTAATAAAGTTTTTCTATTAATAATTACTAGTTTGACTTGTATCATTCCTGAATGAATTTAAACTAAAGAAAATGCTAACTGAATAAATTTTCAGGAACTTTACTTATTATCGGAAGACAGTTCAAACCTCACTTAGCGGAGCACTGCTTTCTTTCTACAGAGGTTGTTGTACTTTTGAGATATGCTTTGTAGGAGTGGAATTCTCTAATTTGTTTTTAAAATTAGTATTTACAAATAAATTAAACACGCTGTACAGTAAATAGAGTTATTAAATTTTCTCAGCCATTCTACACATCACACTCACTTTTAATATTGTAAAACTCATTTCCATTTTTTATTAATCAAAGAGATTGCAAAGAAGTGCTATTATAAAATATAGAAATAAAATCTAGAACAAGTATAAATTACTATATTTGCTATATAGTAAATATAAAATCTGAAAAACTATCACAATTAGTTTAAAGATTATGTTTAACAATAATCCCTTTTCTTCTCTTCTTAAACTCAACATATTCTTTCTGATATTAACAAAATAATATTAGTATAGTTACAAAACAGATTTATTTATTTTGTCCCTAAAAGAACACATTCTAGATAAATTTAATTTTCATTTTAATACTGAAATATACTTTGTTTTCAAACCATGCATGCTATAGCGTATATGAGGTAAAGTATTTATTTAAGGAAAGAAAGAAACTCAACAGAGCAACTAGAATAAATTTCCTGATAAGTGGTATAATTTAACAAAATGTTTTGGTTTGTTGCTCAATAATTTTTTTTTTTTTTGCACAGAAAACAAATTAGACCAGGGTTTAGATTTAAAGTGAATTCCAAATGATTACGACCGTCCCAAGGTGGGATTCAAACCCATGTACTTATGAGCCGAAAGCATGAGCCTCTAACCTTTCGTCTACCAACTAGGCTATAATTTAAGGATTATTAAATAGTCCACAATATATTTATATATATTACAAAAATACATTTTGACAATCTAGCTAACAATACAACTGAAATCTAATTAGAAATACAATTAACAGTTTGTTAAAATTTTAATCTTAATAAACTTAAATTCTGAAAAATAAATAATCCAAAGTTAAGAAAATCTTTATTTTAGTTACTTTAGAAGGTCATTTAATACTTCTAGAATGACAAGTGGAATCTTAATTGACATATTGTTGCAATGATGAATTTTATATACAGATGAATAATTCTTTTTCCAGGACGTTCCTTCACCACAATCGAAAAGTAACTTTATTTACAAAATATCAAGTTAAACATGTTGAAGACGACGGTGATCAAACTTATCCAGTTGAACTAATCTATTAAGTAATTCAGGATTAATAAAGAATGAGAGAAATATCAACAAACGTTTCCTCATAAATTTAAGAATATTTTGTTTTGAATTTTAGATAACAGAAAAAATATAAAATAATGGATATTATGATTTACAAACATTATTTATCAATAATCGATTCTTCAAAATGAAAAGGAGTTAATTAGTTAAAACAGAGAAGCTTATAGCATATTATACTGTAATATTTAATAATATTAATTTTTGAATAAAAAAAATATTTATAACATTCCCTCATTTAAAGTTTCATAATCGGACAAGTAAACTTAAATTTTGAATGAAGAAAAAGATAATAGTATAGTAGGAAATTTGACATGATTGTGGGCCATAATGTAATTAATTAATTTTTTTGTTAAAGTTTGATTATAAATGGAACTTATTGTATATAATAAAACAAGTATTCAAATTTGATAGCAAGTATAGATTAGTTTTTAAAAAATGCATTTTATTTGCTTATTTTATTTTACAACTATTAAAACTGAAATAAAAAAAATGAAACTAAAATTAAATGAAAAATTTATTATATAAATAGTATTGTATCTATGTAGACTAAAGCAGATACTTTATTCACAGTAGTTGAATTTAAGAAATGGTCTCAAAGACATCAAGTTAAATGATTAATATTTGAAAAAATTCAATGGAAAGCATTAAAATTAATAGTTTAATACAACCTACTGATTGCAACGAAATCAATCCTAAAGCCATATTTGTCAATGAACAAATGTTCTCCAATTATATCCTTACTAATCTGATAAGAATCCATGTCAGACTTTGTAATGATTTTTAATACATTTCATAGAAAAAAATTTTTTTTTACATAAGTACTTGGAACAAATGAAATCACTTTTAATGCAAACGTGTTAAGTTAAAGCATTTTTTTAATGGCAGTTTAAAAATTTATGATTCTCACATCTGATATCTTCTTTAGAACTAATCTTTGAATGTTTAAGGTACTAAGATGATTTTTCTTGTCTGTTAAAAATGATTGCATTAAAATTTTTAAGAGCTCAGCCTTTCCTCTTAGTTTTGTGGTACTATTATTTTTTACAAGACAAAAATTAGGAATTAATTGATATTGTTACAAATAGCAAAAAATAGTTTAGGGTACTTTTCTGTACTCAGTAATCTAATATTAATATATTTGGTTTCGATTCCTGTCAAAAATTTCATTAGTTGCATTAAAAAAAAACACCCCAGTTTCTACATCTATCTCAGTTACTACAATAATAATTTTAATCACAAATTTGAAATTGTCAGTTAACCATTTATTTTCTGCATGTTTTCTGTGATGAATGAGACAGAGCATCATAAAACATTGTAGATATTTCATAAAATATGTTTACTATTTTTTTTAACAATTCCACTAAATTTGTTTTTAATTGCTGATATTCCATCAGCCACTAGACTGAACTCTTGCTGAAATGTCTAACTTTGTGTCAATAGTTTTTCTCAGAAACAATGTAGGTATTCTTGCCTTTCAATATTCCATGATGAGAGTAGATATGATGCCTTTTTTAACATTGAAATCTGAAAAAATTAATGTGAACAAATATTTAAAACTGACATCTGATTGATCAACTCTTTTATAAAGGCAAAGGGAAAAATGTGTTCTTCTGAACACTGGTTAGTTGGAGAGTGAAACTGATTTAAATATCTCACTCATAAATGCATTCCAAAAATCACTTCTATTGCACACTTAATTAAGCTAACTTCAGTTAAAATTATCATACTTTAGCAAATCCAAGGAAAACTTTGTATATGTAGATATGAGATTGCATTGTTTGCCAAATTAGTATAGTGTGCATACTTTTCCTCATATATTGAATTATCACTTAATGTTATATTTCTTCAGTACAGACAAAATTCTCAAGCATAATAAATATTAAGCTATTCAATGCGATAGTCTTTTCTCAAACTTCACTCTTAGGTTCTATTTTTATTATCAAATTGTTTGCTTTCTTAAATTTCCAGGCATTTTTAATATAAAAATCAAGTACTAGTTTTTAAATTAAAAATAAGAAAAAACAATAGTAGTTACTAATACCACAAATTTTCATCATCAAAACACAAAAGAGAAAATCCAAAATTTAAAAAAAATTTCATTTGTTCAATAAATGTAGTGGCAAAGAGACATACTGAATCTGCTTTTGCAAGTATGAAAAGGGCAGGAATCTGTAAAGACAGCCAATTTTTCAGAATTGTTTTCTCTCTTCCCATTTATTTCAGAATTAAATATGAGGTTGCTTACAGAATCTCATCTATTAAACAACTTCATTTACGTAATCCCTCTAATTTTAATTCTTCTATGGTGTACATAATTGCTGTTTATTTAATTTTTTGAGAGCATGAATATTTAACTTTAATATTTTTTACTACTGATTTTTGTCCTTACAGTTTTGATTTTACTTTCTTTCCCATTTTTAAACTTTATTTTGATAAAACTGATTGTTAATAAATTTTTGAACATTTTAAAACAAACAGATACCATCATAATTTATGAATAGATTTTGCCATCAAAATGGATATATTTCTCAGTTTTTCATTTAAGCATGTTTGATTAAAGAGCAGAGAATTTTCAGTTTCAAAAGAAATTGGCATATATAAATCCAAATTTCACATATTTTTAGAAATATCAACAAATTCTATAAATTTTTCAGTAATAACATTTGTTTTTCTATTTTTCACAGATAATTAATGTTATAGAAGAAAATCATCCTTGTGTTTAATATAATATCATTACTATGATATAATATTAAATACATGGATGATTAGCCAACAGGAAAAAATGCATTACTAATGAAAAACATTTAATTTCACAAATTTTTTGAAGAATTAACACTAAGTAGAGTCAAACATGAAAACTTAATAAATATCATTATTCAAACATCTACCCTTCTAAAAAAGGATACGGTTTTAATTGCTCAGAAAATGCTTTCATCTCATCAGCTAAAGCTTCCTGTAAAGAGAAATCCAATGAAATCGATAAATGTATAATTTTAAAATATATTTTCACAAAGACATAAATTTTAAAAATGACACAAAATATTATGAATGAGCTAAATTAAAATCAAATCATCAACAGCATATAATAGTGTTCAAATCCTAATAATAGTGAAAAATTACACATTGCAATGGAAATAGTACTATGTCATTAAGATAAATAAGTGTTTTTGTTTTCATACTAAAAAATTATTAATAAATGCTTGAACTCTATTAATATGTAATTCTTTATCCAAACATGTTTCAAGTTTAAAGTAATTAATACATTACAAGAGGACAAATAAGAATATTGTTTTATGTCAACTAGGCTTGCAATATGGTGTGAGCTGCTCAACTTTACAAACTGAACCATAAATAAGAATCTTAAAAGCATAGATAACATTAAAGACAAAACAATTGAATTATCGAATATTATTTGAAATTTTTATTATAAGACATTTTAATCCACATTTACAATAAAAAATTTTAAAATTAAAACTTTTTTTTAACACAGGCATATAAAAAATATTAATTTATAGTTTAAAATTTTAAATTAATAAAACATTTCTTAAAACTTTAATGACAAGTAAAAATGGCTTCAAATTTTTTCCTTAAGTAGTGATCACTGCCGATAGCCTGGAATTTGCAGTAAATGGGAACGATATTCATTTCCAATAGTTCTCACCACCATGATAACAAACATTTGAGCAATGTGACAGGAAAATACTCTAAGGAAGCAGACATCTCCCCCTGTAACGATTGATACCAACTCTTTCATTATTGTACAACAAATTATATAAACATCTACTGGAATGAACAACTTGATAACATTAAGCACACCATACAGTATATTGTGAAGCCCATTGAAATCATTAGCATTTAGCAATAGGATAATCTAGCATAGGGGAGCCCTTGTTTGCAAATTATGCTGCAAAAGAGGGTGATGAAATACGGAACTAAAACACGAAAGGATGTTGTTAGATCTATTATAGATGAAGTGTCTATCCTTCTGTGCCATTCCATGCTAAGAAGCTAGATTTTTGCCTTGTGTGGTTCTTCTCTGTGGCCCTTTCTTCTAATCACTATCATGGCATTACACTTTGTGAGAGCTATAATTTCTCGATTTGAAAATCCAGCTTCTTGAACAAGCGAATAAAAAAAGTCTGTTCTTGTTCCAAGCATGCACAATCATTTTGAAATTCTTAACATTTGTTGCCTTATCTCACTTTACATTACCTATAAAATTAGTTTGATTTGGATAATTTCTTTATGGTGTTTCAAATTTTCACAAGCATGAGTGTATATATAGTTTAAAGATAAATATTTCAAAATCAATGTTGCATCTTGTATATTTTACATCTATATCATACAAATATTTCAGATACTCTTTATATTTAACTTAATTTTGCAAACTGTAACACATTATCTAAAAAATAAAATGATAATTAAATATTTTTAAAATTAATGTTTAAAGAATTCCTTAAACTTAGACTTGTTAAAAAATTAATTTTCTTTACATTATTGACTTAAGGGTAATGTTATTGGCGAAAGTTACTGAGTCTATTTTAACAAATTAGTGCTTGATAAATATAAGAACAAACAGAAACACCTGTAGATTTTTTTTGTTTCAGTTTCATGGAATTTATTTTAAGATAGTTACCCGATTATGTTTCAGCATATTTTATATCTTTACTTTATACAAAGAATATTATGAATTTGAAATTCAGAAAAATTTGACTTCATAATAAATTTAAAACATATTTTTTATAACTGCAGAATGAGATAGCCAGAAATTAATGAAATCTTTGTTCACAAATTTAATACTGAAAACACCAATAGTGAAAAGCTTAAAAATTTGTCATTTATTTAATTAGTTCATTTAAATTTCTTTAAATAAAAGTTACAGTGATCGGAATGTCATGCATAAAAATATAGATATGAAAAAATAAATTTATAATTACATAGAATATATCAATTTAAAGATTGATATTTACCTGACCAGAAGGAGCAACCACGCTTAGTTCAACCAAATAAGATTGAGAAACAGGTTCAATGCTATCTGGATTATTCTGTTGCAGCAACTAAAACCAATACAATTATATTATTGAAAATTTGAATGTAATTTGATTTACAATTCAATAAGTAAATTACAAAATGCTTACTCTGCACACTTTAGCTACAGTAACTTTCATTCTTCCTTTTCGAAACATGAAACCTTTTAAAACATATTCATAATCTAACCTACAAACAAGAATTCAATTATTGGTATACTAATAATAATCACAAAAGCTCAATCAAATCTCAAAATATTAATTTATTATGTATCTAAACATTGAGGTCATTTACTTTCTAATATTAGATCTTTCACATACATCAAAATTTCAGACTTTTAAAATGAATTTGAAAACCCAATATTAATATTTTGTAACTTGATTAATATTTTGTTATTAAATTTAAAAATAACCTTTCATCAACACTTTTTAAGGAAATTTATGGAAATATGCATCGAAAGAAGGGATACAAAGAATTTTTGATTATTTCTCGATTGATGTATTTAGACACAAGATACTTGTGTGCCTTCATTTTTTAAGAATAATGATAATAAAAAAAATATATTCAGTATTTTCAAATTATTTTCAGCAAGGATAACTTACTTATTGTAATGAAAACTTTTCTCAGTATAACATACAAAATCTATTCAATTATTTTGTAGCAACTTAAAATTCTTATAAAGACATATGTACTGTTAACCCATTTTATTATATCATTGCCTCTTATTTCTGTTTGGAAAACCAACAATTTTACATAACTATTTTTAAAATAATATAAAGCTAAAACTAATAAATGTTACAATTATAATTTTATAAAATTGATTTAATTGCATTTTTTTAAATTTCCCCCAACATAAATAACTTAATTATGAAATTTATTATTTAAATAATAAAATAGTTAAAAAAATATAGTTCTTAAAGGAATTTTTTTATACAAAAACCAAAATTTTATGAAAATTGAATGTTTTTCCTAAGATTTGTACTAATTTGTGCATTTTAAAGATTATAATTAATTAATAATAAAACCTGGTGTTAAAATATTTGAAAATTTAAATTCTTCTTTACCAACTTGAAGTTCTACAATTTCTTTAATTAACTAAATCATAAAATATTAAATATGGGTGAAGTTAGAAATTTTAGAACTTTTAACTGCAGCTTAAAATTTTTACTATCCCTTTTTTGTTGATTCTACAATAGACTAAATATTTTTTCTTGTGCATTGCTACATTATAAAATAAATTTATTTATTATATATTTATAAGAGTAATTTTCAAGTGATTTGTAGAAATTTTTTGCAAAGTATTATAATTGTGTTTAAAAATAAGAGCACAAGGATTTTTAGAAACATATTTTTTTACCCAATGAATGTAAAAAATTAAAAATGTTTTCCATGTTTTCAATTTATTGCTATTATATGGTAGTTGGTATTCTTCCAATATTTTATATAAAGTTTATTTCTATATAATGCAAATGTTTTTTCTACATTGGAAATTCTTTATATATAATGGTATAACTCAATCAAGCAATGAATAGGTTAATTCCATTGCTTGATTAAATTTAAAATAAATTATTACAAAAAAATTATGGGATTCACATTTTTTTCTACATAGTTATTATAATTGTTTTTTTACCTAGTTGTAGGTAGTTACATAGTAGTACAATATAGAATAATTTATAAGGTTGGTGGTAAGATTATTCAATCAATTTTAAAATTAGGATGCAATTCAAATTATTCATTTTGTGTTATTGAGCAGTACTATTTTAGTTTGTATTTCATTATATGATAATGTGTATTATATAATAAATTGAGTAAAATTTACCTTCACTGTGAAAATAATATCTGAAAACATGGTATTCAAAAATAAAGTTAGAGTAATTTGTGATAAAATTAAAAATGATAGAAAACAAACATTAGCCAAATCACAGAAAGGCTTTAATTTTATCAAAAAATATAGACAATTTGCTGTTTACATTTGATTAAAAAGCTAACAAAGGAAAATTATACCTAAAACCTAGTTCATTCAGAAATTGCACTACGTTGTTAGAGGTATCCACATCTATGCAACTACGGATCATTGTTGCTCTGTTTTTATCACCAATTTCAGGTTGTCCAATATATCTTAAATGCCTATAAAAGAATGTATCTCATAAAAAAATAATACATAAAAAAAATCAAATCTTTGATGCAGAAATTTAGTTTTGAACTCACCAAGGCATTTCTGGATGATCAAGGGCTTGTCTTGCTCTTAAAACCAATGGTGTTCCAGTAGGCCCACCTAAAGCATAAAAGTAACTATAAGTATAAAACAATTTTAAAGCAACACCTAAAGCATAAAACAATTTTACCAAAACAAACTACTTTATATAAATAAAACAAGTATGCATTTAGTTTAAAATTTTAGAATAAATACAAAATGAATTCTGGTGTATTTAATGATATTATATTCTAAACATTTGCAAACAAGAATAAAAATATACTAGTTGGCATAACAAATGTAAATCTCCAAAAAAATGTATAATGACTTTTTAAGTACTTTTTCAAAATTGGTAAATAAAATGGGTATTCCCTTTTGTTTTAGGTAACTGTAAAATAATCACCTCACCTGTCTTCTTCTATTGGCATAACAGCCTATCTGGAATGGAAGCAGTTTCTTGAGGGGCAAAGCCTTTTCAAGAAATTGGTTCTATTCCTCCTCTTCTTAGCAATGATTTGCCAATTCTTTATCTTCAACACTTGAAAGTCATTAGTAATGAAGTCTATCCATCTTATTTTGGGTCTGCCTTTTGCTACAATTTTATAATTTTGTATCTGAATATTCTATAAGTCAAGATGAAGGACTGAATTCTACATATATGTCCCGCAAATTTTATTATTTTGAATTTTGTAAACTTCATATTGTTAATTTCCTTATATAAATAATATAGTTCATTTATAAAGCATCAGCTTTGTCCTTCATTTAATTAACTTTGATCGCATAAATAGTTCCAGGTCATTAGCTGCTTTTGTGTCTTCCAATTTCGAAATCAAAATTATTTGCACATTAATATTTGACACAAGGTAAATGAACTCAACTACCTCAAACTTGTAAATCTCAACTTCCAGTTATTTGATATTAGTTGGTGTTTTCATAACTGGCATATACTTGGTCAGTCTTTCTTTTATTGATGTGCAAGTGCATTTTGGCTGTTGATTGTGCCAATGCAGTGAACACTACACATCAGTCCTTGATTGTTCTCCAAGTTATTACAATATCATCAGTAAAAGTGCGAGTTTATAGACTTTGCAAAAATTATACCTTTGCTGTTAATTCTAGAATCACAAATTGTTCATTCTAAAGTTAATATAAAGGGTGGAAAACCAACAGCATTTCTATACCTCACTTCATTTTTACTTCAAAATATTCAGTGAGTTTCCCAGATATTTTAAAACAGATGAGAAGGTGTTAAACATCTGGGAAACTCAATGTATTAGCTTGACAAGACGTATAAATTATTCTGGAATTCTCAACTCTACAAGAGCTACTAGAAGTATTTGTCTGTCAACACTATCATATACAGCCTTGAAGTCAATAAAGAGATAATGTAAGTTAATTACAATTTTTTTTGGATTTTTCCAAAATTTGACACAGATTAAAGATTTGTTACAAGAAATTTGACAGATTAAAAATTGCAAATAGATTTTCCTTTACTAAAACTATGACTTTATCCTCCCAAATAAATGATATAATCATATGTAGAATATTTTCCAGGGAAGAACCTAAGCTCTTCAACAACTCTGTCAAGATATAATCCACTCAAAGTACTTTATAATACTTAATTTTATTTACAGTTGTTATTTCTTCCAAAAAATATGAAGCTATAGAGATCTCTTATTGGTTATCATTACACATGCAATGCTTAATTAACAAATATTGAGGAATAACACTCTTAGGTAATCTTAGAAACATTTTTTTAATCGCAGTTAAATATGCACGATTCAAAGTTTAATGTTTAGTGATTGATGATTTTGATTTTTACAGTTAGGAATTTTTTTGCAGCTTTTCTACCTGTTTAGCTTGTTAAGATTTCAGTACTTAATAATTTCCAATCAAAATGAGGATATGATGGAAAATGTTAAACCAAGACTCTTTTCAAACAGAACAGAACCATAAAAGACTTCTAAAAACACAAAATATTCAATACAAAAAAAATATATATACATTCTTTCGGAGTATAAAATGTTGTGTCCAGTAAAAATTCTATTAGACAGTATTTTAAAGAGTTGCGTCTAGTTTCGCGACTATATAAAACCCATTTTAAATTTTAACATATGTATTTCTTAATTTATTGACTGAGAAACAAATATATAATTAAAGTCTTTTTGCAAAAAAGTAGGTCATTACAAAAACTTACGTATCTGAAACACCATTTCGTAATCATGAAAAGTTTCTGGATTTTCATCAGCATTATCGCATAAACCTCGTAACCTATGCAAAAGCACTTCACATGAAGTATCCATAATACTGCCCTGCATCAAAAATTCTTGTTGGGGGGTAAAATTAATATTTCTACGCTGTGCAGCAACAGACTCCATTGTTATTACAGCGGATACACTAAGAACACAAAAATATGATTGTAATAAAATATGTAATTTTCCAAAAAATTTATTGTAAATGAACTGAGAATTTTTCCAAGAATTATTTATTATTTATACATTTAAACGGCAGAGAAAATAACGACATGATAAAGCGTAAGCAAAATTTGCTTGGCTCTCCAAAAACAAGCAATAACTTAGTGCCTACACCTCCTGCCTAATACTGCATACACAGCCAACCAACGTATAATTTTCAACCAGGGTCAAATGATGCAGTAAACAGTCAAATTGGCGTTTTTTTCATTCGACTTAGATCTTACTCATGTGGAGAAGGAATATTTACAATGAAAATTTAGCGAGTTTACTTTCTGCTCATGATGGCTGTCTAAATAAAAGATTTGATATTTCAAATATGAAGCTAACTCTTTTCTTGACTTTGTTAATATGATTTTGAAGCCCATAAACACTATAACTACTTTCCAAAAATTTTGATCAGACTCATCTCTTCATAGTTTTATTCATAATTTTATATAAAAGCTCTGTTTATCCCACTTTTAAATTTAAACTATAAAATATTTATCTTAAATAAAGGAAATTTTTTGGTTTTGAAATATTATCTTCAATAAATTCTATAAAAATATATTTATTTAAAAAATGTCATAAATTTTGCTTATCAAAGTTCTAAGATACATTTGCAATTAATGTCTTGTTTATACAAATCATTTTATAATGTAACTGTAATTGTCTCGAGTTGTCTGATAGAAAATAAAATCAAAAACTATTTTATTTTTGTCGAGTCAAGGAAGTATGTTCACTAAATGAGCTGTTAATTTCATTAGTTTTAAATTAATCCAATGGATACTTTATTAAAAGCTGAAAGGATCGGGTATATTGCTGCCCTGGGAGCTGGTGTCGTTCTTGGAATCAGTGGAATATATCATTATTTTAAAACAAATAGATGTGTATCTCGAGAATTACATCATTTATCAGGTACTATTGACAGTCTCAGACGAGAGATTGAAGGATTAAAATCATCAGCAAGCTTCAAACAGGAAAAACCACCAAGATCACCTATTAAAAAAAGTCATGTAGGAAATTCTTCTACTCCTCCTAGCAAATATTATAGTTATACTGCTAGTACTACTGATGATGCTGAAGAAGAATACTTTGATTTTACTGATACGTAAGCTACGCTTGAAATAATTTATTGCTCAAACTCATACTAATAACATAAACTATCAAAAAATATTCTTTCAGTTATCATTTCATGATGTTTATCTCAATTCAAGTAGAGAATAAGGAAGTCAGATATAAATAAGTACTATGATAAATTCGATTCTCATTTATTCTTTGGAAGTAAATTTGTAGTTTGCATAAAACAAAAAAAAATTTAATTTATGAATTTTAAAATTAAGTTATAATTTATTCATATTTGACTTCATAAAATTTATCATTTGCAAAAATTTAAGACATTTTTAGGGAATCTAGAAGTGACATAATGTTATGGAACTCTTAAATTATTAAAAATATTGAACAATAATTATAAATGAAAACACTGAATCATTAAAAATACTAAGCAGAAAGTGTAATATAAATTATTTTCATTTATCTCTTCCAATGAAATGAATGTATTTATGTGTCTAATTAAAAGCTTGGTTAATCTCATCATTAATACTTTTTATATAATACATGAAACTAGTTAAATACTATCACAATATTTGTTCAATAAGTTTTAGTTTGTTAATCTTGAAACATAGTTATAAAATTAATTTTTGTTCACCCTTTGCAATATGCATAATACATTTTTTTTCACTTCACTCTATTTTTAAAGCAATATTTATTCTTTCTTTTAGAGAAGATGCTGATGGTGCTTGGGCAAGCATTAATGGATCCAGTGAAGAATTATATCGAGAAAATGTTGATGTTTTATTTGATGAATTAGATTCTTTATTGGATGATGGTCAATCTAATAAAGAATCTGTTTATAATAAAATGATCTCCATGAAAGATGAGGTGAATATTTTTTTTACCTATTTTGCATTTAATCAAATATTTAATTTCAATGGGTGTATTTTCACTATTCTTGGTCAATTATTGGTCTGAATAAAAAATCATATATAACTGAGTTAAATTATAGTTGCAAATTAAACTGAAATGTATGGTCTGACCTGATATTTTTAGGCAAAGAATATAACTATTTTACATTAAATTGTTGAATGTAAAAGTTTACAATCAGGTACCTCTTGATTCTTTGGTGATATTTTTCATGCCAAGTTGTGATTAACAAGATTCCTGCCACACAAAAGCAATACAAAGATAGAATTTTCAGAAATTAAAGTTTATCCCCAAAAATATATCTCCAAACCAAGTGGTACCCAATTCTACACTAAACCCAATTTTAGTTTTGTTTCCTACTTTTTTAATAAGAAGAATAGAATAAAAAAATTTTTTTATTTATTTCTGTAAATTTTTTGTGTTATTACATCTGTATAAGTTATTAATTTTTCCAGTTTCACTAACTTAGAAAAAAAATTCATTTATTTCTATTCCAATTGCATTATTCTATGCTTATTATTAATTTATTATCAAAATTAAATGATTTTCTGATACATTTTAATTTTTTTTTCAAAAAAGTAGAATTGAAATGATATTTTCCCCTCATTCTAGTTAGAAATTCATAAGTTTGATTCCTAATTTTTATAAGGGTACTTACTGTGGTTTGTGTAATTTGCTTTAAAAATTTTTTTATGAGATAAATTAATTTTTGTGTGCAAATTATGATCATGGAAAGACAAGCAAATCAAACAAAGTATTATGTAAAAGTATAAAACCTATGTGAAATAAAATAACATGTCTAGCCATTAATTTCTTAGTTCTATGATAAAAAAATTTTAATGTTTAATGTACTGCTTCTATTCTCATGTCTCTCCCCTATATTCAAAAGTGTAAATATATTTTATTTGAAATTTTTTATCCTTATTTTGATACAAATTATATATATTTGTTTTAAATGCATAATATAATATGTATAAAATATAGTTTTTTTTTGTCTTATAGCCAAATTTAATAATTTAAATATTTGTGTTAATAAGGTTAATATATGATGTTAAATATATCTAATCTGCAATTTTATTTTTTTTTAACTTTGAGTTTTATGAAATGCTTTGTAAAGTATTAATCACTGGTTGCAGCTGATTGGTTTAGACTGTTTCATTTTAACACTCAGTCATGGATTTCATTATCTCTGCATGTGTTAATGCTTATAGTGGTTCCAAATTCATTCAAAATTCTTTGGCTTAGCCCAATTCAACTTCATGTAGAAAAGTGACCATAACCTGACAAACAAACCTGCCCACTAATGCTTGTTTTACGTGATTTTTAATTTTCCTGCCAATCAAAATAAGTTAATTATTACAATTTTTGATATTTCTCTACCTTTGTAAAACTTTATAAAACATTACTTTTTATAATAAAATGTCATCACTTAATTGAGCCTAAGATGTTGCAAAAATTACATTAAATTTTAAAAGAAATTATTAAATCTTATTGCATTGCACCAAAAATTAATGTGCAATAAAAACAGTTTATATCTACTTAATGTGTGAGAAAAAATTAAAAATATTCTTATTTTTTTGTATTAAAAATGCATATTCAACATCAATACATGATTTACCTATACACAATGTTGAAATTTCAAGCAGCAATTCATAGCAGAAAAGTATGCTTGGACAGGCTATTTTCACAAAAGAATAATTATATATTCGGGCAACCAGCTTTACAATGGTTTACTTTAACTTTTGTTCTTGTCTGGGAATGCTACTTTACTCTGCAAATTAGCTAATAATAATTGCCTTACGTTAATGTGGGTACACAGGCACTTTGTCTTCCCTAGCAATGAGTAGCTGTTGAGCTGGCAAGGACTAGATCAACAATTGAGTTTTTTAGTCCTGAACCATTGCTAGGTATTTCAAAAGAATTAATCAGGGAAAGTGCTTATGATCTCTTCAGGAAATGACAGTTTTTGAACTGGTATAATGCCAATGATCAAAATCAAGCAAAGTTATTAAATAGTACTTGTCCTAATAAAAAGCTATAAAAGCTGTGTAGAAATTGCTTAAAGGGAGCAGTGGGACTTCTAATGGACATAGCTACCTTAAAAGACTTTTCATTATAATAGGAGTATAGATGATCCTACCTGCAGAGATTATGTATATGAAGAATATTTAAGTGAATTTGAAACTTTTTCTGTACATAAATTTGAATACCCAGATTAATATATAATTAAACTCTGAGTGCTGCGATAACTCTATTAAATGCTTGTTAAATTTTGTCTCCACTACTGGTCTCTAAATAATGACTTTTAGGGTACAGTACAATAAATCTTTGATTCCACTGCTGGACTCCCTTAAAACCATCCTGTCATAAGTCTAAATCTATTGTAGCAACCCTGTAATTAGGTAATCAAACCAACAGCAGAAGGAAAATAAAGTTTTTTACTTGAAATTTGGAAAAAAAAAAATCTCAGATATATATCTTAAGTTTTAAATTTTTTTTATTTTATTAAAAAATTATAAAATAATTGAAATATAAATTGACATTGAGCAAGTGCTATATTTTATTATATTTAAATTTCCAATATGTGATGTTTTGTTTTAATTCAATTTATTTTATCGTGAAATTTTTTATATATAAATCAAACAGGGCATCCTGTACCTTCATTTTCAATTTGGCACAGCATTTATTTTATTTATTTATTTATTTTATTTATTTATTTATTTTTTTTTTTGCACAATCTTTAATTTAGATATTTGGGGTAACATTTTTAGTGACTTGATTTAACATTTTTGGATGTAAGACATTCTATTTTTGGAAAGAAGCACAGATTGTTGAAATCCCACAAAAAAGTTGTTTAACAAGTTGTAATAATTGGAGAGGGATTTGTCTGCCTTCAATACCATCAAAAAAATCTTGCAAACATTTAATCAACAGAATTTAAAAAATATATGAAAAAAACTAAGAATTGAAACAGATGGCTTTTGTGGAAAATGATGAACTCTAAAGAAAAATTATCAGAAATAGTAAATAATGTATTGAACTAAACACAACTATTTACATTAATTTTATTGATTTTGTGAAGGTGTTTACTATCATCAGTGTTTATTGAAAAATTCTCACCAAAGGTAGTATCTATCATTCAGAAGTTATAAAGGGAGCAAAGGACAAGTCATCTTAAAAGAATGTATCACAGCTTTGACATTCAAAATAGTGTTTAGCAGGAAGGCATACTATTATTTGCTGTAAAAATTGCCACTACTTATACAGAGCTAAAAATCATGCAAAGTTTTTTTTTTTTTTTTTTTACTTAAAAAAAGGGTACATTGTTGCAGAATATAAAAAGAGTATGCAGTAAATAGTAGAGTGAGGGTGATGACAAACTTATAACTGCTTGGATTTAGTCATTTTTACTGAAAGACGTACCTACATGATATTAAATGAAGTTTAAATAAACCACATCATGCAAGAGAGTAAAGTTGAGAAACAAATATTAAAAACAAGTTAAAAATAAATCTCCATTGCAACTAAGAAATCTACCTTTATATGGCAGTGAATATTAAAAATTATAAACTACAAGTAAAAGAATTAATTTATTAAATTTAAAAAGAAAAATGCCCTATTACACATAACCTTAAAGACATAGGCCATCAATTGAACACTTTCTTAGAATGAAACCAACTAATCACACAATAAATGAATGCGAGAAGGCTGATCTAAAATAACTGTTAGATGATTGATCCTTAATGAAAAAAAATTTTTTTTTGTTTATATGGTACACTGAAGCCTAACTGAAAAAACTGACCTGAACTGAAAAAATTTCTCTGGTCCAAGTTTCATGTGCCACTGGGATGTAACAAGTTACAAGACAATGCAAGAATTGCATTCTAATTTCAAGCCTTACAGATGTTACCAACAAAAGATTTAAATTCTTAAAATTTATATTTTGTAAATTTTTATTTCATGAATATTTATACATTTTTTTTAGTCAAAGAAATATCTTATTTGGATTTAGTATTAAATAATTGAATGCAAAATTTCGTGTAGGAAACTATAATAAAGAAATCAAGTCACTTATTTTCAACTAATATCCTTTAATAATTTCACAATTTTTTTTAAACATTCTGTTATGTTAAATTTACGTCTAAATTTAATTTTGCATTCTATGTTTTTAACTGTCAATCCATTTTTTTCATTGTAGTATGCAAATGATGCAAATTTCTTATGGCGACTTGCTAAAGCAACTCATTTATATGGAATTTTTGTGCAAAATCAAAACAATATGGAAAAAAAGAAACAGTTAGTTTTTGAAGGTAAAAATTCTTTTTGATTATATTTTATAAATGTGTTTTATTTTAAAATTGTAAAATATTAAAATGTAAAGCAAAATTGAAATAAATTAAAGATAAATATCACTTTATTATAATGAAATATTCATACTTAATTTTTATTATAATTTTTATTATGTTAAGCTGTGACAAATTGTTCTTAATTTTAGAGGCAATTCACTGATATGAATCTAATTTATTTGTGAAACCTGATTTGATGTATGTGTATATAATTCTTGATGGATGTTCAATACTTAACAAATCAATTTCTAAGCTTTAGTTAAAACTAACATTTGAATAACAAGTTTTAAAAACAATTAATATTCTGTATTTTCAAAATTTTATAATTTTATGAATTAACTATTTAGAAACTGAAAGATTAGTACACTAGGCTTCAGTTCAGTAGTAAGTAGTCCCAGTTTAGATATAGATTTTAATAGTGCCTCAGAATTTCCTATAAATAATGTTTCTGCATAATTGGTTATTGTGTGTCAAAAATAACCATTGACCAATCAATCAACTAATTTTATAATTTTTACTTTTAATTTTAAAAATTAAAATGCACCATTTTTTGCATGATGAGGAACTAAAATTTTCTTTTTTAGTAAACAGAGAAATTGTTGTTACTCTAATTTGTACTTTCTTTAGTTTTTTATAATTAGAAAACTACTTGAAGTATAAATTGGAAGTAAAAATCATTTCTTTGTAAACTACAGAAACTGCAAATTAGGAAGTTAATGAAAATGTGATATGATGAATTTCTATTCAAAAGTGTCTAAAATCATTTTGATGTATTGTAAAAATCTTTTTGATGAATTTAATGAACTGCATGTTTGCATCCGCGAATTAAATCATATAATGAAATATAGAATCTGGAAAACATATAGATTAATCTGTTACATTTTTCATTTATTACATTTTTTCTCTTCGATAATAAACATGTCAAAAATGTATTAAAACTCTTATTTCTTCTTTTAAAAACGAATAATTAATTTACAAATTATGTAACAAATTATGGATATTACTGACAGTGATTTTTTTAATTTTTGATAAAAGTGTGTGCATGTGTGTGTGAGTAATCTTCATTAAATTTAAATGCTAGATAAAAAATCATTTCTTTTATTGCAATGTATTATTAATGTATACATTTTCCACATTAAAATTTTTACTGAGAATTTTTTGTCCTATAATAACACATTTATTTAGCAACAAATTTATTTCCCTAGTACTTAATGTTTATTGATTTTTTTCTTTTCTACCTTATGCTGTTTTGATGTTTTGTTAATAATGCTTTAAGAGTTAGAAACAATTTTTGCTTTCCTGTAGCTAAAGTATATGAATGTCCAAATTGTTTCTGAAATACATTCTTAAATCCAAAGAGGAGAAAGAAAATCTAGCCTTTGGGATATTTTTTAATATTATTTTTTTTGTCAAATTAAAAATTTATTATTTTATTTTTAAAATTACTGTAACAACTATAATATAGGTGTGATATAAATAATATTAAGAAAAATATTTTAAAAAACAAATTGACAAACAAAATGTGTCTCCTAAATATTTCTTTCTTCTAAGACAAATTTAAATTGGGTAATGTGATATTTAACACATTAGTTGTATTTAATTTATCTCTTTTTAAATTTAAATTCATATAGAAAAGTTTGATTATAATTTTTAAAAATATCCAAATGAATATTATTTCAATTCAATAGTCTACCCTGTATCTAAAATAGTAGTTTTCATTGAAAATTGACCTTGCAAAATAAATTAAACTCTTTCTTTATATAATTAAGCAGCATAATATTTTTTTGACTTTGAATTTTCATTTAGGCATTTTGTTATTGTTCAATGTAAATATGACTTTTGTGTGTATGTGTTTTTCTCTTATAAAAAAAATTAAAGATATATTAAAAAAAAAGCAAAAGTATTTTACTTTTTAAAAAGATTATTCAATCACATTCATAGAAATAATGATATATCAGTAAGAATGTGCAGTTTAATTGCACAATTTTTATTTAATTGAAAGTAACAATAATATACAGGTGCAGTTTTTATGTTTTGGTCTAATTATTTTATTTATCATTTTATCACACACACAAATTAAAAAAATTATTTATTTTGTTATGTACTACAAAAGTTTTATGAATTTTTTAATAAAAAGAGAGAACAATGCAAATAAAATTAAATGAGATCATGCCATTTTTTTAACTTGCCTGTTTATTAATTATTAATTTTTTAAAAACTTGTTTATGTTAAAAATGTAAAGTATTAGGTTATATATTGTGGCAAATGATTGTAACAGAAATATTTTAAAATTTTATAAAGACGTTTTGTACTTTTGAATAAAATAATTCCTATTATTAATAATTATAATTATTTTAAGTAAAAAGAGCTAAAATGCAATTTACTCATAAAATGTTTTAATCTTTATATACATATTTAAAGGGTTTTGTTTATATATATTGTTTATTAGAATTATCAAATTATAATAATTATTCTTATTAAATAATAAGAGTCATTTATTTTAAATTAGGAATTAATTTTGAAGGTTATTATTTTGAATTTTTAGGTATAAGTTTTTTTATTTGTTTATTTTGTTTATTAATTTTTGTTATTATTGTCATTTTTTTTTTTTTTTTTTTTCCAAAATATTTCTTTAAAATATATTTGAATTTTTTAGCTTTTGAATATGCAGAAAAAGCTTATGAATTAGAAAAAGAAAACCCAGAAATTCATAAATGGTATGCTATAACTGTTGGATCACTTGGAGATTATGTTGGAATGCAAGATAGAATAATAAATGGCTATACTTTTAAAGTAAGCAATAATGCTAGCATATAATTTTCTGAATTTATTTATGAATTTCAGATTTCAGTTTTTTTAAATTGCAATCTCATGACAGTTAATTATATATAATTAAGGTTTTGTTGTTATTATTTTGAGTTGTGACGCTGTGTGAATATACAAATGCTTAATTCAATATTCACACACACAAATTAAAAAAATTATTTATTTTGTTATGTACTATAAAAGTTTTATGAATTTTTTAATAAAAAGAGAGAACAATGCAAATAAAATTAAATGAGATCATGCCATTTTTTTAACTTGCCTGTTTATTAATTATTAATTTTTTAAAAACTTGTTTATGTTAAAAATGTAAAGTATTAGGTTATATATTGTGGCAAATGATTGTAACAGAAATATTTTAAAATTTTATAAAGAAGTTTTGTACTTTTGAATAAAATAATTCCTATTATTAATAATTATAATTATTTTAAGTAAAAAGAGCTAAGATGCAATTTACTCATAAAATGAATTATATATAATTACAAATATAATTATATATAATTAAGGTTTTGTTGTTATTATTTTGAGTTGTGATGCTGTGTGAATATACAAATGCTTAATTCAATATTCATTAATAGTCCTTCTAACAAGTGACCATTTTAAATGTCTTTCCTTTGAGAGTAGTAGAAAAGTCTACCCCACTCATGAAAAATGCATTGTATTGTACACTTTGCAATGCATATTCTACTTGCTTTTATATTTTGTATCATTTTCTTGATATTAGTTAATGTTATATAAGCAATATGATCTACTTTTTAATCATAATTTTTTATTTTTTATAAATTTTTGTAAATTTGCTTATTAATGTTTTAATTTCAAACTAAATAGCAGTGACTGTTATCCAAATAACATATTGCAGCTTTAGATTATCAATAAGTTTTTGGAAACCTGAATTATTTTTGTTATTGTGGAAATTTGTAAGTTCATATAAAGAACATGTTTTCTTACTGAGAATAGGGATTTTTTTCATACTGAGTTCTTCTGTTTCATTTGAAACACTTTTCCTAAATATCATTTGTTCTATATTCTCAAAGCACTATTTATTATTATTTTTTTATTAAATCAAGCAACAATAGCTTAGAAAGGTGTATTTTCTCTCAGTAAAATTATTGCTTAATTTCAATTTAACATTTTTTGATGGGCATTTGTCATTCTTATATTAGATATGATCAAACTTTTATTTTAGTAACTGAAATAAAAATGTGAATTCTGTGTATGAAAAAAGCATTTTTCTATTTCTTTGTTATTTATAGTAGGTTTTATTTCTTTGAATTTTTTTTACAGGCATTCATTCAAATAGGAATTTTTGCATGCGTCACTTATTGTGTTTTTCAAAACAAAATTTACATTTCATACCATCTATCTTCATCATCTTTAATTATATATTCAAAATTTAAAATTATAAGTAAAAGTTTATATACTATATGTATTGCTTAATATTTTTCTTTTCCAAGGAACATGTTGACAAGGCTATTGCATTGAAACCTTTTGACCCTTCATTACACTACATGTTAGGTCGATGGTGCTTTGAGGTAATTATAATGTTTACTTGTACATTTTCTATAAATTATAAAAGAATAAACATCTACTTTGGATGACATTTTACAAAGAATTAAAAAGATATTTTATTTAAAATAATGTTGAAAATTATATATAATAATCAATATATTTGGATAAAATTTAAATGTGTTTTTTGTATGCAAATCTTACGTAAGAATTTACTTTTAATAATGGGCTGCTAATTATCTTATATGTTTATAAAATTCAAATAGTTTTATAATGAAATATATTTTTTACATAAAATATTTTCATTCATTCTTAGTTTTAAATTATAAGTGGAATTCGGCAGTAACTTAGAACTTGAGGTAAAATATCTCAATAATATTTATTTTCTGGGGTTATAAATTTAGTTTTCTTTTAATGGAAATACTTCACAATAAATAATATTGGTCTTTTATATAATTTTGGTCATTCTAGCTTTTAGTATTAAAAATAAATACCTTTCATATTAGCATTGTATCATACTCCATATACTCTATTATTGAAAAGAATGCATTTCATGTTACAACTGTATTCATATGTCAGTCCTGTAAACTATTTACATTTGCTATTTTGCCCAAAAACAGATAGTTAGAAATTTCATTAAGATATTGGAATACTACATTTAAATACACTGAAGTAGCATCTTATTAGTCTTTTGATTTTCATTGCTAGTTTCATGGGACATAGATTTACAATTATTTAGAAATGTGCTTATTATCTGCAATCATGACGATTTTGATCATTTTTTCTTGTTAGCATTAATTTTCCAGTGATCTTGTGCTACATTGCTTCTTTATAAAGTAAAGTTTATTTCCATATTCTCAAAGTTCTTGTACTGTCTCACACCTGACATAATTTCTCAATTAGCAATTCTTTTGTGACAACACTCCTTAGAAATTTATTTTTTAATAACTATTATAAGCTAATCTGAAAAATTTTGGTTAGACAATTAATTTTATTTAAGAAAATCAATCTTAATTTTAAGTTAGTAATGTCCTGTATGGAATTTGCAAATTTAAAATTTAGTAGAGTCTAATCTTTTTTAATTAAAAATTTTTTAACATTATTGGAAAAGTGAATTATTTGATATTATTGTATTCGTAGGTTGCTACATTGTCATGGTATGCAAGGAAATTAGCTTCTACTTTATTAACTGCTCCTCCTGAATCTACATTAGAAGAAGCAAGAATACATTTGCTAGAGGTTTGTTCTTTAAGCAAATTCATTCAATTTATTGAAATGTTTCTTATAAATTTTAATTAAAATTATAACTGATATAAGATAAATTACAATACAAGTTATGTGTTATCCCTTTATATACCTTATTTATTATCATTTTAAATTTTCACCTTTGTTCAATATTTTTTTTTTTTCCAAAATTTTAATAATTCTAAATTTGGATTACTTTTATTACAGTTTAAAATAATGTGCTATTTTCAAGTCTTGTGTAGTGTTTTACATTATTTATGAGTTTTTTATTGTATAGTTTGTTGCTTTTTGTGTACTTTTTTGTAATTTTTGATATAAATATGAATAAAAATTTATTCAGTGATGTCATTTAATTTTTCTTTAAGTGGTAAATTTTTATTAATTGTTTTAGAAATGCAAAAATATTATAACTGCTATGTTTTTTATGATCAAATACATTGAAAATTAATGCCTGTAAAACTTAAAAATATATACTTATTTTTTAATTTTAATCAGTTGAGTTAATTAGTTGAGATGTTAATCAGTTGAGATGTTTCAGTTATACTTTGGTTTTAAGTTTAAAATTTTTAAAAATATATACTATCTTACAAAATTTAAGCACAAAACAAGGTATGAAAAAAATATTGCTTTGATACACATTGAATGTTACAGGAAAGCAACTTAGTCTGTATAAATAACAATTATTCATAAAAAAAGAAAAAAACTACTTGTAAAGATAAAAATAAATTTAAGCTTTTTCTGAATATAGGGTTATATTTGGATTATAGACAATGAATGCGAAATTTAAAATAACTAAGAAGACAACAATAAATAAAATGAGCAAAATGAAATTTATAAAAAAGAGACAGTAAAGTATGAGAGCACTTTACCCTTTGATATGCTTTCTTTGAAATAATTTACTACTGCCCAGTCAGGTAGTTGCCATTTCTCTTGTGAAGCACTTTCCACATTTGTAGAAGTAGCTTGAGGTAGGTAATATATGCACCAACATAATTTAGGGCATCCTTTACATTTTAAACATGTTTCTGTCTATGTGAATTCAATGCTCATTATGTACTTATAAACTTTTCACAAGTAATCATAAATGATGACAGGTTTGTAGAGATACTCATTATTGCCTATAAAATAAAATAGCCCAATACTGTAGTATATAGTTTTGCATTGGTATATTGGTTTTCGTCTCAATACCATATATTCAATACAGAACCAGATCGGCAAACATTTGATTTATACTGTTATATCTCAATAAAACGATTAACCATATTGTACAAACAACCATATATTTCAAATTTTCTACTGTGTATTGGGTTCTAAGATTTTCATCTTGATTTTTAACATTTGCTTCATTCATAACACTTGGAAAATCTTCATATTTTTCTATGTATTTTTTTAACAATTTTTTAAGCATCACATGTTTCTGAAATATTTTTTATCGAAAATGTTCTTTTGACATTTGAAATATTTTATTGAAGGAAAAAATGCCGCTTTCTTCAATAAAATACTTCAAATATCTGAAGAATTATTTTTTTTTATTATCATTAATGATTATTATTTGGATCTTTTATTTATGAAATGATTTGTTTTTATTTTACTTTTACTTAAGATTTAGATTAATATCATAATATTTTAGTAAATTTTAATGTGTGCTATCATGAGGAAGGCATTCTTTGCAAAGTTGAATTATTTCTGCTCTGTTATTTCTTGAGAGTGCTAACCTAATAATTCTCTATGCATTTATGAAATTTTATTCTGTACATACACAATAGTTATAAATTGATCAGTTGTTAATTGCTATTTTTGAAATTTTTTAATATCAGAGATTAATTATTTCTATTTCATGGTATTTCTAACTCAATATTTGGTTTAAATTCATAAATTGTCATTGAATAAAATAACTACTTAAAATTTTTATTTGGCAATTTTTTTATTTTTGATAAAGATAACATGGAAATAAATGTATTCTTTCTAGCTTTACAGTTCTATCTTTTGAACATTGATTTTAGTGTTAAAATCATGAGGTTTAGTTTTATTTTATAAATTACCTTTAAAAATCTATTTCATCTTGCAATTTTGTTGATTCTTGTATTTCCTTTTAATATTTGTTTTGTTAAAACTGATTACTTTATTATTATAGGCTGATAAACTGAAACCTGATTGGAAGGAGAATCTCTTAGTCTTAGCCAAAGTAAGAAACTAATGAAAATTATAAATTTTATTATTGAAATCATTATTGCATAACATATTATCTGCATTTTTTATATTTATCAGTATTAAGTTTACTTCAGTGTTACATAGATAATTAAATTGTTTTAAACTAGAAAACATTACAATGTTTTCAAAAAGGATGATTAGTTTAGAAATTAATGATATTAATCTACCTAGTCAATTTAAGCTAAATTAATTAAGTTTCTTATGAAATATAACTTCTTTAACATAAAATTATATTTTTACAAATATTCCTTCATTTTACCTATATTAAAGTCAAAACTAAAGTATAAGACCATTTTTATACTTAGCACAACTCCATTATCATCTTCTATATAAAGCCCATTCAATATGAAATTGTGTAGAAGACTTCTAACACAATCACATGTTCTAGTGATGGAAAATTTCAACTATTTGTTAAATAATATGTTTTTTTAGAAAATATCTTTTTACCATTGCCTTCTATTCAACTGCAGACTGCTTCCCTTTTAGGATATATATTATTGAGTTCAAAAATCTAATATATGTGTTTATAGTTTGAGTAATTAATTATATAATATATATATATATATATATATATATATATATATATATATATATATACAAACACATTAATTGATATATACATATGTATGTATTATTACATGTAATTATTGGAGTGAAACATGAATATTCAAAAATACTGTGTGAAAATTAGCTAAAAAAATTTCTGAAATGTAGATGGAGCAATCAAGATTCTTGTTATCTTAGCGTAACTAATGAAATAAAAATCATAGAATTTTTTGTACACAGTGCCAGATATATTGTACTAATATAATGTTTATATTTTCAGTCATGTACTAAAATTCAAAAAATAAACAAACATAAAAACGTTAATATCTTTATTCAGTCTATTAACGTTGCATATTTTTAAAATATTGCAGCTAAAATATAAATAAAGAAAAATTTGCTCCTATAAAGTAAGTTTATAAATTGTTAGCTATACTGTTTATGAGGATGTTTAAATTTGCAAATAATTTCCTGTATTCATAATTTAATTCGTACACGAAAAAAATTTGCTTACAAAATCTATTGCAGTTTTAAGTTAAAAATCTAAACTAATAATTTTCACTGGTTATAAGCTGAATTTAAATCCAGTTTGTTTAAAGGAATAAAACAAAGTGGGTTACAAAATGTGTTTAAAGCATTTTATTTTGTATGAGTGTGTGATATGAAGTATACTTATTAGGTTTTTGTGGTATCTTTGTAAGAATATATTATATAAATAATTCATATATATATATATATATATATATATATATATATATATATATATATATATATATATATATATATATATATATATATATATATATATATATATATATATATATGCTATGTAACCATATATATAATTGAATATCTTGTTTTCATTTATTTTTTATTTGTAGTTTATGATGATATGTAATAACTTATTCACTCATTTTATTTACAAACTAATGGGTTATTTACAATCAATATTTACAAAATTGTTTTTATGTAGACATACATTAAAGATGGAGAATATTCTAAAGCAATATCTACAATTGATAGAGCTTTACAAATTCCTATTGATGGCGAAGCTGTGAGTATATTTATTTTTTTTATACAAATTAATTGCTTTTAATTTATATCAATTTTCCTTTAATGAGTTAAGTTTTAAAGAACAAGTTGATGATAAAAGTATATTTCCGCTGGAAGAAGCTAGATTTAGTTTTCTCGTAAGATTTTAAAAATACTTTAAATTCTATTATGTATATACACAATAATTATAAATTGCTTTATTAGCTATTTCTGATTATTATAAAAATGTATTCTATTTTTCATCATGACTAATATTTTACATTCATTAGAATTAAATGTAGAATAAGGCAATTAATATATTTAATTTATAGAATTTATTATTTTTATTAATATATGTTACTATGTTTATTAATATTAAATCCTCTTGACTTATTAAGCTGAAATTTAATCAGTTTTAATTTAATTTGATTCTTAAATGGATAGAAATATAAGATTATATAACTAAACATATTTTGGGTTAAACTTAGGTATTATTATGTCGTACATTGCAAATAAAATTTCATCTCATATTGATTTAAGAGAATATGAAATATTATTAATGCAGTGTTTTTAATTTTTAAAACCATAAAATTTATATCTTAGGCTTTCGCTTCAATTTTGTGTAGCCCCTTCTGAGTTTTTATATAAATGAATGAAATTTTGCTTTGTTTCAGCAGTCTTCTCTTGCATAAATTTAGAATTTTATTTATTTTTATATTTAATATTGTACAAAAATTTATATTGTGTACATTTTGGACTTTAAATAAATGTATTTGAAAAAAGGGAAAAAAATACTTATTTAAATGAATGTACTAATATAAGTAATATTGTGTAAATAATAAGTTCGAAAGATTTTGCTTCTATCAAACAGTTAGAATATCCTTTGAATTTTTTAAATACTTGAAATTCTGCTATTTCAGCTTTTTAATGTGTCCATATCTTAATTATAATCAAAATGAATGTTTGGATAAAAAAATGTTTGATAAAAATGTTTGAAACTAAAGTGCATGAAATAAAAATAATTGCACAATATATACAATTACAAAATATTTTTAACTGAGTCAAAATGCTTCAAGCTAAAGTGTATATTGTTAAAAAAAAATAATAATAAATGCACAATATTTTACATAAAAATAATTTTGTTCCCCACTAAATATATAGAGGATACATTTCATAAATAATTTATGCCATAAATATTAGCAACAAGAAAATTTTACCTTGCACATGACAGATTTTTGATCAGGATATAAAATAAGCTGCTTGCAAACTTCTAATCTTAGCAACTGAGAAGCTGAAGAAGTGGCTTCACATAAAGATGAAACTAAGAATCTACTACGTTGTTCTAAACTTGACTATAAAATAATAAAAATTTAAAGATATAGCACAACATAAATAGAAGCAAGAAAAAATAATTCCATCGTAATTTACAGTACAAATTTTTAATTTTACATAATTTTCGATAGTAAAAAGTACAAAATACATTAAGAACAAAAAAATAAAATAATAAATTTGAAATATAAGACATATTTTCATTGGTTGCATACAGAATCTTAGCAATATAACTCCCTAAAATTTTTTTTTTTAAAGAAAATATTAATGGTTGAATATTTGCCATTAAAAGTTAATGCAAAACATAGAAAATGAAGTTTTAAACAAAAAATAACAAAAATTTTAAAAAAAGATTAAAGAAACACAACACACCTAATAAAAAAAACTACCAAAAAATGAAAACAGAGCAAGAGTAGAACTTAAGTAAAAACATTATCATTCAAAAATACTCAGAGTAATACTTTCAATCATTCATAGCAAATGCATATAATTATAATTAATTTAACAAATTCACAGTAACTATTTACTGTTATTATAACATACAGTAAAGAAAGAGGAAATATCAATAAATTTTTTGCCTTAAAAAATCAAGATTTCATTCTTTCTATTTTAATTCACAAGTTTTCTTCCTTTTTAAAAGAAAAGGAAAGTTTTTGGTAACAAATTTTGAATTTTTATTAACCTTAATTAAAGTGAACAATTGTAGTTTTTTTCCTCTTTATATAATCATGTATTTAAAACGAAACAAATTTCAAGACAATTATATTTAAAAGTATTTGTTTTTAGTTTTCAAGCTTTTAAATTTATTATTGTATCTTATGTCCAAATTAATATGCAATCATGTGAAATTTAGTTGCTATATTATTATTATTAGTACTATTATTATTATTAGCTTTAATTTTCATAATTTACAAAACTTAACTGTTTTAATGATTCTGAATGACTATCTGTCAATTATTCTAATGAAAATTTTATTGTTATCAATTTAATTTTGTGTTGTTGGTTTGCATGAATTCCAACTTAGATAACAATATAAAAATATATATGTGTCTGTATATGAATTAAATCTGTGTTTCATTTAAAAATAATGATTTTTTGATTTATTTAATTAATTTTGCATGAAATTTTCAATAATTCTTATTTACATTTTTAAAATTACATCCTGATCAAAAAATATTTAGTGTCTAGTGAAAGAAATCAGAATAATTGTAACATTTGATAATTATTTTAAATTTGATTTTTAATTCTTTAAAATTTCCTTGTATTGATGACTTTTTAAAATTCTGTATTATCTTTTTACAGGATGAAATCAGCCACAGAGAACTTGTTGAACTTGAAAGCCAATATCAAACATATCGTTCATCATAAAGTGCATCATGTAAAGGCAGCCAATTTTTAAAATTATCTATTTAAAAGGAATTTAATTCTCATATATATATATATATATATATATATATATATATATATATATATATATATATATATATATATATATATATATATATATATATATATATATAATATATATATATTATTTAAAATATATTGTTTTTCTTTTGTATATTATAATGGTGCTTATTATACTTTTCATATAAAAATATTGTTTTTAAGGAAGGAAAATCTTTTTTTTTTTTATAACTTACATTATTTAAAATGTATAATTATTTGGTATGCTGAACTGGTTATGTTATGGTCTAAAAATTTTGCCATCATACAAGTGTTGTATTTATTATCAAATACAGTATAAACTATGTATAAAATATTTATATATTATGCCAGTTTTCTTAAGCACCTTAAATAAATTTTCTAATTTTAAATAAAATATGTCATTTATTTACTATGATCAGTGTTTATTTATGATTTATTATATTAAATATTTATGTTTCATCTTTTTGTAATTTTAAAGAAAAGATAAAATATTATTGGGTACAAAATGAGTTTTACATAAGAATATAAAATTTATGATTTATAGAGAAATTTTTTTCACACAATGTTCTTTTTATAGCTGAGCAATATTTATATTTATTAAAATTATTTTTGTCTTATGTTAGTGTGTCTTCTAAATAAAAAATTGTAGTAGCATAAAAATGTTAAGTCACTTTTTCTAAAAGTATATTATTTTTTGTGATCAAATATTCATAATTTCTAAAAAAAGTTTTTTTAATTTTGAATTAGCTAAATATTTTTTCATGTGGTATTAAAATTCAGTTGCAATTTTTATTTAATTTTAAAAGTTTCAATGTACAAGTTTACTATATAACTAGTTCATGTTTTGTTTCTAGTAATTGTGAATAAGGATTTTGTTTCTGATGAATGTGCAATGTTATTTTGTTATTGTTGGATGACATAATTTATACATTTAAGGGACCTCATGTATGTCTAGCTATTTTTAATGTTTTTATTATATTCCTCTATGTTATTGACAATTGTTATATGACAGACTTCATTTCCTTTTATATTTTGTTTTGAGAATATAGACAAATGACAAAAAAGGAGCATAATTTTACATAAAATTATTTTTATTTATCACATTAAATGTTCTGTTGCTCTCAATTTCAAAAATATTCTGGTTATTTATTAAGTTGTAGTTGAATATCATAAGTTTTTTTTAAAGATATTAAAGAACTTTTGTATTGCTAATGCAAAATGTATAAACAAACCTTATATTTAATAAACCATAAATATTTAATTAAAATTTAAAATTAACTTTTTTACAATTTATTTGTAATTTTTCCTTCATCCAAGAGAATAATGTAAGCTGTATTATTTTTTTAATACTTTCTTCTGGAATTTAAATTATTACTGGTTTGTTTTTTGTTGCTTTTAAGCATGAAAATATTGCTTTTCAGTTTCTATTATGAAACTGAATTTTAAATAAGCGATTCATTTATACCACTAAGGTTAAATTATTTACTGCTTCAATTATTAGAGTTCATCAATATAGTATATATTTATTTAGGCATCTTAAATCCTACTTTTATTATCTGTGTAAAATTGAGAAAAATATGACTACAAATTAAAACTATATGATCAGTCTCTAAGATTTTAATGCAGTTTTACCAATGCAAACTTTCTAAGAAGCATATTAGTAAAGTTAGATTGAGTTGAAATATTTGTCAGTTTCTTATGGTTCCTAATGTTAAATGTATTCAGAGTATTTAAAAATATCGTTGACTTCTTAAAAGTTATTAATGTATCTGTATTTAGTTTATACATCAATAAAGATTTAAGATCTTATTTTTTCTTTTTTGATATTTTATATTAAGGAATAATAACTGCAATAATTGTGATAAAATTAACAATGAATTTGAAAAAATTTTAATGCAGATATTTGCATTTTATTGAATATTTTTAATAGGTTATATTTCTTTTATATGTATACTTAATTAACTTAAAATGTGTTTAATATTTTTAAATGAATTTATTTTTTTAATCTGCAAAAGTTTTATCAAGTACATATTAAAATTTTTTCTTGGTACTTAATAAAAAATAGTCGAAGTTTTTATGTAAACATTGTTTGTGTTTTATTATATCTCTAAAAAACATTAAGTTAAAAGATATTTTTTTATTTAAATTATTTGTCAACTTCCTGTACCTCGCTAAAATTTCTTTTTTTCATAAAATTCAGTAGTAAAAAGTTATATACTAATGAAATATTTAACTGAATCAATAATTTTGATTGTTATATTAAAATAAATATTCTTTAATTTGAAATTTTTATTTAATTTTAAAAGTAGCACTCATTTATTTTAGTGTATCTATCAATGTAGCAGAAGAAAATTATAGTTATTTCAAGATGTAAATCTTTTGCTGCAGCTATTCACTTTTGTTTACTTCTGCTATTTTTTATTTTTTCAAAACAAATAATTAAAAGTGTTTTAGTACATTAAACTATTTTTATTTATTAATTTTTTACTTAATTACTTGATTTAGCTGGTAGTTAAATAAACTTTATGCAATTAAACTTATTTAATGCTTTGTATAAAATTTCTATAAAATTATTTGCCTCTACAGATGTTTTAAAAAATTACTTGCATCTATGCAAAAAATATTTATGAACTTATTTAAAAAATATAAAAATAATTATTTAGAAATCAGAAGTATCCTGTATTATAAAATTAAATCTTGTTAATTAAGTAATAATATTTTAATATTTATTAATATGGTTATTTTGAAGTGTACGAGAGAAATTTCATTTTCTATCTCACTGGTTATATTATATATTCTACTTAAAACATATTTTTCCATTATGCTTTGAGAATGCATTTTAATTTTACTTCACAAGATGCATTAATATAACTGTATTTTATTATCTTTTATTTATGATGTTTTCAAGAAATGTTGTCAACAAGCTGAGGGAGCATTTTATATTTGTTTTTGTGATATCTTTTCATAATTTATTGTTATTGTATTAATTTGTTATTGTATTATAATGTATTAATTTAAATTTCATGTTTGTTGAGTTACAACCTATGAAAACTTATCAATTTGATTTAGTGGATTATAGTCTATGATCAAGTTCTTTAATTTCTTGATGTGTATATTCTTTCCTTGTTTAATATTCTTTTATTTATTACTTGTAATATTAAATTGTCATAGCATGTAAACAAATTGAAAATACTATTTATTTTTTTTAATTAAGGAAATTTAGTGATGTCTACATACTCTATTGTAGTTTTTATCTTTGTTAGTTGATATTGTTTATCCATTAAATAATTTTGACCTTATTTGAATGTCATTTAAATTTTGTGTTTAAAAGTAACATTAAATTATTGTTGATTATTAGGGACCTATGTAAAGCAGTTTATGGACATCAACTTGTGTTAACTATTTATTTATAATTGGAATTAAAATAAAATAAAAATTTACTTCTCAATTATTTTATATTAATCATTTATATAAAGGAGTATTATTTTGTTTGATAGATATGATAATATGAAAATACTAAAATAATAGATAATATTTTAGATTTATTAGATGATATTGTTTAAGGAATTTTAGAACTACTTATATTTCTAACAGTATGAAATTTAATTAAAGTATCACGAAAATTTCTTAGAAATGTTTGTAACTAATGACTTTTAAAGAAATGGGAATGTCTTGCAAAGATTGACGCTCATTTTCAAATAATAAACAATTTCAAGAATAAGATACCTTTATAATATTTTTCAAAATGAGTTTAATATATATATATATGTTTTTCTTATAATATATCAGTATTTCTGAAAATATTTTTCATAAATAATGGATAAAAAGGGTTTTTGAATAAATGTACTGCAAATAAAAATTTTGCTTTTCTTCATATATACTGAGATTTATAAAAATTATATTAGTGTTGAATTAGTGTGTGTTTGAATATGGTAAGATCTTTAGCTACATGTATTTATCATAAAAGTTTCAAGATTTGAATTTTAAAATTCATAACCATAATTTATATAGATATTTTGCACATAGATTTTTCTCTTTTGACTGGAAAATTCTATTTAAAAATGAATACAAACTATTCATTTTTATTATGAATGTTGAATGGGAAGATAAAAATATTCATATTTAAATTAGATTAGTAGTGTTTTTAGTTGTGAAACTTATTAAAATTTTTAATTTTGCTCACTTTTGAATGTTAAGCATTTTTATGTAATATGTAAATGCAAATTTATCGTGATTCAATGAAGACTCAAGAGTTGATTGTATGTTTAATGATTTTTTTTTGAACAATTTTTATCAATTGTTCTTATCTTAAAAATATATCTTTCACTTGTTCAGCTGGAGTTTGTTGAAAGAATGTTGCAGCAAGTAGTATTGCACTTAAAATTGTGATTTAAATGTTCAAACGTTAGATTCGAACTTATGACTTAATGATGTGATGATGAAGTCTGAAGTTGTTGTAAACTGTATTAGTTGCTTTGTTTCCCAATTAAAAAAAATTTGAACGCTGTTTGTAAAAATTGTTTTAAATGTTTTGTAAAATATTCTACTTTGAAATATGTGATATGTTTAAAAATGTTCATAAAATTTAAAATTGGTTTTGTTTTATAAATTTAAACTGTAAATATATTATGTGAATATGTAATTAATAAATGTTATATTTTTTCTGAAATAAAAATGATCATTCCAGTGCCTATTTTTGTAATTTAAAATTTCGTGTAAGATTTTTATATAAAAATTAAAGATTCTGATTTTATTTTTGTATCCCTTCTTGTCTTTACAAAAAATACAATGCAATAAAATAATATAATATAATCAGTTACATAGGATGTCTTAAAAAGCTTCTAAAGACCTATATTTTTATATTTAATCATCATAAATATGTATTTATAGTTTGCAAAAATGAAACTCAATTTGAAGAGGCATTTGAAACGAAAAGGTAATTTTCTAGATAAATTTAATATTTATTATCTCTCCCCCCCCCTTCTGATATAAGTGATGCAAATGCAGTTCTAATCTAAAGTGAAATATTAATCTTTAGGTTATGTGTGTTAGTTATTAATAAGAAACTTATTTTGGTAATAATTGTTTAAAAAATAATCTTATGTCTAATAAATAAAAAATAAATTTTTTTTAAAAAATTTTTTTATGCTATAACTAGATAGCAATATCAATATTGGAGATTTTGGGAGGAGAAGGATATTATGCATTTGTAGGGTGTGCAAACCTTACCAAAGGAAAAAGAAAAGTATGCAGCATAGAATTAATGGGAAAAAAAGTATTGAAAAAGTAGCTTTTTTTAAATTTATAAGATACTAATTGTTTTTAGATGTTGACTGAAATGAGAACAATGAGGTGTTCCCCCTCATAAAAGATGTGATCTTTAACTTTAGTAATTATTCATATTAAACTCACTATTCTTGACAGGTAAGTAGTCCAATTAATATGTTAAATATTTCTCGAGTGTTTCTTCAGTAGCTAGGTTCCTTCTGAAAGAAATCAGACTAAAGCATCCATTCATAATTTATAGGACTTGAATTTTGGCAACATATTTCGAATATATTGCCAACATTCATCATGTTAGTATCATTTTTCTTCGCATGTTCCTCAGATAAATATTATTTAACTTGTAAAACACAAATATATTGTATTTCCTTTAGCATCATTTTTCGTGAATAACCATCATGGGCTTCTTATCATAGCTGTAGTTATATATATATATATATATATTTATGCTTTAAGTGTATCAGACAGAAAGTTTTATTGGTTAAAAACATATTGACTTTGCTTCCATTATGGTACTAAGTTTTACTTACCTTTCCGAAATCTCTCAAATTTTTCTAGTTTTTTAATCGAAGTGACCCTGAACAATGACTTTCTTAATCTTAGAATAGCTCATTTCTCTAGTTCCTTTGCTTATTTATTGCAATCTTCGAGCTCACCGATCGCATAATTGCCAACTCTACTGATTTTATCGGGAAACACCTGATTTTTGGCACTTTCGGTGAAAAAATTTAAAAACAGCTGAAATTTTGCTGGAAAAAAGTTTATTGATTTGTTTTAGGAACTTAAATAGCAACAGATTGTGCACTAATACAATAATATATATATTATTTTTTTTTTTAATATGTCCCTCAGAGTTTCGAGTACGCAGTGAGAGGATGACGCTGTAACCACTAGGCTGCCAAGACTTCAACGAGTTGGCAGTCATATAATTAACATTCTGAGTAGACATTAGGTGCCTGTACACTTAAAGAGTTCAATTAAGAGGAATATTTCTATAGTTATTAGTAACATAATTAGGAAAAAGTTTCCTTCAAACAATGTATTTGTCCTAAAAATAAATTTATTAATGTTTTAGTTTTTGTGTAATTTTATAAATTTAATACTTATAAATTGCACTTGTGTAGTAAAAATTGCCTTATAAAATAAATATTGAGACGTTGATGTTTATTTTTTACATGTAATATATTCTTTTATCTTCCATAGTTCTTTTATAAAGTTGATAAATATTTTATTAAAAAATTAACACAAAATATGTTTTTAACATAAATTGTCTAATATGTATAATCTAAACAATAAAATTGACTTTTTGCAGTTTGAAACATTCTATTTTAAGCAAAAATGTCACTATAGTAGTGTCTCCTGATTTTTTTCTCTCCAAGGTTGGCAGGTATGCGATTGTTCAATATCACGTAAAATTGTGTCTTCCTACTAAATTGCACTAGCAAATTCACTTCATAAAATATATTAATATTGTTCTGTTGCCGACAATTAATAATTGCATTTGTTTTGTGTGCTTTCATGTTACTTTTAAGGTTTCCCAAATCGTTATTTTTGTGCTGACAAATCTCCATTTTTGTTATTACTAAGCTGATTTCAGTGTCATATAAGGTTAGAGTATACCCTTTAAAATAATAGCTGTGCTGTGAATGGCACTCAGTTTTCTACTAAATAAGTTGTTACTCTGTCATTCAACGGCCGTTTTTGGCACACGAGGACTGAGACGCACACACTTTTTATTGGTTTCCGAACCACTGTAAGACCGAGATGAGATTCAAACCCACGAATTGTTCAACCGAAAGCCATATCGATAACCATTCGGCTGCTAACTCACGATTTAAAATATTGATTAGTAATTTCTAAAACTTCCAATTTATTTTACATTCCTTGCATATAGTGGCCATCATATTTACTTCATAGCTTCAACGAATTTCAAAGGAATGAAACTTAATTTCATTAGATTTTTAATTTTTTTCAGCTTTGACAGCATTTAATGGTTGCATCTAAATGGATTTTATTATGGAATTGAGTGAAAGCTATTTGTGTCTCTAAGAATCGTATATATCCAAGATGTGTATTTTATTCTCTCCAAGTCCAATCTATCACTTATCAAAATTGATTATTTTATGAGAAATTCAACAAAAGTGAAATTAAATTTAAAAAAATAATTATTTGATAAACACTTAATATTCATCAACAGTTGGAATTTTTTTCTTAAAAATCTAATTATGTTGAATTTACTTATTTTAATATAATTTTGAAAAATAAACTCATGTAATATTTTAATTTGTTCATAATATTCTAAACATTAGGCAACTTTAAAATAGATTAACATCTATGTAAATAAATATTAAAATTCCAACTGGCATTTGAACGCTGATCATCCTTACAAGAAAGTAAACTATCTCTATAGGATAAAATACCTTGGAATTATCTTCCCATTTGCAAAGTTGTTTTAATCTCTTAATATACCCAACTGTGTATTAATATTGAAACCATATGCTTATAATCACTGCCACGCATGAACGCAAATTTGTTTGATAACCCAACAATTAACACACAATTTTTATCAAATTACTTTTTTTAGTATTATTATACTGATCTATTATACTGTTAATAATTTCCAGGTTGCTTGGTCACCCACTGATGTTTTTAAATTATTTACTTTCTAAAAGTAGCTCAGAGCTTGAATCAAATTTTGATTTGACCATTCTTCATATATTTTCATCGAGATAATAACTGAACAATTAATTAGTTCAGCAGTTCATGAACTGTAGGTCCGGTCTAATAGCCTTCATATGTAAAAAATGTCCCTTGAGCAACCAAACCAAGTCAGCAGTTCGTGGACTGAAAAATCTCGGCTCGAACGCAGATATTTATAAAGATATGGAATTCCTTTAAAACTATAAGTTTTCTGCGCATTATTTCATGTTTTTATTTATTTATTTATTCATTTTTTTTGTATAGATTTGTGACTTTAAAAGCAGTAAATCAAATCTTCGTACAATTTTAAATTTTTATTTTAAATTTTCCCCGTGAAACATTTGATTTTGGAAAATAATTTTGTATCTAGATTAGAAGGACATATTTTGGCACATTTAACGCATGATAACTCTTCATGATGATTTAAAATATTTTAGTTTAACTTAGTATTTATTATAACTAATCTTCTTTCATCAAAATTAGAAGAAAAATTCTTTTATTAAATTAAGAAGAAAAAATATAAACTCACTTGCTAAAACTATCCATTCATTTATGTAGGTAAAATCGCGAATATTTTAAACTTCAACTATAAATAACTAGCTTTTAACTAAAACTTGTTTTGAAAAAGTTTGATGCATTTTTTGTAAATTTGTAGCATTAAGTTTTGATCAAAATTTGAAACAATTTATTTTTTAGAAATGCCTTAGTGCAAATGATAAACTTACATATTATTAGTGCATAAACAATCATTTTTTGCAATTCCGTAATTTGATGAATGTAAATTGTCAAAATTTAAGATTCAAATAATTTTGTATAAATTGTAATTAAGAATCATGTTACTAAGCCAAAAAATATGTATCTTCTTCAAAATGCACAAATACTTTAATGTGATTAATTTGGTTTATTTTTATCTCTTATATATTTTGCCTTTGTCCTATATTTAGTTTAATTTTTGTATGTAAGATAGATGAAAATAAAAAAAAAAATCATTTATAGAATTTTATACCTTATTACTTTAAAGTATTCATAATACATTAAAAATTATAAAATAATTAAACGAAACAAAATTTGTTTCTCACACTGAATCAGAAACTGCTTGTTTATCAATGTCATTTTTTGCCCATGAGGGTTAATTAGATCTGAATCTATGGTTTAAAATCGAATACGAATCACTAAAAATATCGAAACCTGACCCGACACTGAAACCCATAAACTTTTGAGTCGCAGGCCAGAGCGATAACTATTCAGATGCTAGCTCAACAAATCACGAATTATATATATATATATATATATATATTTTGTTAGAAACGCAAATATTTATTTTAATAACCATTTAAATAAGAGCTGTTATTTCGTAAAACTAAATTTTCTTATAAATGCTTAAATGCTTTCGCTGTAAGAGCTGTTTTAAGAAGAAAAAATATAAACTCGTTTACATTAAAATTATGTATTTATTTACATGGATAAGATACAATATTTTAAACACGTTAAATAACTATCCTTACAAAGTAACTAAAATTTTTTTGAAAAAGTTTGATACGTTTTCTTCTATTTAGAGAATTAAATTTTGATCAGAATTTGAAATTTTATTGAATGAAGCATGTTTTTCTCAAATTTTATGTACATTTTCTTCTATTCTTAATTGATCTATCAAAATGTTTTATTTATCGTCATTTTTGTGGGAATTTTTATAATTTTTTAAATGATACATTTTTTTAAAATTTTAATTATTTGGAGAAAATTAAAAAAATAAAATTTTTAAAATTTTTCTTATTGAAGTTCTAACAGCATTATTGTGTCATTAATTTATATTAACATTAACCATTTACGCATTAAATGTTCGAATTTTAATTAGTAGTTCTTTAAAACACAGAAAAAAATTTAAATCTTAATTTTTCTTATGAAACAAAATTAGAATTTTTAAATAAATTCATTATTTAAGGAATGGTACATTAACATAATAAATGAAGTTACGTTAACAAAAAAATTAAATTCATTACAATTACATTTAGAATATAAATATTTAATTCATTCACATAAATATTAAGACGCATAAATTTCCTTTTTTCATTTTCTAATTTTTTTCCCTTTATAAATAATAATTCTAATGTTAAAATTAATCGAGATTCTGCAGGGAATTAAAAAAATTTGAAAATGAAATATTATATATCGATATTGAATAAAGGAAGATAAGAATTGTGTATATTCTAACTGTTAAACATATTTGAATACATTATAAATCTAAGGCAACAAAAGGCAGGATACAAGAAAATTTAAATCTGGCAAACACACAACTCGTCCTAACAAGTTTTCATAATATTTCACCATATTTTCCCAGGTACTGAGCACTGCATGTTCATAGGGCCGAATAATAAGTGAAGATTTGAAAGAATAGCTTGAATAAATAAACGACTAATGGTTTCATACAAGAGCAAATCTTTCTCGTATTTGACGCTAGCGGAGTTTTTTCGTTTTGTTCTGATGATGTATTATATTTGGTAACTCCTTTATAATATATATTATGATTCCAGTATAGTTCACCTGCTCAGCGTTTTATCCGAGTGATTTTATTTTCATAACGATTATCATAAATTTTATATAATGATCAAAACTATACTAATACAGGTGTTTAATCCACACAGACTTTTCATTTCAAAGAAAATGAGGACAATTAATAGCATATATTGAGATGCAGGGAACATCTGCATTTTAGATTAAGTTTTTAGGTGAGGTTTGTGTGTGAATATTGGGAGCTAAGTATACATCCTTATCGCAGGTAAGATTTTTCTAATGGTAAGACACCCAATAGAAATTTGATTGTCTTTTGCTCTGCTGAATAATTTGGTATAAAAAAACACTGTATAGTTAACAGCTTACTATTGAGGAAGGAAATTATGTATAAAGAATTGATAAGTTGAACGATTAAATTAATCAATATTTAAAACCAAATGAACAGTATATGAATGTAATATTCATATAAAATTCATATATTGATTCACATAATATTCAGCTCAAATGCAATGACACATTAGTTTTGTATTAAATACTAGAATTCTAAAATATAATCAAGGAATTTAAAAACTATTAAAATTTGTATTTATTATTAAGAATTAAAAGTGAGGTCAGATAATCAGTAGTGCATAATTTCTTTCACTTTTCTTCTGAACTCGCTTTTTTAATTATCTTGGAAATAAATTATACTTTTTTATCACAGATAAGACTGTGATGAAAAAAGTACAATTTAATTTTTCCAGTTGAAACATTTGCAACTTGAGTACCATAAGATTGACACTCCTTTCCAGCCAAGCAATATCAGGTCAATGATGATTTTGGAAATGAATAATTCGCTTTACTGTGGGAATCATCAAATGGGCTCTTGATTCCTGGCTTGTAAGCGAATTGCATGAATCTTTTTCATTCTATTCAGAGACTGCCAGTTTGTGAGGCACTATACACTTTAAGAATTCGTTGATAACAATATTGTCACATAGAATAATTTTTTATTTGCTGTGACCAAAAGACTGTCAATTAGAAGTCTCTTTCGTTTTTTGACTTTGCTGAATATATCTTATTAGCTTTGGATCGTAAAAATGTATATATAACTCAATTTGTATACTTCTAGATTTCACTGCATTGATTTATCATTAGAAACATTCATACAAGTCTTCAAAATAAGGATATTTTTCAGGAGCTAAAGAGTGTCTATTACTAGTACTCAGAATAATAGTTCATTGACTAAAATATTTATTCTTAAATAGAGGATTTATTTTATAACATTATAAAAAGAAAATCATATCAGAAATATTGTTAAATTTTTGAAATAATATTCTGCACACAGTTGTACACATTTTTAAATACACAATATATTTCTTATATAAACTTGCAAGAATTTTAAATACAAGGTGATAATAATTCAACAAAATGTGTTTAAAATTTGTTAAAACGAGAAAATTGTTTTATGTGACTAAACTAAATCAACTAAAATTTTTACTGATGATGTCTTAATTTGAGGTTTTGTTTCTAGAAATAAAAAGTACTTTCAATTTTCCTTTTTTGTGTAAAATGATACTTTTATGTGTCCAAATTTTATAATATCAAACCACTAGAAAATTACTCTGCTTCGGAAAAGAATGTATATTTTTTGCTGTCAATATAGTCAGTTATAATGAAACTCTCCTTTTATCAGGTAATGGGTTACTTAAACTATTTTAATCAACTGAATAATGTTTAATCTGCACCCAAATTCTTCAAGAAGGTTTGTAAAGGGATTCTCATACAGCTACGAATCTACGATGAATAATCATGGATTTCTTTAAGACAAAGACATTTGTTATCAAACTTAAAACAAGATGATGCATGAAACCAAAAATGAAATGGAATGCAAAACCCATAATAATTTGCTGATCCGATAATGAATCAGATAACAGATAATGCATGTGGTAGCAGCAATACACATGTCATATCACAAGAATTCAGTATGCAACATTTGATAGTGTGATAAATTCTGAATAATTTCTTAAAGTCATTCCTTTATTATTGAATAGCTTTCTACTCATAAAGGGAGGGCGGGGGAATATTTATTTAAATGGTTATGGTTGATTCATGGCCTCATCATATTATCTCATCAGGCTCAACTCCATCTCACTGGCAGAACTGTTTTTTTTTATTTAATTTCCTACAGTCTTCAACAAATTTTATCTCATTGTTAAAATTAACATTGTAACAAGGATAGACATCAAGATTCATATTTGCTCGTTATTTTCGCGAAGAAATAATGAGCAAATATAAGTGATAACTTTAAGATGAGAAGTATATTCTGTTAATGGCTAAAAGTGTGGAACTTTTTACAATCCCATTCCCTTAAAAGAACAGTTTTATAAAATCACATATGTTTTAATGAAAAATTAAGTGCCTCATCAAATTACTTTATTTGTGCAAAACCTTCTAGTACAAAGATTTTCCGGGAATAGCATAATTTGCAACTACTTAGTTTGCTTGTTCGCCTGATTTAATTAAATATAAATTATGGATGTAATAGATTTAAAGAACTACACTTATTATTGTGACGTTTCTAATTTAGTTGATTTAAGTGAAAGAAATTTCCCCTTTTTTTTCAGTTTTTAACAAAAATAATCTAAATCGTGCTATTTAATCTTAAATGCATCAAGTAAATTTGAAAAAAAAAAAAAAAAAAAAAAAAAGGCGAAGGGAGCTATATGGAATTATGTTAGCAATGATATGCTTTAATATAGTAACAATAGTACGTAATGCAATAAAATACAATAATTGCTAATTTTACCAATTAATTCTTTGTTTTTTTTTATTTCCATTAAATACGTTAACTCAGCAGATATTTTTTTAACTCCGTTATTTTTACAATAAAATTTTTTTCATGTTATTTCTGAAAAAATATTATTATGCATTTATTTTTATCCCTTCAAATTTTGTAACTTATCTTCCAAGAATACGAATTAAATGCGTAATTGTATCATTTCCTTCCCTATCGTAAGAAATGTGAATTAATTTTTACTAACAAAATCATAGATGATGTATAAAAAGTTCTACTTACATTTATTTTGTAGACTTTTGTGTCAATATAGAATATAAATATATTTTTACGCACATTCATATTTTTTTATTAAAGAAGGAAAGTAATTGATATGCTAGAATGCGATTTATAGAAAATCATTTGAACGAAAGGGTTAAACAGTAAAGTATACTAAATTGTTTTTGATAAATTGTTAAGGTGTAAAGGACATAGTCTCTCATCTTTCAAATTTTTATCAAAAGTGCTTATTAGATTTAAATTACCAGATCATGTTGGCCAATCTATACAGTGAATTGTTTCAACTTTAAGAATGTTTTCCAGAAACAAATTGTATGAAGTCTACAATCACCATACATTTAAGTGAAGAAATCACTGGTGAATGTAGCATGAAATATGTGTGATATGAAATTTAGATATTAAAATTTTTACATATTTGAATCACAAAATTGTCATTCTGAATAATATACAGGTCCATACATCCACTCATATCATAGTCCCAATCATCAACCCACCTCATAGATAATAGGAACTTTTTCACAAAAATGAAGAATTATTTCCAATAACCCACTAATCCTTTCTCTTTGAAAGAAAGAAAAATTAATTTATGTTGAATTAAAAGTATAAAAATATATTAAAATTTCAAAAATTTCGAAAAAAATATATTAAATTTTAAAGTTTTTATATTTTGTATTCATTTTATTCTTTTAATTATTTCATATTTTTTAAATTCATTTTTCCAAAATTTATGTTTAAATTTGTATTTCTGGTATCTTACAAAATCACCACTTTTGTTTTTATCTTTGCTTCACGCATTTATCAACAATTATCTTGAATATAGATAAAAGATATATTTCCACAAATATATATATTCCTAAATATACATGTACCATTATTACAGAAATAATAAGAAATTTTTAAACTTGAATTCAAATGTTAGAAGATCATTTTAAAAAGGTAAATACGAAAATATTTTTCATTAATTTCTAAATTTATCAAAAACATTAACTAATGACATGGATCAAAAGAATAATCTATAATTTAGTTTTACGATAAAAATATTATTTTACCATATATTTTAATTTAAAATAAATTTTTAAATTTTCTTCATTTTAATCATGTATTGTAAATATCTGCATTGTGCAGATTTTATTTTCTAATTTAAATAAGTATTTCTACATTTTTATTTCATTTAATTTTTGGAATACATTTATGATAATCATTTACTTGAAATTAATCATTTTTATTTCTGAATGAATTGGAGTACATTCGTGATTAAGTAAGATAATGTGAATGAGTTCTGAAAGATTGAAAAATCGAAAAAGAAGTAAAGGAAACATTTTGCGAAAGAATTGAAAAGAAAGAATATTTTTTTCGTATTAATTATTGAATGTAGAAATAAAATGAAGAGATGGATATAAAGCTAATTAGGACAATTTACCAAACTAGTATTTATCCTTTAATTTTTCATCAGTTACAATATCAAATTTAGCATTTTTTTGTATTGCTTTTAGTTAATATATTTTATAATTGCATATACTTGTATTATATATATATATATTATATATATATATATATTAATAAAAATATTCATAAAATAAAAAAGAATAAACTTTTTAGACCTATCGTTCGTAAGTTAAAAATAACATCGTAAAAGTTTTGGAAACTAACTTCAAAACCCACAGTTAATGCATATAATTTTAATGATATTTGAACTATTAAAGTTAGATTATTTGAATTTGAAATAGCAAAACATTTTTCAGCTATGTAAAACAAATTACAATTGTAATCAAAATTATGTTATTAATAACATATTTCTATTTCTAGTTTAATAAAGCAAATGAAGAAAATATTTTAATTAATATTATAACTAACACTTGAAAATCATTTTTCATGAAAATTAGATGCAATAACAATATTGAAAGTCATAGTTGTAAAGTTACAAAATGAAAGAGTAAGGATTAAATTATATATTTAAAATTTATTTTAAAATGGATAGTAAAATTATTAAAATTAAATACACTGATAAATGACTGAGAATAAGAGTAGCTACCAAATGTTGATGCAACAAAATCATGATTAGAAACTTACATGTACACAAGGAAAATTTTTTAATTTATTTAAAAAGAATTATATATAGAAAGCTAGTGGAAGAAGAATATTTAATTAAATATAAAAAAAATATTATTTTTAAAGGTTATCAATAATTCTACCCTCACTGTAATGTCAAAACAAAACATAAGGCTCTTAAGTATTTAAACAAACAGTATACAATATCAAGAAAAGAAAAGAAAAATTGTAAATGTAAACAAAGATATTAATATATGTAAAACAATTAGACAGTAAAAATAAAAATACATTAATAACTATGAAATAAACAATATACATAGCTAAATTTGAATAAGTTAATCAAATACTGCATGTTTTGAAATATTCTAGAGTATGCAATACAAAATGTACGAAATATGGTGAACATTTTGGAATAATTTTTATATACAGAAACAGAGTACGTTTGACGAAATAGGTAAAAAGAGTAATCGGGTCCCGAATCTTTTATATTTTTCTATCTTTAAAACGTGAAAATTTCCAGTTATTTTAATATTCCCCTTTATTTTACTCGTTAGAAGTAAAATTAAATTGAGATAATTTTTACGGGAAATAGTATATTAGGTTCTGTTTATTTATTTACAGAAAACATAATTGATATCCAGTCAATAAAAAAACGCAGCCATTCGTTTTCATTTATTTGAGTTCCTCCACAAATGAAATTATCGGGATTTTTATTGGCTTGTTCATCCCGAATAAAATCCCACTGAAATAGAGTTTCCAATTCCTTCACATGTGTTGTAATTTCATTGGCTTCTTTGATTATCCACATTTGGTCACTGGTTAATGGTAGGACTTTAACCATTTTTTTTTATATCTTTTCGTAATCCAATAAATTGCGAAATCTTTGTCTTCCTAAATGAGGAAAAGAAAATAAGTAGAATATAAAGACAAAAAATATTAAAATAAAAACATTTGAAATAAAATATAAATTTAATCATTTCCAATTCCATCTAACATACAATTATGAGCCATTAAAATATATTCTAACTATTCTATTAGACTGTTGTACCAAATTAAAAATCAATAGATTTTATACATTATTTATAAAATAAATAATTTCCATTTAAATCATATTATAATGATGTAAATTGCTTAGTTATACAAAAAAAAGAAGGATATTCATAAAGCTAGTTATCTAAAGGACAAAAAGAACATCTTTAAAATACAGTTAGTTATATTAAGATAAATTGAAAATAGATACTCTTTGACCTAATAAGCTCCAAGGGACAAATACATTATAGTAAATAATTACAATAATTATACTTGGCTTGTGATTTATAATGCCTTAAATATGTAGTACGAGACAGTTAATATGATTTTGGAATCTCTTAGTTAATTTTTTATCGTAGTAATCATTGTAAGAAAAGATGCTTCTCTATCTGAAAACAATATACAATTGCGCTTTTCAATTGGATTTAGATAAAAAAAAAAAAGAAATCATGTTTTTTATTTATGCGTTTAAATATTGTCACATTCAAGAAAATCATTGGTATCTATAGTATTGCATCCTATGGATTTGTTATTAAGGAATGTAAGTTTTCAAGATGAGAAAGGATAATTGGAGCTGTATCTGCTTGCCCCTATTTTATGGAATAAAATAAAGAAATAAGAAGAGATACAGATAGGATATTTGGAAGAGACATAAATGATGTCTAAGGCTCACTAAAGTTTCTAGGTAAGTGGAACATTCGAAACAATAAACCACATATTGACAAAGAATCATTTTAGCATTCCAAAATTTAATTTTTTTTTCAATAGAAAATGCAAAAATATGGAAAGATTAACAAGTGTAAAATGTGCTGAAATGAATATTATGCCATCTTTTCTAGAATCAATTAATACTTTCTATATATTTAATTGCATAAAATTTTAAAATAATTTTAAATTCTTAAATAAAATTGTTAAAATTATTTAAAATACTTGTCAAACGTGATTATATGGGGTTTTTAGAATAGCTTTATTTAACGATCTAGCAAATAGTCAATTTTCATTTACTTAAAACCCTGATTAAAGCATTGCAAAGCGCTTACAAAGCAAATTATTATCATCTTACTGTACGTATTTATCCTCTACATTAAAATGAAATTCTTCCATTAGTTTTAAGGATATTACACCTAATTATTATTACCTAATAATTACGCCTACAACGAGAAATTCTTCAGGACTTTTAGAAAACGAATCTTTAAAATATTAAAACAATATTTCAATACTATAATTACATTTTTTTAAATGTTATTTAAAGCAATGAAATATTATAATGAAACTGGTCGTGGTAATGGCAGAAATTATTGTCAATTTTCAGATAAAGTTTCAAAAACAAATTCGTAAATAACTAAAAATAAAACCAAATTTTTCAACTTTGCTACTATTTGTATTTCAATATTAATTGAAATTTATAATTTGATATTAAAATTACAGATTTTGTTGAGCAAATTTTAGTTTTGTTCAAAGTAATAGTTTTAGAAAAAATAACTTTTCATAGCATATGCTACGTTGACAAAACGTTGGATTTGTATACATTAGTTTGATAAATCCAGAAATTATTGATATTCCTTTTGGTGTGTTTTAATTGTAGAATATGACATACTTTCGAATAAAATTATTGTTCTATATTATTATTTCGAAAAAACATTTAAATATTTTAAAAGAAAACAATTTTAAAGAATTGAATCATAAGTCCAGTAATAACTTACTATTTCTTTCGATTGTTATATATAATCTATGAATTTGTTTCTTTTAAAAATATTGAACTGAAACTATAATTAGGTTAGCAGAATAATCATTTGCTAAATATTAATAGTATTTAATAAACTTAAATACTATATTTGAAATTAATATTCGAACAAATAAGAGAATAAAATAAAATATAACTTCTTAACTATTTACATTCTTTCACGATACCATGTATGTATATGCACATATGCATTAATGCATACAAGGGAAAGTAAAAAGTGGTGCAATCAATTTTTAAAATACTCTTTCGTTAGCAATTTCATTCATATGTGTACTTATAAGAAATAATTTTTTACTCTCTACAAGACCCGTTCTCTCTCACAATCAAGCAACAATATTCTCCTTTCCATAAATGGCCAAATTTTTTTCAGCTTCTTGTTACATGTTTCAGCAATACATTAAATGAGAGAATCCCCCAACCCGTTCTTTCACTTAAGTAATTGTGACTCTCCTGATGGATCCGAAAAGAAAACTGATTCTTTGGCTGGGGGTTGCAGTGAAAAGGTGTAGTTCAAAATGGAGAGAGAGAGAGAGAGAGAGAGTGGATTTGCTCAATTGAGAAAAACCTATAGATAATAATCAACAAAGTTTAGCTGTAGGTTTATGAATAGAAAATGTTTGTTTTCCTCCAGATACTTGATTTTTGTAAGCTGAGAAATCTATTTTTTTTTTTTTTGCTTTTATTTACCGCAGTGGAAAATAAACCCTCACTGGTTCTGTTATTCCTAAATCTTTGAAAGTTATATGATAAAGACTCAAAGAAATTAGGATTTGTATTAAATAATTGTTGTTATGCCTTCGCGTTTAATTCTATGATTAATTTCGTATATGCCAGACTAGTGTATTGTTTGATGCATATCTTCCTTAATATGAAAACAATAAAAGTCCGAATTAAAATATTACATTTAGAACTAAAATATTTTACTAAGCATATTTATTGAAATAATACATGTAATATATCAAATGTTTTCTACAAAATAATATTAATTAAATAAAATCGTGAAGGGTGGAAATATTTTAATGTCTAGACTTCTTTTTCAGCATCTTCTTTTCTTAGATTGAATTTTTATTAACATTTTAGACAGGGAGGTAATGTTGTTCGCGTCCGTAGCAGCCTTTAAGCTACACGTGCCTCCTGGGTAGTGCTAAATCAGTAACAGTTTTCGTCGTGGCCCAAGTGAATTATGCCTTTTTATAAGCCAAAATATAGTTTTTCCCAGGGCTCGAACGCGGCAGCCTCCTCGGTACTTTTCTGGAATGAGGGTGGCCTGTCTAGTACAGAATTTATTGAATTAAAGACTGTAGCAGCTAGAGAAAAATGCTATGTATTTCCCTTTGTTGAAGCTGGTACTTCTACTAATACTCAGGACTATTTCAAATGCAAAGATTTTAATATTTATACTTTACCAAGATCTCGTTAGGTTGCCTCCGGCATTATTGTAGGCGTTAAATGTTCTAATACCTGCACTTTTAAAATACTATGCTCAATGCAGGACAATAATTTAGAGGCTGTTGAATTAAATGTCGGGAAGGATTTTCTGAGAACAAAATTAGTTTTTTTTATAACCCTCCTGGTAATGTTCCAAATACCTCTATTCTAGAAAACACTCTTGATAAAAACACCATAATTATAGGTGACTTCAATTGCCACTCTTGCAGGTGGGGATACAGACAACCAGATTCTCCTGGCAAAGCTATGGAGGGTCTTTTTGACTCTACGGCCCTTGTTTTTCACCAACCAAATGAACATACTTTTCTTTCTTTCAAAGGAGAAAAGACTAACCCTGACCTTGTCCTCTCACACATTAATTTGTCCGAGAGTATTAAATTTGACCTTTTGAAGTCCTGTAGTGGTTACGGACATAAAGTCCTGAAAGTAACTCGCACTTTTGACTCCCAGCGCCCTTATATAAATGGAGATTTCTTGCCTAGATGGAACCTTAAAAAAGGTTAATTGGTCAAAGTATGCCCAATTAACTGACAGACTTCTCGCTGTGAATAAACTTGACTTTTCGAACCAAAGTAGTGACTATATCACTGAAGCTGTTCGTATCTGCGCTCAGGCCTCAATACCTATCCCTTAAAAATTTCCTTAGAAATTATAGCTATAAAGTATCCTAGCTATGAATGGATCCGCATTTATACTGATGGTTCTGCCTGTGATGGAAATACTGGTGCTGGACTGTTCTGTGAGGGCTTTTTTGAAGAATCCTGTGCTGTTGGGCTAAAAGCCTCAAACTTTGATGCAGAGATTTTTGCCATGAATAAAGCAATCCTAAATCTCATTGGTCTTGATACTAACTTTGGCAAGTCAGTTATTTTTATTGACTCCCAAGCTGAAATCTTGGCTGCTGCCTTCTACACACTTAGCGACTGCTCACTTGTTGAAGAGACTAAGAGACTTGTTTCCAATGCCATTGCCTCTTGGCTGGGAGATAGTTTTTCAATGGATCCCTAGCCACTGTGGGGTGCCTGGAAATGAAAAAGCAGATGTGTTGGCTAAAAATGGTTGTAAGCTGCCTCAGCCTCTGTTTCCAATAACTGCCCATCAGTTTAGTTCTGAGGCTAGGGGGAAAATTGACCAACACCTAGAGCAAATTTATACAGCACTTTCAGCAGATAAAAAGTGGAGCGTTAGGTATGAAGTCGCCTGTCCCGATGGATTTGCCTCGTGCAGTTTTTAATGAAAATTTTCGTCTTTTGACTGAACATGACTTTTTGTATAAACATCTACACCGCATTGGTGTAGTTGCTGTAGATACCTGCCCTCTTTGTTTGTCGGATGAAATTGTGGACTTTAATCATTTGACAACTTGCACTGCACTTGCTTTTATTACTTTTGACTCTGACAACTTTAACAAGGCTAAATTTATTGGACTGCCAGAGGTCTTATGGCAGATAATGCCAATAACTGACGTAGGATTTAAAAAAAAAAAAAAAAAAAAAAAAAAAAAAAAAATGACAATCAACACAAACGGTAAAAGCCCTGCTATTTGCTTGCTATTCAATATAAATCCTACAATATATTACAAAATCATGTTTACAAATATTTTTGTTGAAGTATGTCCTTATTAATCTAAATAATAACTACTGACAGTAATTGAATAATTAATTTGTCTCTGTGATTACTAACGAACCACTTGATTAAAACATATCTATTTACAATATCATATTAAATTTATATGGTATCTAAAAACGAATAATTTTATTTTCTATAAGAAAAATAAAACGTATTTTTTATTACCAAAAATCACAATGTTTTTTTTAACTTAAGATAATGATGCATGCATGATGATAATATTTTAACATATTAATAATAAATAAAAAAGCATAAAATCCGATATAACATATCCAATATAACGGATTGAAATTGATATCAACGATGATATTTTCATTTGGAAATCTATATTTATGCAATTAAAAAGTCAAATAACAAATATTATTTTATTCATTATTAATTTAAATCTGTTATTCTTGTTTCTCTAAGAAAAATGCATTTTTAATATTTAAACATTTGTGTTTAAATATTACTAAATGTATTTTTAAACATATATGCTTAAAAATATTGCTTGTTATGAAATTTATATAACACTTAGCACATACTATTCAAATATCTTAATATAAAAAAGATTAATGAATTTTTTTTTTATATAAAATTAGAAAATAGTAAGTTAAAAATTTTGAAAACAATTCTTTCCTATTCATTTGGTGTCATTTACGTTAGAAAATAAGTATATCATTTTCAACAGAGTAAAATTATTTCTATATAAAATTACTTATGAAATTACCTTCACAAAAAGCAGCATAAAAAAAAAAAACTATTTAATTACAAACTCATTTCATAGTTTCATTTTACTACCTAGAAATAATGACTTATGGTTATTTTTTATTATCTTTAAGCAAATTTTGGAGAAACATTTATTGCTTCATTACTTTTGCTTTTTCCTGCTAATTTAGTCTCTTCATCTTCCCTTCTATATTAATATTCAGTAATACATGAATAATATTATTTTAACTTTAAACTGAAATATTTAATAAGTTGTTTTGGTAAAACAATCAAAACAAATAGTGTATAAATTTTATTTAAAACAGAAATACGTTTTGCATTTCTGTTGCTTAGTATAAATTTTTTTGATATTTTAAATTATATTGTTAGTAGTAAATTATTTTGTTCTGTTAGAAAAATTCCGTAATCTATTTCCTCCTTACATTGTTTGTTTGATTTCAATACGTTTCTAGTCACTTATTTCTACCACCTTTAAACCCGCTAAATACAGTTAAGCAACTCGTAATTTTAAATCATGGTCAAGTGACAAGGTCGATGCTTTATCTGAAAATCTTTTCCAATCTTCCCCTTATTAAAAATTTCAGATTTTAAAAATTAGTGACTTTGGAAAAGTACAAAGATTTTTTGAAATAAAATTATTTAAATATAAAAAGAAAGGATTCTAATCGTACATTTCAATGATAAAGTTGAAAGTTGACCTATTTTCGTAATTGAATTCCGGGAGGACTAATCATAGATAGTATACCGTATTCATATATTTCAATGAATGAAACCCGGAATTCTTTCATACATTCAGACAACACCAGAAATGCGATACCCATTTCCAATTATTCAACAATGGCTTAGATAAAACCAAGTGCTTTCAGTTCTTTAAACTTTTGTAATACCTCTGGAACCGGTGTGCCCACACTATGATATTTGTGATATAACACCCATACACACGTTGTTCTTTTAAATGAAAAAAAAAGGTATTGCAGATAACACAGGAAATTTTCCATTTTTGTAATCCTCAGAAAAAAAAGTTTCTATAGTTGGCAATGAGTAGAGTACATTTTACAAAGGATAAACATATTTTACAAGAAATTTCTAATGAAAAATATGGAAGGAGTGTATATTTATTATTTAAAAATTATACTCAGTTATTATTTTATAAGAATAAAAATTCTGTTTTCTGGTTAAAAACATAAAAGTGATCTGAGATAAATTTATTTAATCTCACCTTAAATTATATTGCGAATAATTCATCGGTATAAAATATTCTAAATGACTGATTATTCGATAGATAATTATTTCATCCGTGACTTTATGATGTAAAACAATTTCCGCACGCGCGTTATTTAAAAATTCGTTTTTGATGTTAATATTTATTGAGAAAACATATAAATTTGCAAAGCATTTTGAAATAATTACATCCAAATTTGTTTTTTGAGAAAACTATAACTTAATTTTTAATTGCTATTTCTTACATTTATCATTTAGTTATTATAAATAACCCACAGCTTTATTATGAAATGACTCAATACTTATCGCCTATAGAAAATATTTCATCTGAAAACTTAATTTGTGAGAATCATCAATCCTTCTCTCATTTGTTCAATTAAATCTTTCTGGATCTTTCAATCACAGTGTTGTACATAAACTTGTTTCAAAACTATTGGTGAACTTAATATTTCAAAAAAACAATCAATAAATGCTGAATAGACAATGAAAATCCAATCTGCTGGAGGAGATTTCATTGTTGTTTCAAGTGTCTGGCTCTTAGAGTTTTCACCATTCAACACTACAAGGAGCATAAGGGATGGTACCTTGATACAGTAGAACAACCATACCTATCATAGCACACCCAGAGCAACCACATTTTAACGGTGAACATTATGACCACTATCTTCTGATAACGATGACTTAACCAATCAGGATACCGCGGCCTTTTCAAAAAAATGTTAGCCTGTATAATTTCTACAAAAGTATTTTTTCATATTTTCTGTTTTTTTTTTTTTTTTTTTTTGTGTGTGTGTGTGTGTGTGTGTGTGTTATGAAATTTTTTTACATGCATAATGTAACTGGAATATTTCGAGATAATTGCATATGAATGAGATATTAATGATTTGTCATCTTGTAAGACCATCGAAAAAAGAGTAGTATAACGATAAAAATTTAAGTTCATCAGTTAATTTATGTGAAAGAAATATTAATTTTTATTCTTAAGTAATTCAAAATAATCTGATATTAAAAGAAATATAAGTAATAAATTACAAAAATAATATTTAAAATTATATTACGGATAAAATTTTTAAAAAACTAAAGGTCATCAATATAATTTAAATTTTTTATGAATGTTCAGTATTAGCTTTCATTACAATTTTTTAGAAAATAACATAAGCTAGGTACATTTTCACGACAAATGATTAAAGTAAAATTATTACGAAAAGATAACTTATTGTCACAATAATTGGTAAAAAAAATTGCTTATTCATCTAAAAGTTTGCAAAAATAAAAATCACCAATAAATATCTAATAATTTTAAAATATTTTCTTTAATAAATCTTTTTACTTCATAGAAAGAAAGTATGGATAAGGAATAATAATAGTTAGAAGATTTACCTATAATAGTTAGAAGTTCACACCAATTATATGGATAAAAAATAGCTTTATCCAAATTATAAAATTTTCTATAATACACTTTTTAAATCAAATGCTAATCGTTGGAATGTTGTATGACTGAAATATTTATTTCTAAATTCAATCTTAAGTAAGGTATTTGTTTGTGTGTACGTAATTTCACAAGCACACATTTTTTATGAGACATAACTATTAAAAATAATACAATGTTTGAATATATCTTTTACGTATACTAATACAATATATGATTTGTAAAAAGTAGTACCATAAATTCTTATCTCTTAACATTTTGTTTTAAATTAAAAGTTTTGGATATATTGCTTTGATTTAGAGTTGTATGCGATATATATAAGAATAAGCAAATGTACGCGATTAATATGAAATGATTGTTTACATTTTATCGTTAATGTAAAAATAAGAACACTCCCAGAATAGAGAAACATTTTTTTTATAACCTTTTGAGGATTTGAGTTTTTCTTCCCACAAAATTTACGTCCTTTACATTTTCTGAATTTTTCTGAAATTTCTGAAATTTTTCAAAATAATACGATTGAAAAAAATAAATTGATGTTAATAATAATTGTAACTTAAAATTGCTCTACAAGATTCATTAATGAAAATAAATAACGGTAACGCGGATAACTTTTTCTCGGGAGTTTAATGCGAAAATTACCGTTATGATTTCAAATAAAAATTTGCGAAAAAAAATGGTTCTCCTCTTTTTGTATCATTAATTTTTATTAATTAAGAATAAATCATTTTGTAGTGTTTTTTTAAATAGAAAACTGTTTCATTCTTTCTATTTAAAAAGAAACATTTAATTTTTTTTTAAAAATGCTTAGTTATCAGGTTAGTGACGAAATGAATTCCTGACCATAAATTAATAAAAAATAGAAAATAAAACAATCATGTCCATTTTTTTAATTTTGATATAATTTGAAACTATTGTCTTGAAAGGAATTAATTGACTCCTAGACAATGATTCCAAAAATATCACAAAGGCACCTTTTCTTTCATATATTTGAGTTCAAAGTTTAGAATTAATGAATAATTGCTGCTTAGTAAATTTCTAGGAATATACAGAAATCGATAACTATCATATATAATTCTTGCATAAATTCTTTGCAATGAAATTAACATCCTAACTAAAACTTTTCGAAAGCCTTGTAATTCTTATTATTTATTTTATTTTAGCTTGATAACCAAACTTCCACTATCGTAGAAATGTTAATGTTGTATTTTATGAATGTTCTCTTGGCAATGTTTAACAGTTCGAATTGGGATATTTCTTTTTTGCAGAGTTTGCAAATGAACAGATTTGTGTTGCATTTTATAATCTAAACAATTTTACTAAAAAGCTTTCTGTAGAAATGGAACATATTAAAATATTTGATATCTCTAATTGTATAAACAAAAGTGATATTTATACAGTATAATATATATATAGAATATGAATAAATTACTTATATTTATTTAGAAAAATTTAAATAAATACAAACAATTTATTCATATTCATTACATAATACTCATACCATTTATATTAACATCTTTTCACCCAGTTAAGAGTAATCAACTTAATAATATATAAAATAAATATGATTAAAAACATTCTTACTGATTCATAAAAAATACTTAATGAGAATAATTTTTTCTTTCTCATTTGCGCCTCTAAAAACATGCATGAATAAAGGTAATAAATATTTTACGATAAAATAAACTCTTTTAATTCCTTAACGGTATATGATGTATGTATATATATTTAAAATAAGGAAGTGGTTACAAAATAAATGATGATAATCAATTAATATACTTAATTACTGTGGCAAAGATTTCTTTTTATGTACATGCCGCTTTTGTATATCGTTGCATGGTAAAAGAAGTCCAAAAAACAATCAAAGTTCCTCGCCATCTGATAAAATAATATTAACGAAGTCAACAAATAATGAGTCTCTAAGAAAACTAATTAATCATCCTTAAACTTATTATTCTCTGATGTTTTTAATCAAAATTAAAGAAGCGATGTTATAAAAGAGAACTTTTTTTTATGAAGCGCTCGCTTTTCGCATTTAGCTAGTCAAAAACTTTATTTAGAAGATGAAAGGAAAATTTCTGGTTCGAGGGGAGGGAAACTTTTAAGAGAAAGTGAAAAATTGAAGCTTTTCATTTGGATAATAGAGGAACACAGATGAAACTAGGATATCATACTTATGTATGTAATATATTCCCCCTTCTCTTCCCTCGCCTTTTTCAATTCATCCCCTCTATTGAAAAGCTCTCTTCTCCACATTACAGAACTCATCATGTTCATAAGGCGCTTTGGAACTTTAATAATAACGTCAATACGCAAAACACGGTAACATAATGAATACGGCATCTCCACATAATTAATTAGAACTCCCCCGTATCGGCCGTGCTGCCTTTCGCTCCTATTGATGCGCCCCAGGAGTAAAGGCCGACGAGAGAAAGCGGGGTAGGCAAGGACTACACTGAGGACATTTAGTGTAATTAGGAAACAAGACACTGAATTGCGGTAGTAAGGAGGGAAGGGGGAGATTTGCTGGATATCAAATCTTTCTACCTGATTGGTTTGATGCTGTGAATGGTTGAAATTTGCGCATGCTATGTAAGATAGGTTCGGACTGATGGGAGAAATATTAGAATACATTTCCCTCGACAAGCGCTCCTCGTTTTGAGGATAAGCATAATCGAAGTTTTAATAAGGTATGGAAATTTCATAATATTTCGGAGTACTTAGACAGCTTTGCGTCAAAGGAGTTTTTCTTCGGGTCACACAAGGTATAAAATTTTCATAGTTGCTCGTTTATTATAAGTAAAATACTAATAAGTTACTTTATATTAATTAGTGGGAAATTATTTAAATGAAGCATTTTCAGCTATTAAATATATAATATTTTCCATATTTAATAAATATTCACGACATTATATATATAAGTTACATAAACTTGGTTTACTTTTTTAACATAAAAGCTTTTGATAGTTAAAATTTAAAACAATAAGTAGTAATTTATTATTTGTGTATAACTGAATCATTGTCACACAGTTTACTTTTTATGTTCACTCGAAAAATAAGCAATGTTTAAGGATTCAAGGAAAATTTTAATATTTGAAGTTGGAATAATATTTGATTAAATTATTAAATTGTTCACATTAAAAATTTTAAAATTTAAAAATAATTGTAGAGAGTTGTCAGGCGCACGTTCGTTTATATAAAGGATTAAAATCGCAATTTTACGAAAATACTTCTCTGAATTTTAAGAGAAATTTTATTTTTCTAAAAGCAAATAACAATAAGATAGTTCATATTTAATTAAAAGTAATATATATAAATAACAATAAAATGTATCAAATTATTATGATGACCTATGAATAATTAATGAGTTGTGCACTTAATATTAATCAGATATTAAAATTAATTAAACTTTAAAACAACATTGTACAGTGCTTGACAGCCAGGTCAATTAATAGTTTGTCTAAAGCTAAAATCAAAATGTCATATATGAATGGCATATTTGTCAAACAGTTTAACTCCGTAAACAAGAAGTTGAGAAAAATGGTAAAAAAAGCCTATAATGTTTTTTTTTTTTTTTAATTAACGTTTTTATATTATTTACATTGCTTTTCGAGGTGTTAATTCTTAGTATAAGCGAGAGAAGTTTGCTCTAAATATTTGCAGTTACATATTGTATACAGTTTTTACACATATTATTAAAACATAATACTGAAACTTCATAAAGTTGAAAAATGGAGTTAATCGATTTGGCAAGTGAAAAAACCATACAGCATTTACCTTTAACATAATAAAAACTGCATATTATAAAATATTATATTATGCATCTTCTAAAATATTATGTTAAGAAATTCAATTAAAATAACATGCACAAATCAGTTTCAATGCTGATTCTATTATAGAATGGAATGATTCAACTATGCGATACATTGAAATTAAAAATGTACCAATTAAAAATGGCTTCGCAGTCTATAAAACAAAAATTAGAAAAGGAAATGTTAATTTTGCAATGAATATGCTTATAACAACCATATTTATTTCTTTATGCGAGTTTTTAAATGCTTAATAAAATGTCTCAGTCACAGAAATAAATGAAGCAAATAAACAAATTTTAGTGTTTTCTTATTTTACATTTTCTGCAAAACTTTGTAATACATGTATTTAATATAAGATTCTAAAATGGCTCGCTCTTAAGGAAACTAAATTTGTTTTTGAAATTCTCACTTTTAACAAAGGAACAATGTTTATTTAAATTGTATTATGATTTGGGATTTATTAATAGTTGCTTAAAATTGTATTACGACTCTTGACTGATTTAACGGTATGGTAAATGATTAAACCTAATAGTTTTTTATATTAAATATTTGATGCAATATTATATTTTACTTTATAATTACATTTCTCCGTCAGTTATAGAAGCATGAAATACTATATAATACATTAATATTGTTTTGCTTTTTTTTCATTTATTCTTTTAATTCTTTTGCCATATTTAATACATTGAAACACAAAAAATCAGCTAAATAAGTAATTCTTTTACATATTCTTTTTAAACAGTCGCCTTAGAAAAAAATATAACAATAAAGAGCTATCTTTAAGATCAAATTCACATGTTAAGAGCTTTTAATCAAAATAAAATCTAAAAAAAAAATATATTTTAATTTCTACTTTAAAGGAAACTATATCATATATATATATATATATATATATATATATATATATATATATATATATATATGATATAGTTTCCTTTAAAGTAGAAATTAAATATATTTTTTTATTATATTATTTAAATTTTTTTATTATAAATTAAAATATTTTTTTTATTATAATTAAATTATATATATATATATATATATATATATATATACTTATGATTTAGTACTTCTTTTTATAAACCTACTAACATCTCATTATAAGCATGCAAGTCTCCAAAATAAATTATATGTTTTTTTCTAATGCCCGACTGCACGTAGGATATACCGATTCAGTGATATAAGAGGGGAATGTAATGGTATCTTATATGGTGGTGCACATAAGGTGTGTGCATTCTTCACCTCGAAAGTGAGAGATAACGAAACACATGCGCACCCAAAGAAAGGAACATCCCTGCCCGAACCAGAAACTACTGCTTCGAAATAAGTGATCCTAACTACTCCATCATCGGTTGGCTAGAATTCATATACATCGTAACACCAATTTTAAAAATCATTATCTATTATATACTTTACAAATACCTAAATGAAATAATATAATTAAACCCTGATTATGCATTAGAGAAATTTCGTACGTAAATTAAACTTCTTCTCTGTGTGTGTGTGTGTGTGTGTGTGCGTGCGTGCTTGTGTAAGTGCTTATTCTGTAGATTAGTTACGAAAATGAAAATGAGGTCTCGTAAGAAGTCATTGTAAAATTTCAATGCAGCTTGTGAATCTGAGTATCACATCCAGTAGAATGGAGTCAATTCATAATAGAAAATTATTTTTCTGCGAGGTACTATAATTTTAAATACATGAACTCTTTATATTCTGGGAGATTCAGTGATTTATGATGGCATTCCAAGATTGAGAATAAAGATATATAAAGATTCTAAATAATGATATATATATGTATATATATATATATATATATATATATATATATATATATATATATATATAACTCATTTTTCCTGTAATATCTATTACGATTGCTATAAAAAATTATTTTTAATCTAAATTGATCATTTCTAACTATTGCTATATAAAATTAATAAGAAAAATTTTATTAATTTTAATAAAAAAAGGGTTTCTATTTAAAAAAAAATAATAAAATAAAAACAGAGCTTTATTTTAAATAGTTAAAAGATAACTTTAATAAATGTTAGATTCATGCATAGAAAGATATAGCATATGTAAAAATGAAAATTGCCTAGTAAAAACTTAATATGTATATATTAAATAATATGGATTTATAAATGAAAAATTCCTTCTTTTAGAGAAGTCCATTAAAAAATTGTGAAATAGCCACAAAAAATTTTATTAAAGTAAAATCATATCGGATATACTTCAGTTATTGAAAAAGTGACTCAAGAAAAATGTTCAAGCTACTGAGTATTGGGGAAAAGAAGAAATATTTTTCAATTTACCCCGTAGAAAAAATAAACATTTCAAGAAAAAAAGTCTTCGCTATGAAGAGAAATTACGATTCTAAACCTAGTACTTCAATGCAATCGATTTAATTTTAACCAAGCTATTACTTTAATTCTTTCATATTTTGCAATAATTTAAAATTGATGTTTTTTCTTTAAGGAATACTTATCTCATTTAATTAATGTATTAAAAATTAAATATTAGAAATTTTCTCATCTTCCATGCTTATCGTATGAGTGATAAAGTTAAATAATAGCAGTAAATAAATAATTATCAATTAATTAATTCATTTCCTGATTTAAACAAGCTTGAATTATTTCTCAGTTTTAGATTACTGCAATATTTAATCAGCTCCATTACTTTAATGATTAAATGTTATATCTTTAATAAATAAAATGATTTTTAAACTCAAAGAGACAATTTAATCTTCTTTAATATCTTTGAAAGAATTTCAACACTCTTAAAATATTTAGAATCTCCAGTAAATAACAAATTTATTTAAATTAAGGATATTAAATTTTTTCAATTAAATTGCTTAAGTTAACAATTAATTACCCATTGAAATGGTTTGTACTTAAATATACATACATACATATACATACATACATACATACATACACACACACACACACACACACACACACACACACACACACATATATATATATATATATATATATATATATATATATATATATATATATATATATATATATATATATATATATATATATATATATATATATATATATATATATATATATATATATATATTGTTGATAGTTTCTAAATAAAGCAGTCTAGATCAACAATTCTCAAAGCATAGGTAGGGAAAAATTTATAGCTTTCATTTTAAAATTTTGGTGTGTATCTTATGAAAATATTTTAATTAAGAAAATTATTCTTTAAACAGAGAAATTTCAATTATGTGTGATTGAGAAATAAACTTCTGGAAATTTCTTTAAAAATTTTGAATTTAGACAATTCTAATTCTTTAATTTTTTCTTTATTTGATTATCTGCTGGAATGTTTTGGTAGTTTTAGATGAATTACTCAATGTACATATGAGTAGATACTGAAAGGAATTTTTAAATTATTCCCTGATGAAATCAAAAGAAGTATAACCACAAAAGTAAATTGGGAATACATTTTAAGTAGGATTACAGTAGATGCATTAAGAAAGCTATATAATGGGTTTAAAAACCCAATGAATTTCAGTCGGATGAAAAATGTAGTTCTAGGTGATAGTTCATTAAAATATTACTTTTTTGATGAAAGTTTACATGATGAATAACCAAACAGTTGAAAACTATTGACAGACTTTTTATAGCATCCATTACGTTTTGAGTTACATGAAGATATTCAATAAATGGTTAGTTTATATCACGTATACATATTGTAACTTAAATTATGGAAGTTCCACTATGACTCTACAATCAGCCTGGTAGAATTGTGTGTGCGTTCTTTTTAATAATTATACATGTTTTAGTAAAATTTGTTTTCACTTAGTTAAATGGAAGATTAAAAGGAACATGTTGTAAATATTTAACATTGTTAAACACGGAAATGATTAATATCATCATAGATTTTAAATTGTAATTAATGATACACATTAATAATTTGAATATACCTCTCTGTGTATACTTTTATGCATAGGATTTGCTTTTTATGCTTTTATAAATCATGTAAATATTAGCTATTTTTTATTACTGTAGTTCAGATTTTTTATATTTCCATACAAATCTTTAAAGTTTTCATATAAATACTATGATGAACTTGGGTTATGTTTCATTATAAATTTTATTTTTATATTTGTGTTACGTTAAAATTATTTAATGTGTTATTTAGGGAGTAATAATTCAAAGCTCAATTTCAAGTATTTTGAGGAATCCCATGCATAATATTTTTGTTATTATTCATTATTTTATTTTTTGTTTGTAGTTTTCTCAAAATTTTATCCATAAATCATCTTTGCCTCACCTCTATCGGAATAATCCAGATTGATAAAGATATGAAGATATTTTTAAATATTTAAAAGCATTTTAAAAAATAATGAATATATATATATATATATATATATATATATATATATATATATATATATATATATATATACATACACATTCCTATAAATACTCATTTATTATACAGATAGTAAAAATTTTAGAACCTCCATTCTATATATACAAAAATCTTCTAAAAATATTTTTTATCTACATATGATGACAACCAAATAATTAAAAAATACATTTTTTATTGTCGTTTATCAAGTTGAATTCAAGATAATATGAGAAAATAATTGTTTGGAATATATTATAAGAAATTGTTTAAAAAGTGTTAAGCAAAACATTTTTAAAATAATTAGTTTAAGCTAAAACAGAAAGATAACATTAATACGAAAATGATCATTGAACATTAAATATTAATGAGATGATCAGGTAAAGATACAATGAAATAAAAAATTATCGGACATGTGCTTAGCATAGGATGTAAATTTATTTGTAACATTTACTTTTAATAAAATCTTTTTTTATGAAGTTTATTATTAACATTTAATTGAATGATAGGCGAATGTGGAATGGCGCTGGAATTATATTATTAACTTTTTAATTTAGTTATTTGTATAAACATTGCTTGTTGCTGATATCCGATTAGGAGGCGCACAGATTCCAGAGTAATGATAATATATTTAGCATTTAGCAAATGAGAAAGAACTTTGTACTGTACCTATTGGTTAATGATAGTATAAGATATATGTAATTTCAGTTAATAGTAAATTCAGTGTAAGGTAAAATAATAATAATGTCAGTAATATAAATTCAATTAATATAACATATGTAATTTCAATTAATGTCCAAATAACGAAGCTTGTCACTTAATTACAAAGCAGCTCTAAGCAAAAGGATTAAATTGATTGGATTCAATAATTTTATTTAATTCATTGGTGTAAACGGTTGAAGGTTGTTGTTTTCCTCCTTAATGCGTTTTATATCAGTAACGAGCTGAAAATTCAATATAAAACTTGAGTAAGTAAATGTATAGACTCATATTTCATAACTAGAAATATGGAATCCTGGCAAAATATTCATTTTAGAGCTCCCATAATTTTGATTTTTTAATGTAGGGATAGTTGTTGAGGGTTTACGCTTTGAAGGTCATTTTAAAAAAAATGCTGTATTTTCATAGTCATAAAAAGAGTTGATTATTTTTTGCACATAATAATAAAATAAGGTAAAAATCTTTAATTATTCATTAAAATTTTCTTAGCATATTATTTTCACGTAACTAGAATCAAAAGTATTTGTAGTGAAAATACATTCATAAAACTCATCTTCATTTCTATTTATGTAATATTTTATCATATTTCATTAAATACCTTATTATAATTAGTGCTTTTATAAATATTTTTTAATTTATATAATTGTAAATTGCAATTATGTATTACAGAGCGATTTTATCAAAGCATATATTTGGTATTAGATGCTTAAAAGGTTTTTATTTTTTAGTTGATTGAAAATGGCGTTCGTTCCTTCTTTGACATCCCACGTTAGCATGGATGACTACTTATTAACCAGGAGAAGACAGGTATAATTGTTATGCATGAATATTTGTGATAATATTAGTGAAAAAAAAATTAAATACTTAATATTAGGCTCTGTCTGCAGTGAATATTCTCAATATTGTCAGTAAAATTGTTAAATTAATTTATGAGTTATCAAACCACATTTTGTTAAATTTTTAGAGTGATAAGCTGATTAATGAGAAAAATATGAGTAAGCATCATAATTGGAATCATAAATATTTTAAGTGTATATTCAAAATCCTATTACTTCATGCACTTTGACAGTAAAAAATAACGATTTTTATCAAACTTTTTTATATTTTCATTATGTTTCAATTGCAAAATACTTACAATTAATAAACTCATGTTTGAATTTGTTGATTATATGTACAGTAATAATTTTATAAACGCCCGACTTCGTACATTTGGGAAATAGTATTATTTGCATGGTTTATTACGAAACATAATTAAACATTTGTATTATATATGCACATTTACTCTAAGTAAGGGATTGTGATTTTGAATAATTTTTAACTTCTTAACTTTAAAACGCGTTGGCTTATTTACGTATTTAATATTTGTATAATGTATCAAGAAAATAACCTTCTATCAATTTGAATTATAAATTGTATAAATATTTATTTGAATGCAAAAAATATGAATGAATTTGCTATGATAATAATATTTAATTTATATTGGAATTGCTACAAAATCAATGAAACTAATGTACTTTAATTCAATCTTTAATATAATTTATATTATATAAAAAAGGGGAACTTTTATAATTGTAATGCTATTACTGAAAGACAGATTCTATATTTGTTTCATGTGCCCAGTTTCACACAGACACACATACACACAGACACAAACACACACACACACAAACATACACACACAAACACACACACAAACACACACACACACACACACAAACATACACACACAAACACACACACAAACACACACACACACACACACATACACACACACACATATATATATATATTATATATATATATATATATATATATATATATATATATATATATATATATATATATATATATATATATATATATATATATATATATATATATATATATGTTTATATATATGTTTATATATATATGTTTATATATATGTTTATATATGTTTATATATATATATATATATATATATATATATATATATATATATATATATATATATATATATATATATATATATATATATATATATATATATATATATATATATATATATATATAATTAAAAAACGTATTCTCTGCAGAAAAAATTTTTTAACATTCGAGAATTATCATTTTTTTCGTCTATTCTTGATTTCCTTTTTTTTTATCTTCATAATAAAGGAATATTCTTTTATATATATATATTATGGTGAATCAACGAAACATTCCATTTCTTATACGTTTAAATTGCCATTATTAATTTTTGTTTAAAATGCATTTAATACATTCAACTCTATGCATAAAAATATTTTCATTAATTAAATAATATCAATGATTTTAAATTGTTATTAAACAATTTTGTAAGATCTATTGATTAACACTATTTTAATTGTGTAGAATCACAAACAATGGAAATAATTTATTTAGAAAATACCAAACTTCAGGCCAGAAATTATACAAAACTAGTAAAGTAACATCATTCATATAGGTGATGTACATTTTCAGTGAATCAGTATAACTTTACGCTCATATCGAGAAACATGGCTTATATGAAATTGTTTATTCTGGGAGATTCATAAGCTTGACGATCATGTAACCACTTTAAAAGTAAAATATAAGCAGAATATCATGTAAATATTCAAGATATTATTTTCATTTAATTGAATTTGAGAAAAGAAATAATAATGGAACAGAATCTGTGATCCCAGTTTTTTTTTACGCATTTTACATCCAAATATTGAGTACTGTGATTATAGTAATGTTTGTTAGAGAAACATAAAGTGTTACACATTGATAGCCTACGGTGTTAAGGAATGAAAAGTATTTACTCACTTTGTTTAAGGACCAAATGATCATACCATATGGATGAGAATCCAGGCAAAAATTAGAATTATTATATGGTACGGCTGCGACCTTCTCACTTTATGGAGACTTCGAATATATTTAGCTATTTTAATTCAATATATATATATATATATATATATATATATATATATATCATTAATATATAAATTACATTGAATTCATCATAACAATGAATCCATATGCATAAAGCCTGAATTTCTTACGAGTTTCACCATGGGTTTCATGGTGAAGCTTTGGTGAACATTCCTTTTAAAATATTTCTAGTTGTTTTCTTTCTTGAGATGAACTAATTTAATATTACTCTCAAAAAGATATTGATAATATTTAATTGAATAGTAATAATTCAACGTAAATAAATGCTTTAATTTTAAATTGCACTTTCTGGTCATAAATTTAATGAAATTAAATTCATACTATTAAAATCTATAACATATATTTTATGACTAAGTGCTAAACTACTTAAAACCATATTTAAAAATGTATGAATTATTCTGATTAAGAACATCTGAAAATAAAACATTTAAGAGAAACTGGTTCAGAAATACTGCAAAAATCATTGAATCTATTTTAAGAAAACTTTCCTATTGCAAAGAATAAATTTTAACTGACAATTTTTATCCTTTCCAGCGCAGAAATCGAACCACGTTTAACCCACAGCAGCTAACAGAACTCGAAATTCTTTTTGAAAAGACACACTATCCCGATGTATTTTTAAGAGAGGAAGTGGCTAAGAAAATCAATTTGTCTGAAGCTAGAGTTCAGGTAAACATAATAAAAATATTTTTATCGTTTGTTAAAGATCAATAATTTTGAATAAATTTATGTGCTTTTAAAGGATAAATGTTATTTATTTTGAAAGAGAATGATGTTTTATTTATTTCCTTAATAAATGCAGAAAATGATATTAATTCCTCAAAAAAAAAAAAAAAAAAAAAAAAACATATATAATAAAAACTTACAATTAACTTAATCATATACAAAAAGCTGAAAATCAATTTAATAATTGCGTTGTTTTTATAATTACAAAACGTTTACAGAATGTTTCCAATTGAAAATTATAGAATGGACTTCATATTGTTTTAGTATAACAATAACTAATATTACATAAAGTTATTTAAACTTCGTTAATAATATAAAAATGTTATAAACTCATAATTACTTTGGAATTAAATTCAAAAAATTATACTTTTTTCAGATGTTAAAAATAACAATAGAAGATCATATTAATTTCTTGATGAAAACATATGATGTCAGGTAAATTCATATATTCCCAATTCACATAATAAATCACGCTACTGAAAATAATTTGCATTCTTCAACACAATAATGATTCCTTTCATTATTAATAATTAATAGAAACATAATGGGATAGTTAAATATTAAATATTTGTCTATAGGTTTTTAACTCATGTTATTTTATTTGACTATAATATGGTAACAGTTGAAAAATTTGTTGAAAATAAAATCGGAATTAATGCAGTCCAACATAGTATCATTTAGAACAAACTTCTTTTACCAGCATGGAATAGAACACATTGAATAATATTCTTTTAATGTTTTCTGTAATATGATATTCATAAAAATAAATATTCATGAATTAAAAAGGCATTCTCTCATATGTATTTTAAAATCATTAATATTTTGTGTCTGATAAACATACAATAAAAAAATCAAATATAGAAATTTATAATTTTTTATGGAAAAGCATCTAAACATTTTCGCCGTTTTTCCGCTACTAACTTTTATAATAACTTTTTTTAGAATAACTTACAGACTTACTGCTTATATTAAGGTTTAAAATGATTTTTTATATATATAGCGCGCAAAACTATATATAAAAAAAACATTTATTGCCAGATAACTAAAATTTGCTTCATTTACTTTAAAAACGCATGATTTAATAAATGCCTGACTTAAGCAATTTAAGCAAGAAATATGCTTTATAAAATAGTCAGCCTCACACAAATCCCTTATATAAAATAAAGAACAAAATTATAACCACCTGATTTTAAAATTGTTTGTGTACATTTTGATATAAACTTAATCAAAGATATAAAATTAATAAAGTAAAATTAATAATTATAAAATCAAGTTTTATAATTCAAACAAAATTTAGATTTACAAATTAAACTTATAGTTTTTTTTATCGAGAATATTTTTTGGGGAATTTTTTACATTTATTCAAATATTCATACAATTCTAAAAACAGTATTGTAAAATAGATTCTTTCATAACTTGGAAATAATTTTAATAATTTAAAAAATGCCCAACCCATAAATTCTATTTTTTTCATTTGCATTCATTTCTTACACTAAAAGTGTAAGATTTGATAATAAATGTCACAGTCAAATTTTTGTTTCTTGAAAATCTAAAAGTAAACATTGAAGTCATTTTAGTTGATCTCATTGTTACTTTTTCATATTGATAGATATTCATTTTTGAGAAGTCTTCAGAATAAGTAAATTGATTGAAAAAGTTTTATACGCTGGTCAAAACAATTAAAAAATATTATAAATGTTTTATAAAATAACAGTGAAAGCAAAATTCATTTTGCATAAAATGGAAGAAGAAAGTCACAAATGCAATTTTTCTCATTTGTAAACTTCGGTTTATACATTTTAAGTTTGACGTCGAATACGATGCCTTAGCGGTAACGAATGGGATTTGGCCTTCATCTTAATGTAAGACAAACCAGTAACGAATGATTGACATTTAATATTTTTTTGATAAGTGCGATGTCTGAACAAAATCATTTAATTGAATCAGAAGCTTGATGAGTTGCTGGCCGGTTAGAGGGGAGCCAAACACAATCTGAAGTAGCAGAAAACCTTGAAGGTTCACAAAGTGGGATTTCCAGGATCTGGAACCATGTTTACTGATTGGAAAATTAGAAGGAAGATCAGGGCAAGATAGTAGATGTGCAGCAACACCCAATGAAGACCGTTATTTAACGATAATAGCTTGAAGACACTGAAATATGAATCTCACTCTTCTACAACAATACATTCTCTCGGCTACTGGTACCACTGTTTCGACACAAACAGTCCGTAACCACCTTCATTCTGTAAAGTTATAACTTCGCCGACCAATGGAGTGTGTCAAGTCAACAACAAGGCATCTTCTCACTCATAGGTATAGGACAACAGAGCAAATGAACTGAAGGAGAAATTAATAGTGCAACATTATTTTCTCTGATGATTCCCTCTATTTTCTCTATCCTGATAATGGGCGTATTTTCATTTGAAGGGAATGTGGGACTGGAAACATTCCTGCGTTCGCGCAAGAAAGTGTCAGATTTGACGATGTGGGAGTGATGATCTATGCTGCCATATCCATAGATGGGCGCACTATTTTCTATATCATTCGAAATGAAGCTCGGATAGGTTGCCGATATATGGATAAGATCCTCTGGCCAATTGTAGTCTCTTATGCTGCAGGAATTATTAATGGAAGACAACTGCAGGCCACATCGTGCTAACCAGGAGAATAATTTCTTTTTGGAGGAAAAATTGATACAAATGGAATGACCAGCGTGTTTTTTGTGAGCCCAACAGAGTATGTTTGGAGCATTCTAGGCAGACGAGTTACTAGATACCTACCACCCTCACAAACTGTCCATAAACTGCAGAAAGCTCTTCTGGAAAGGTGAGACAAAATATCAGAGTTCCTCATTAATAGCCTCAATGACTTGATGTCTCAAAAAGTGTTCAACGCTAGTAACCATTCGGGGAAACCTTACCCCTACTAAAAATGTTTTTCTTGTAAGGAAACATCTTTTTTTTGTTTGTTTGTTTGTTTGTTTTTGCTTTTCTCATCTGAAATATTTTGTTTTTTCCTTTTGGATACAAATTGCTTAATGAAATGCATTTTTTTATAATTCATATAATTCATACCCAATATAATTTATATAAGAATATTTATAATTCATACCTAAAAATTGACTCTCAGGTTGTTAATTTGTTAATAAAACATTCACACACACACACAATAGATGTACGTTAACATTCAATAGATTTATGTTTTAAGCTATATTTGCGTTTAAATTTTAATTAAAAAGACATTAAAGTATTATTGAAAAAATATAAACTGAAAATCATCAACAAATATAAATGTAAAAAATTGAAAAATTACTTTAAAAAAAAATACACTTTTCTCAGTGAAAAGAATTAGCATTATGGAAAATTTAATAGTATAAACTATTTAACTTTTAAAAATATAGCAAGGCAAATTATTTATGTCACACTAAAATTTATAAGCTCCTTACAGAAAACAAATCATTAAAAGAAAAGAAGTATAATTATGATAAGGAATAAACTAAATCTAAAAAACAAAAATAAACTAAATCTTAAATAATTAGTTTACAATTATTGTTAGTAATTCATATTGTATTTTAATTTCCCATTGTGCAGATAATTTCTGCATAAATAGAAAATATTAAAATCGTTTCACATTAAACGCTCTAAAAAAGTGATTGGGATACATTTCGTAGTAATTGGCTGAAATTAGTGATTTTTTGTCGTCAAACGTGTATTCATACCAGTTTAAAGAAAATAAATAGCACCTAAAACACTATACAATGATACTAAATTTAAAAAATTTTACATATACTTTTAAATGTAAAAATAATATTTTTTAAATGAAGTTTTTTTATCACCATATTCAATATCACTCAACATGGCGCTAAATTGGCACCTGCATAGGGCCACCTACATAGGACACTCCAAAACAGTTTTATCCTATGTAGTAATAAACAGATAAAATATATTAAATCAAATTGCCATTGGCTGGTAAGAAATATAATAAAAGTCGTTCTATTTAATAATGAAAGTTATTTTTTACTTTTTTGGAGTCACACGGGATTGAAAGTAATGTACTTGATCCCTGGGGATTAACAAACTCCATGTCTATAAAAATATCATTTTTATCAAAACCGTGTTCTGAATTGATTCTTTCAGGTGTAAAATAATTTTTCATCTAATGTTAAGAAATAAAATGTAAGATAATCATTAAATAATTTTTCAATTCGCAAAACGAGCCCTTTGTTTCTTTTTAAAAAAATCAAGAAAATCTGTCTCATTAAATAAGCAATAAAGGACATTTTGAAATATTTAGTAAAGAAAATTAAATAAATTAATTTGCAAGCCTGTGGTTTATTAAGAAACTTACATGCATATTGAGCATGCGATGACTCAGCTAAGGAAATACATGTGTATCCAGCAAAAATTATAAGTTTTAAAATGTGCGTGTGTGTGCACGCTACAAAAGATCCAGGAAGATTTGCGAAATGTAGATGAATTTTTATTTCATCCCTTTTTATGCTCATTTGAAAAAATTCATAAATTTGCTTTGTATATAGCTCTTGTATTTCAGCTATAATATATTTTGAGCTTATTTCTAGTTGGAAGCAGCTAGAAAGAAATTAATTTAATATGCAATGTATTTTTTTTTCCTGAGATTACATGTAGATGATGTATTTCAAATTAATTGCATCCACTCTCATAAAAAAATTATCAGTTTTTTTTTTTTTTTTTTTTTTTTTTTTTTTTTTTTACAGAACTTAATAAAATTACTTCAGAAGTCATTCATTTTACAAATTAACAGCATATAAACACATGCATTACATATAAATTAAGAGAATATTTGAAAAATTAATTCACTAATACACTAATTCCACTTCTTAATAGAAATACAAAAATAGTATCTGAATAAAAATTAAACATTTGACTTACTCTTAGTTCATAATATTAGAGCGAACATAAATTTCGTAAATGTAACATTAATCTATAACTTTAGTAAATGTATAATTGATATTAAATTGATAATTTTATTCTTAAGACTACAAAAAAGTTTGTTACAATTGCAGTTAAGTCAGTCAGAAAACGATTGTTAATTTTTGTTGTTATTTTTTTAAACTGTTTTTTCTAGCAAATGATTTTGAATTTCAAAATCCAATAAGCTCGACAAACATTATTTTATATTTTTATTAGTAAACAAAATATATTAATTCTAAGTTTCATTTATTGATATTAAGTTATATTGATATATTTTGTTATAATTTAGGTGAACACAAAGAAAAAATAATCACTAAAAATAAATTTTATGTTACAAATCGTTTGTCAAAACAGCATTTGAGAAATTAAAAAAAATTAAAAAGTTAAAAGGAATAAATCGTTTGCTGATAAATCTAATTGCCGCTTTGACAATAATGAGTCAATCTGCTTTATTTGGAAAAAAAATTCTTTTTTGTGTCTTCCAGTAAAAATATTCTTTTTTCTAAAATCTGACATTAAATGATTAAAATCTTTCATTTGCTATTTCATTCTGTATTTTGCTGCTACTAAAAGATAAAGCAATAGTATTTTACTGGAAAAAATTATTTTTATCTCTTATTTATCTTTTGCCTTCTCAAAAAATTTCATTTTCTAATTAGAGAATTAATCATTGCAATGATTGGAATGAATACTAAAAATAAAATATTTATAAGGATATTTATTTTAGATAATTATGAAAATAATCTGTATGAAATATATATTTGCTTGTAATGTAAGGTAGAACATACACAATTAATAACTATAATATAAATTATACTGAAACCTCTAAACCAATGCTATAAAATGAAAGTAAATTTTCATACTCAATGAAATGAAACAATTATCAGTAATTAATTTTCTAATTATAAAAAATATTACGTCTTGTAAAAACAGATAATACTTTTAAGCTAATTATATTAATTAATTAAAAATGCAGTTTAATGTATGAAAAACAGTTTTACTTCATCATTAATTAAAACATTTGTATATTATTTTTTTCTGATAATGTTAAGATATCGTAAAATATCAAACTTATAGGTTGATCTCATTGCTTAAAATTAGCTGTTTTTGTGCAACTTTTTGTACACTAAAATGATAAATGATTTTAGTAAATGATTTGTGGTTTTAACTAAGCTATAGAAAAATTTTAATTAAATTCGCTTGATTAATACTTACACAAATGAGTTTTAAGGATTTTTTAATTATAAAAAGACAATGGATTTTTCATTAGCTTAATAAAGAAAAATATTAAATGTAATTATACTAATTTAATGATATACAATAAGTAATTACATCAGAAGAAAAAGGGTGGAAGAATTTAGTTTCATATTGTTATATTTTAAATTAGATTTGTAATTAAAGACTAAAATTGTTTTCTAAATTCCCATAAGTTGTGTATTTTTGAATATCAATGATACTGTTTTAATGCTAATTTTCATATTAATAACTGATGAATTAATTCATATTTATTGCTTTTGAAACGATTTTTGTTCGTAATATTTTTTCTTATTCGCGAATTATAGAATGATAAAGTTATTTTTTTCAGTGATAAATCAATAAATTGTTAAAAATACATTTAAAAAGTTACAAAGTCCTAGAATAAATTATAAACTTCCCATCATAAATTATCTTTCAATTACATTCTTTTCTATTTTTAAAAATGTCTAAAATTAATTAAACATTTACAGTGTCTCACAAAAGTGATGGAACACTTGTGCTTTACAAACGGAAACTGTAATAAAATTAATTAAAAATACATGTACAAATTTTTTGTGGGTGTGTTTCATATTTAAAATTATTGAAAATTATTACATAGCATACATTTTGTCAAAATATTAAAATATTAATTAAATAAAGATACAATTGTTTCGAACGGAGCAAAAAAAAGCTCACATAAGAGATGGGACACTTACTTTTCCATCAAATATTCATCCAAAAATTTTACTTTTCAAAATGGTCTTAATATTATTTGGATTTCCTTTTACTTTTAAAGATTATTATGATTCACTTTTATGATTTAATCCTCTTGGGATGGATTTGACTAAATTTCTTTGTGATTTCTGGAGTGATTCTACTCCATTCTTTTTGATGCATCGATTTTAATTGTTCTTTTGAAGAAATGGTGTGTTTGAGAATTTTTGTTTCCTATTCTAGCCAAATATTCTCTATGGAATTTAAGTCTGGAGATTGTGGTGGTATTTTTATTATTTCAGGACAGTTATACAGCAGCCAGTGTCTAACATTCAAAGCAGTGTGATTGGGGTATTTATCCTGGTAAGATTTAAAAATCGCTATGAAAATTCAATTTTCGTGCTGAAGATTTCAAATTTTGCTCTAGAATGTCAATATACTTGTACTGATCTATTTTACTATCAATAAAAACAAGATTACCAACTCCAGTGGACGACATGCACCCCCATACCATAACTCCTCCAACATGTTTTATTGTTCGCACCAAGCAGTGTTTACGAATTTCTTCCCTCGGTTTTCTTCGCACCAAGATTCTTCCTTCAAAACTAAATATATTACATTTACTCTCATCAGCAAATATAACTTTATTCCAGTAATCAAAATTTTAATTTATGATGGATTTTGTGAAAGTCAGTCTGAGTTTTCACTTACGAAAAATATTTTCCTGATATCCTGCAGATCGAATTACTCTTCTAATAGTCTCAGGAGTAACAATTACTGAAATGAATAATGAAAATCCGCAGCAACTTCCTGGAGCACTCATTCTTGGAGTTTTTTTTTTATTATTTATTTTTTTAAAAAAAAAAAATAATTCGAACGACACTTTGTTTTTTCCATTGGATAGCTCTGATGGTCGGCCATGTCTTCTTTTATTCTGAATCATATGATACGTTTTATATCGTTTAAGATATTGAAAACTGTTGAGAGACTCAAGTTAACTGTTTCAGCAATTTCTCTAATAGATTTTCTACTTTTAATATGCAAATGAATAATTAATTTTTAAATTTTAGGCGAAGTTTCTTTTCGTGTAGCATTCATGGCTGCACACAGCTAAAAAACACAAGAATTGCAAAACAATCTGGATAGAAATACCACAGATGATTACATAAATTATTGCCAATTGCTTTTAAGTAAAAATAAAACACCCAAAAATATTTTTATTTCTTATTTCAGATTATTTTTGTTGCATATCTAATGGTATCCCATCACTTATGTGAGCTATTTTTCGCTCCGTACTAAACTATTATATTTTTATTCAATTAATATTTTGACAAAATGTATGTTATGTAATAATTGTTACAAAATTTAAGTATGAAACACATTCACAAAAATTTTGTACATGTGTTTTTAATTAATTTTATTACAGATTCCTTTTGTAAAGCACAAGTGTCCCGTCTCTTTTCTATGACACTGTATATTTGACTAATTTTAAATTGAAGAGTAGTTTTTACGGGAAACAATACATTTAGCCTTCTTATATGGCTTTCAAATATTTTAATATTTTTTTCTATTTTCTAACATATAGCATTAAGAAAGATAGTTTTTTTTATTTTTAAAATTAATTTGTATTGATTAAATCGTCTTAAGCTATTTTTTGGTTATTCTGATATTTTCATTCATTTAAGACTACGTACAGTAGATTTGAAAGGTTTCAACTCTACACTCTCACTTCAAATTTTCTTACTTTTTTAAAAATGTTTTTACTTTACAGAAACGTATTATATTGATTAAGGAAACAACAACGCAAAGATTTATCAAAAAATTGATCACAAATAATTATATTCATTCTTCTACTGAGTAAATTCTTTTTTAAAAATAATTGATATTTTTATAGAATATATTTTTCTCTACAAAGGAGATCAGAAATAACTACTTAACTGGATATGCAATTTATTATGCGGTCATTTTTGGCATGCAAGGGTAATTCGATCTGGATCTACATCTTTAAGGGGAATCCCAATTACTTAAAGCATACAGCCCAAAGGTGAGATTTGAACTCAGGAACTGTTAAACCGAAGGCAAGAGCGCTAACCTTTCGATTATCAGTTCATCTAAAATACTTTTTTCATTTATATGTTAAGACTATTGACATGAATCAACATTCAGTATTCTTAATAAGCTTACCCATAAGTTTAAGTTTGATTTGAATAAACTTAGCAAATTATATAATATTATATATAACTTACAGAAAATCATAATATTATGTATAAAGTTTAACTACCAAGATATTTTTTAAAGTTTTAAAAAAGTTCACTTTATAATTTATGAAATTTAAGAAGTGTATATTTACTAGTTCTATTAATATTTCTAATAAAAATGTCTAAAATTATGCGTAGCAAGTGAGAACGATGGTTCATTTAAGTTATAAGCAATAAACTTTACTGCGCATTAGATGAAAATATAAATTCATATTATCATTTCTAAATTTAAAAGTTAAAAAAAAGAAACTTCTTAACTGTTCTTATGAATATATATATATATATATATATATATATATATATATATATAGTATATATATATATATATATATATATATATATATATATATATATATATATTTATATATTTATATATATATATATTTATATATATACTTATATATATTTATATATATGTGTATATATATATTATTTATATATATATATATATATATATATATATATATATATATATATATATATATATATATATATATATATATATATATATATGTATAAAGTCGATATCTGTGGACAAAAACTATTTTTCAATGAAATGAAATTAACTTGAAAAATTTTTTAAATCACTAGCAAAGGGGGAAGGGAGAACAATAAGTATTACATTATTGGTAATCAAAATTAAGAAGTAACCTTATCTTAGAGCCTTCTTTAATACCAATGGTCTGTTTTGCCAAATTTTAAAATACAAACCATAGCATTTTCCTTTGCTATCTGTGATGGTTCAATTTTAAAGTACACAGCAAGGAAGTTTACTACGAATAACTTCATAATTTTATGATCGTATTTGATAACTGTACGCTTGAATTTAATCAGATCATAAATTCATTTTCATGAATCGTTTTCAAGATAGTTTTAAATTTCATTTAACCAGATCTATATTGTAAAATAAGGCAAGTTGGCACATTACATCTAATTGTAGCTTCTTTCAACAAGAATAAAAATGAATCTTATTTGAAATGAAATAGTTAATGCTTTCAAAACATTCTATCAATAATAAAAGATTTTTTTTTTTTTTTTTTTTTTTTTTTTTTTGGTTTTACAATTTTTTTCTTTGTTATTTATTCTTATTTTTACGAAGATCACTTTAAGTTGAGTGTTTAACTTCTTTTCAAATTATCAATAGATTTTGATTTTAAAAGTAATAAAAAAATTAAATTATTCTTGCCTATTTAAATTAATTATAAAGTGGATGTTTTGTCTCGTCTTTATCATTTTGATTTTTTTTCTTCCTGTTCTATTTTTAACGTGTTCAAATTTGGAAGCAGTTATCCCTAAAAATTTGAAAACTAATTACTTAGAACAACTAACTTTTATGATTTTGAATACTTTTACAAACAATAAAAATTTTAATTTAAAAAATACTTCTTTATGACTAGTAAAAGTCATGAAAGGATTTTTTCTATTGTCAACGACAATCAGACATTCGATAGTTAACTTCACCTTGTTTGCTGCCGCTCGAAGAATGAGATTTGAAAACAAGCAGCAAATTCGTTGACAAATCGGAATTACGCCCGCCGCTGTCTCAACATGATGTGACATCGATGAAACGTTATTCGGCGTAATAAATATTTCAAACCTTTGAAAATTGTAAAAAATAAATAAATAAAAATAAAAAATTAAATGAAAAATAAAATAAAAAAATTAGCGGCGTTAATCATGATCTCAAGTGAAACGAAAGAAGCAATCACATTATAGTTTATAAATAAATAAATCATTAAAACAATTGTAGAAAATATCTTTTAATGCTTGATCTTTACTTTCTAAAATATTGAAATAGTGATTCCCATTGTTTCAATTATCAAGACTTCCAAATTAAAAAAAAAAAAAAAACTTGATTTTAGCTTTTTTTCTCCCCTAATTGTAAACTGAGTTACAAATTAAAATATATGCTTGTGTATTCCCATAAGAGCCCATGGCTTCTTGTTGATAATCTACCAATATTTTCTGAATTCGTAAATAAAAACTTACAAGAAAAATCTTGTAATTTCATATTATTAATAAAATATTATAAGTTCAAATTTCATATTTAATATAGAGGTAACAATTTGAGCTACACTTGTAAAGTTGTTTTATATGGTCATGTAATCAGTGTATTCTGATTTTGCAACTTTTTCTCATGAAATCCTTTTTACCCCTAAATAATGAAATTACATCTGATGTTTCTAAACTCAATTATTATTTCAGATTCATATTTTTTGTGATCAAGGAGTAATCAGAATGGGGGTAAACCATTGATTTATTAGGGGAAATTTATTTCTTTTTCTTCAAAATACTTTTCTTCAACTTCACCAACATTCACTCAAGCACTTCAGTCAACATTTCTTTTTTTAACTATCGAAACATAGCTTAAAATTGTTTTTGTGAATGCCTTTCAAAACTCGAAAAGACTTTTTTTTTTTTTTTTTTTTTTTTGATCAAATTAATAAACTCAAAACGATAAAACCGAAGAAATATTTTCACCCATGATAATAAAAAATATGAACTGTGTTATATCAGGATAGTACAAAACTTATGGAGTCATATCCATTAAATGTTTTATAAAAAAAAATTGGTTAATAGCAGTGTGAAAAGACATCATTACGTAAAAACCATAAACTTTCTCCTTTCATTTCCGATTTCTTTCGATGAATCGCTTCAAACGTAGCGAAAGAATAAGTTAATAATCTCTATTGAAAACCAGGTTGTGTGGTCGAATTTATAATGCACATTTGTCGGTATCTCTGACAATTTTTTTTTTTTGTCGTGATTTCATTCTGACTGTTCGATCGCATTATAAATTCGACCGAATAGAATAAAATAATAAGAGATAATAAAAAAAATTGTCAATACTTTGATTTTTGAGATTAGTTTTATTAGATGATAGGAGATATGTGCATGTCAGCGATTGTGATATATATATATATATATATTTCCTGTATCGTTATTAATTAGTTCTCCAAAATAAATTGAAAAAAATGTCCTGAAAATTTATTGAATATAAACAGTTTATTTTGGTTTGTTCCGTGTTGTTAATCTTATCTTGCACATGTGGATCGATCACACCTGCGAGTAATGGCTTATATCCCTCAACAGGTGTGGTTCCAAAACAGAAGAGCCAAGTGGCGTAAGCAGACACGCGCTCAGCTGATTCAGGACGTGTGGCGACGGTACAAGCTGGGAACTGCCCCGCCTTCCGATGGGTGGCTCGCCGCAGCAGCTCACAGATTCCAGTCGACTCCACACACCGCACCGCCCTCTGCCAGCCCTTCTCCATCCGCTCCGCCCCTCTACTCAGCAGTGCCCCATGTCCTGTACAGCGATCGTCTGGCAGCTTCTCAAAGGTACTAAACGCTTTCTGTGGATCAAGTATGATTTATTTATTTATTGCAATGAGGTAAAATCGTCTATACTTTTATGAAAGGGGCTTAAATGCCAATTTTTTTTGCATTCATTCTCTTAAAAACTTGAGTAAATATGAAATATGAATCTGGAAAATAGAGAAAAAGAATTAGCATAGTACATTGTAGTAAAGCAATTTCATATACATTTGGTAACAGCAAATGCGTAGCAAATTTTTTTACGTATGATATCTGGGATTAAAATTAGTTTAATCTAACTATGAATAATGAATGTAAAGATTTCAAATTCCTAATTAATCTATCTAAATATTAGTTTCCAATTAATTTCAACAAAGCTTAAATTGCTTCATTTGTATGCATTGCTTAGAGGTAGTATAATATATTTGGAGTGAAAGGAGTCGTATTCGGTTCCAGGTACAGTTAAACAATCTTTGATGGACGCTGCGTTTCTGTTTCACATATTTCTGTCTGTAACACATAAATTACAGCATAACATTTGCAAAAAAATCCTTCCTAATGGGAACACGTGGTGAAATTTTCAAACAACTTATTTGGAGTATCAAAAAATTGGATACTGTCGATATATCTAAACATGTATATATATAAGGTTTGTAAACTAGGAAAATAGTTAGATTTTAAACCTACTTTTTTTTTTTCCAGATTCCTTTCTTTTAATGAATAAAGTATTATTAGAAAAATTATTTAGCTTGGATTGTATAAGATATATAACACAAAATAAAATTCATATTTGAAACAAATTTTTACTTCACTGCTGAATAATCAATTAAAGTAATTATTTGCTTTTCCTATTTTAAAACTGCATTTTGATTTTTTTCGGTGCAGAAAAAGATTTCACTTTTGTTTTCCATAAAAAGCACCATAATCTTGTTAGCCATTCATCTACTTGTTTTGTAGAGGGTCACAGCACTAAGTCCTCTTCAAGTTTGGTATCTCAAAGTTCTTTCACTCTCATTTATTATTTTCTCGGTCATCTAATTATAAAATAATTCTAAAGAACAAATTACATTTGAATCCAGATTTTAAAATTCCTGAAGTGAAATTTCGGGGAGCAGCAGTAGGTTTCTTTGTCGAAAGTCAAGAAGGAATAATTTATTTTCACTCAAATCGTCAGATTTGATTTATCTTTCTTCAGTTACAGTGATTTGTTTAATAAGTGGTGTAGGTCAAAACGATTTAAATATCGTTTTCTTTGCTACACCATTCCAAGTATACATTCCCAACAGCAATACGCCATGAACGTCAATTTTATAAGTCGATTTCAAGACATAATCCTGTTTCCAGATGTAGCCTACGATATTTTTACTTGTGTGTGTGTGAAGCTGTTAATTATACTCAAATGCAAAGTCGGAAATTTGATTAGGCGGGAGAAATTCCACACGAGTTTTCTGAAAAATTCCACATGAATTTTTAGTAAAATCCTGGATAAAAGATACTTAAGGCTACTATCGAATCTAAGATTTTTCAATTAGAAACAATTTAGGACTAAATAAAACATTCTTAGAAATATCAAAGGGATTCGTTTAATTTGACTTAAGTTTCACTCCTTCCTTTTTAAAAATTCAACCAATTTAAAAATTCAACTTTTTAAAAATTCAAAGAATGTAATTCTTCTGTAAAGAAATACTAACATGAATTCATTTTTTCAATAAGTTCTTTTAAATGAGTTTGAATGGATTTAGTGATACTGAAAGGGGAACCATTACCCTTTTTATGAAAGCTTTTCTTCTTTTAATTTTTGTTACGTAAGAAATGTTTGTTATTTTTGTGAAAAACGTTTCGAGTGCGCACTTAAATATATATGCAAGCTCAATGTCAGGATGTAAATAATTGCAAAAATCGCACTGATTCAAAAATGTCAAGCTTCTGCCGAGCACATCCTGGACTGTTTGGGACTTTCCAGAGAGGACATATATTCGTCCCCCTTCTTGTCCTTGACTTCCATTAAGTCATTCATCTAATGGATCTTGTCTGTCTTCGTCAGACAACTGGAGAAAAACCATAATAAAAACAAGAGAATTTATAATTCGGAAAAATAGCTTTTTAAAAATTTATTACCAGAGTTTATATTTATTATTTATTTTATTTTTTACCTTTAAAAATATTTCTTGATATTTTTCTTTAAAAAAAATATTAAATTTACAATTTATAATAACCAAAATTGAAAGTGAACTATGCATTTTGGCTTAAGTATTTTTCGTTTTGTACTTTTTTTAAATATAATACGCAACATAATATATACAATATAATTTTTATATTAATAATGTATTATATAACTTAGGTAATAAAATTCTAAATGAAAACAAGAATCTTTATAATAGAATTTAAGGTATTTCATTATAACGTATACAGGAATTGCATATTTAATTACAATTTACTGAAATGTTTTTAGAAATTTAGAAAGAAAGGGTTAAAAATGCACAAGGATATTTAAAGAAAAATTTTTAATTGTCTCATATTTTGTAGAAAAGTGTTTTCAATTCCCATTTCTGCTGCTTTGAAGTCATAAAAAAACTGCCATAATCGAAAGCACAGATGTCATGTAATTAATTCTTCTTCTCCGACCACTGGACATTGAGTATTTTCAGCACAATAATCTTTGAATGAGAATAAAATACTATACCCCCAGAAAATTCATATACCTCTTCAGAATAAAAACAATATGTTCAAGGATAAAAATTACACAATATGTGCGTAATTTAGAATGACACTTTCTTCATTTAACAACAAGAAAGTTAAAAAAAATACCTAAAGAAAAATTACGAGAGTACTGTGATAATAATTCCATTGTCATCATATTTCTTATCTACATACTTATGTATTAGAACAGAAACACGATGAATTAAAAATGAAATATTTCGTTTTATAATTAATTATTAATGTAAACACAAACGTTTCTTTTCCATATTTGCATATTTTAATGTTAACTTAAATTTTCTATTTAATTTAAAATTGTATTTCATTTTTAAAAAGTTTCTTTACTGAAGATCCTTCATATTACCAGAAAAAAATTATGTTACATATCTTCGATTAAAAGTAACCAATTTCACAGTATTTGATGCCAGTGAAAATATTTCTAAAAATATATTCACTCGCATCAAGAACCTTCTTAAATCTTAGGATTTAATATTTTTATGTTATTTTTTTATACGAATAATAGATACTTTTTCGTTTAATGATTTAATAATAATTCATATTTTTAAATATTCATATGCAGTTGATTATTTGACTTAACTAATGAATTATTTATTATTTAAATTAACAAATCAACCAAAGAACCATTAATTTATGACCATATGTAAAGAACAAGATTTTCAGAAATGAGCTTTTGAGTTAAGAAGTCTTCTTTGTTAAGAACTCTAAGGAAGAATAATCCAATTTTCCATATATGATGAATATTTAAACTTAAATGATTAGATAGAGTCATGTATTAAGTACATAATATCGTAAATTATAGTTTCCTTAAATATTTAAAAATAAGGAATTATATATTTTGACAAAGTGTAGATAAAAAATAGGACTACGTTAATAAAACGAGCCTTTTGACTCAGCTTTTGAACAACACATTAAAAATTTAATATTTTTCCAGAATTAACCTATCAAATTCATGAATCCCAGTGAAATGAATAAATACTTTACTCACTGAAAAGGAATTAAAATTATAAAAATTAAAAAGAAACATGTTATTATAGTAAGAGATTTAATTTTTTCTGATAAAAACTTGACAATTATTTAATTATTTTTTTTTTTTTATCACAAGTGACTTTATTTCTCAATGCAACAAAGAAGATTTCTTCTATCAGTAATTTTTTACTTCTTTAACAATTACAGATTTTTAAACATAGTAAATTATTAAGTCTTGAATATAATTCTAAAAATATCATAAGTTATTTTTAACAAGATCAGAAATAGAATTTCGCCAATATATTTATTACTGTTTTCTAGATTTTGATTCCCTTTGACAAAAAGATAGAGCAAGATAACCAGTTTTTTGTTAATAATTTTAATCTAAAAGTTTTATTTGAATAAAATGTGGGATATAATATCAAAGCAACTATATTATTGGATAAGAAATTATTATCTTAAAAAGATGACAATGAAAGTTACGGTTAAATTCCTTATCGCCCTTTCACCTGAGACATTGAATGTTTGACTCATTTAAGAATTGAATAATTGCTATAGGACGATATTATTTTTCTTGGTACTAATGTCTCATTAGTGAGAAATTTAAGTTTTTAGTATGGAAGATATAGTTATTGAACTATGAGATAAAGCTAGCTATTTATTATATGATAATATGTATAGTAAATTCAGCAGTTATTTTTTATTATTCGAGAAATGTTGTACATAATAATACAATGATTCGAATATCAGTATAATATTATGGAAATACGTTAAATTAAGTAATGATGGAGTTTGAGTAAACACACAATTTTGTAATGAAAAATACTAATAAAACTATGAAAAGTTGGCAGTAGGTAAGAAAAGCATTGACAATTCCTATACTAATTTAAATTACTTTCTTGGACTTAATAGAAAACATTTTTGCATCAAGTTTTTTTTTTTTTTTAATTTAATAGATTTTCTGGTATTTGATGAGGGCCGAGATTACTTTTGTGACATTTGTGGTGAGACATTTTTATTTAAACTCTCTAGAGCTTAATAAATTAAAATTTAGTCCTAATAATATCTTGTCCTCTATTTGAAGCCCCCTTTTTGCAAAATATTTGAAACTTGCTATTTACTAGTCTCAATGAAATTATTAAGTATGATGGAAATAATATTTATAGCGAATACAATATTTTTTCATTTGTTACACTCTTGCCTAGGTAAGAATTTTAATGCATGTATTTCTCAAGATACTCTAAGAAGCAAATGAAGAGTAAAGAAAGAGCCACTGCTTGATGTTATTGAAGTGGTTATGAGCTTCAATTATTCGTCAAATAAAATCTTTATCCTAAATTGTTAAAGGAATTAAAAATCAAATGAATAGCAACATTATAAAAATTAAACATACTTGAAAAAATCTTTGCTATTATTCGAGTATATTTTAATTGGTTAACAGGTAATTTAATTTCATTAGCATTTATTCCAATTAGCATTTTGTTATTTGGTCTATCATACTTATGCCAATCTTAAAATAATTGGTGTTATTTTTTTTATGAAGCTCTGTGTTTTGATAATAAAAGCTAGTTTTCACTATTCAGAATAATAAACCCTAGAACAAAGAGTTTATGTAAAGTAAATAATAGTTCTTATAAATAATAGTGTAATAATAATAGTATGTATAATAATAATAATAGTAAATAATAGTGTTTTCGATAGCAAAGAAGAGTTAATGAAAAGAAAAACACGAAGAGAGACAATTTAAGAAATTTGAATAGTTAATGATTAGAAAAATATATAGTTCTCTATTAATGAAAACATCTAGAATTGTCTATAACCATTTAAGTTTAAAAATGTTCATAGTACTACATTATATTTGTATTTATTATGATAGAGAGAAATAAAAATATTTGAAAAAAATTAAGAATAAGGGTTTTAGAAAATGATTTTATACGACCTGAAGGTTAAAGTTAAACGAAAAATGCAATGTAAATTTTGCTACAAGTCTTGTATCAGCGAAAATTTAGATAACAAAAACACCTTGATTTTCAGATTCTTCTTAAAATAGATAATAATTCTACAATATACTCTGTTTGTAAACAAAAAAATAAGAAAAGCATGCATTATTTATCAACAATTTAAATTCTATATAACGCTTCATTATAAAAGTTTTGGAGCACATTGCGTGTAAAAAAATAGTATATTCATAAATAACATTTTTTAGTAGTATTTAAAAACAATTGAGAATTTTACTATTACTTTTCAAGACTGGATCTACTATATCAGTACCTTAACAATAATATCATTTTATCAATTTTAATACATATAAAGAATATGTTAAAATTCTGTGTCATGCAAAAAATTTAAGTGCGATGCGATAACACGAACAATCCAATCATTATTTGAGGATCAAATTTGCAGAATCAAATGACATAAATACTTTGAATTTTTATTATTTGGTATGTGCAATACTCTCATATTATTCTCCTACAACATTTTGTAAATCATTTAAGCCATTTTGAAAATAAAAATACCACCTTATATCTGACCATCATCAAACTGTTTCCAGTCGCGTTGACATATTAGCTTAAATGAAAACACTAAAGTTATTTTATGTGACCTTAATAAATTATTTTACATCATCTTGTTTGATTTTTATAGACAGCTCTAGCATCAGATAAAGCTAATATATTTCCTAATTTATTCTTGGAATTAATTGTATCGTGAAAATAATACCAATATATATATATATATATATATATATATATATATATATATATATATATATATATATATATATATATATATATATATATATATATATATATATATATATATATATATATATATATATATATATATATATATATATATATATATATATATATATATATATATATATATATACATAAAAATAAATAGTATCATAATATATTTCAGTTTTAGATCCATATAATCCAATTGTTATCCATTTTTTTAATTTATAATTTAGGGAACTGAATTTCGCAACCAAGAAAATTTTAAATATATATAAGTGGTAACATTCTTTGCGAAATAGATTGAGAAAAAGAGATTATACTCACAAATGTAAGAACAGGACATCAGCTAAAAGAAATTCTGAGATGGAAATCCTTGAGATTTGGAAATAAGGATAAGATTGGGAGGAAATCAGTTGATAATTTTGGAACAATTCGTATCACTTCTATATTTCATTTATATTATTTATATTTCAGAATATCTATAATAATTCTGATAAACATTATTAGTTACCAAGTTCAATTTATTCAAATCTTTCCATAAGAAATATCGATATTTATGGAATTTACATTGTTATTACTTTTTGTACTGACAGTTTTTTTTTCTGTTTTACATTAATGTACCTAAGTAAAACAAAAATAATTACTGTCATTTTTGTTTCAAGATTCCCCATTAATAATTTATTATTTTATATGAAAAACGTTTCTAAAATGGTGAAAATTTTCATCAATTTATCTTTAAAAATAAATTTACTACTCTTATTCTTAACAGTATGTGATTTTAATTTTATTTTATTCAAATTTATCGTGGATAAAAACATACTGCATTTAAGTTATCAGTGTTTTTCATTTATTTTTTTTCTGCTTCATCTATGTATTAAGTTCTGTATATTATTTTGATTGATAATTAATTATATTTTAAGGTTATAATTTTTACTCTTTTGAAGCTAAATATTTTTATGCATCACTTTAATTTTTTGGTATTTATATTAATACCAATCGTAATATTTATAATTAACCTTCTAACTTTAAGTTTATATATTTAAGCTATTTCTGCTTTAATGAAATATTTTAACTAACATTTCATTAAATATTTCAGTACTCTGATAAATATTAATATCAATAGTCATAATTAACTCCCACATTTTATTTTCATCTTGTTTTTACTTTTCAACCTTAATGTATTTCTACTTCACATTATTATTTTGATATTTATACAAATATTAATATTATTTTTTTCCTTGAGGAGTTTTTGAATATGAGTTCTTAATTACTAACTAAAGTATACTTTCTAAGAAAATAATTTATTATTCCTGCAAGGAAAAAAAAGATAGAATTTTTGAAAGAAAAAAACTGTATAAAGAAAAGTATGTATTAAATCTATGAATATTGAATAGTTGGAATAAGAAAAGAAAAAAAAGAAAGGAAGAAAACTGATGAGTTAGTCCAGATGAAACGGCTTTCTTATCCAATGAGACCCTTCCATTGCATTTAGTAATGAATAAGATGGCTGATTTAGTTTGTTCTATCAAAAGAGAATAACGAAACAGGATCAATCGATTCTTATTTGTATTTTTCTTAGAAGATGAGAATATTTGCTTTTCTTTTGAATATGCAATCAATCTGAGGAAAGAAGATTATGAATCCAGACTGTGTTTCGCTAGTTTGGGTATTACTTTCTCGTCAAAACGAGGTTGAGCTATATCATTATTATAAATGCATATGCCATAAGACACTAAACATAAGGTTTCTCAAGAAAATAAGTGCTCAAATAGTCAACAAATAAGTAAAATATCCATTTTTCGTTTGCAATAACTTGACATATAAAAATATGTTTTTTGGCTTAAACTACATTATTATATATTATAAAATTTGATATGTAATTAGTTACTGTTTCATGTAAACTAAGATTTAACTTCTAATACTTCAATAAGATCTAATATTGCAAATAATTTGCATAAATGATATTCAATTTTTAGCATAATATAATTGGATTCGATTCAATCTCTTTCGTATAACACAAAAGTCTTGTAAAAGGCATTGGAAGTCAATTTTGAATAATGAGCATTTATAAATTTAAATTACAAGTAAACAATCAAGATTAAATTTTTGAAAAAAATTAAGAAAAATATCTTTTACATGGAATCTCAAATCCAGTCCTCAGATTTCTTATTAATGTAAAAAGTATAATTGGAAATGCTAAAACTAAATACAACATTTATATATCCTTTTTTTAGTTTGAGCCAATCTATGCAGAAATAGTTTTTGGAAATATACATTTTTTTAAGATTTTAAATACTCAAATAAAAAAAAAAATTAGGGTTCTGTAATTGGTATATTAAGCTTCAGTTTCCTTATATAAGTAGAAAAATTTAATGATATATTTTATTACACAAAATCTATGGTTTTTGACATCACAGCTCCCACATTATCCAGTGATTGCTATAAAATACACAAAATATGGGTTTATGTTTCAATAACTATGTTATTGTTAAATATGGCAATAATACTAAAAAGAACATTAAATTGGAAATTGCTATTTCTCTCATTGTCGTTTATTAAAATTATACCTGCTTTTCTATTTAATATTATATGCTTGATATAAATATTTTAGTTAATACGAAATAAATGTATACATGTTTAATTAACTAAAGGATCGGAACATGAAAGTGTTAGTTATTTTAAATGTAAAGAGGAGAAAAAAATCTATCAATAATAGTAAGCGATTTTAATAACTTTATTTATGCTTTATTTGATATTTGAAGATAAATCTTGTTGTCAATATTTTCACAAAAATATATTATTAGAGCAATTTGTTCACAAAAATTCAAAAACATATAATTTAAAATATATATATAATATCTGAATATTTGATTGTTGTAAGCAAATGGGCTATTTTATTAATAAATATATTATGTATAAATACCTGTTCTATAACTAAGAAAGCTTAATTTTGCCTATAAGTTTTGTTTATTTTAATGTTCGTAATCCGGCATTATTTTTTTTCCCCTTATTATAAAGTCATCTTTAAATATATAAAAATCCATGGGAAAGATTTTTTGACAATGACATAACATTTAAAGATACTATCATACAGGCAAGGTTTTCTGAAACCCACGTGAAGGTAAGTCATGGAAACATCAACAAGAGCTAGAATCATGTGAGAAAGAAAAATCCTAAATAAAACCCTAAAAATATAAAAAGATTTAAAGACAAAGAAACAGCACAAAAAAGAAAGATTTTAATACACAGAAAACACAATAATTAAGAAGGATATTTGAATTTGAATATACAATATAATGCAATTGTAGTGTGATGTTTTTTTAGAATAATTCCATGCGATTCAAATAAAGTTTTATTTAGCAATTAACAATTGGAGTTAAACCTGCTTTCAACAAGCTAACAAAGATGAACGATTAGACATACGAACTACAACTGAAGTGAAGTTTTTATTCCACGGCCTCTGGGGTTGTTGGTGCATTTGGCTTAAAAAAAAAAAATAGCCAACACTCAAAGCACTGGCGCCAACAACAATATTAAAAGATATGTTCGAAGTTACATGAGATGTAATGAAAATCCAACCATCCCCGGTGATTCACAGTTTACATCTAAGATGCATGGATTGTTCAAACGTTTTCAAAATCACCAAACGTTTCGTGGATTGCAACAGCATAGGTGATTCCAGCAGTAAAATCCATTTCAAAATCTAATTTTTGCTGGAAGGCTTATGGGTGCTAGGCTACAAATGAATAGAATATTGCTGATATTACTCAAATGATGCTGATTCATTTTACTCCGCTCACTACTTCTCAATGAGAAACACACTGTATTAACCTCGAGGGTTATTTTACATTGCCACCTGTCGATTTCGGCGAGGCTGCTTTCTTATTTGATTCCAATTTTATGAATATTTTCTACCTCTACAATAAATTTGTACATGGAGTTATAAAACATTCTGTATATAATGATAAGAATTGTTGAGAATAATTTTTTTAAGCACGCTTCATCTTGATTTCAATAAATTTTTCATGTAATTAAATCAAGGCCCTGCATATCTAAAACTCAAAGTTAAATGTTTTTTGAAAAAAAATGTTTAATTGTTTTCGTGATAATAAGGAAATTTTTATCTTATTTTATATGAAAAATAAGATAAACATGCAGAATTTATGAAAAAAATGTGCACTTTAAACAAAAAAATTAATAAATTTTTGAGGGTTTATAAAAGGGAGAATTTATCATATATTTTGACACTATCATTGCAAAAAATACTTACATTTCTGATAAGATTTATGCTTGAAATTCAAATAAAATTATTTCTGTTTTAGCGTTACCCATTTTTTTATGTGAATACCCAATTATGTTAAGATAGAATTAAGAGTACTATTGACTTTCAAAGTATCTCTTGAAGAGTGTGCGTATACTAGTATCTATTTGTCGTCATTATTTTATTCCCTACCGGAGGTGATAGTATAGGATGCAATAACATACTTTAGAAACCAGTGGGGTGTCCTCGCGATCCTGTTGTCGTCAGGATAGTTGAATAATACAAACACATTCCTTTTAGACAATATGTTTATTACACATAAATACACAAACATTAATTTAGACATTTACCCACATTTTTTCAAAGCTATATATATATATATATATATATATATATATATAACGTCAACTGAGAGTAAGACTACCGCTAAATCAAAAACAACCCTTCCCCCAACCAACCTTTCTTATTTCCCCGACACTACTACTCCATCTTGTCTCCAACCACCATGACAGATAACGAAACCAAAAGTTCCAGCTCCAGTTAAATGTCTGACTTTCACAGACACTGGATAACATCTCTTTTACATTTTATTCATGTTGCAACCAATCTCAATAATATTGCTTGATTTCTGATGTAACGATTTTCTGCGACTCTGCACATTATTCGACAATTCCGCTGCTCTATGTTTCAGCAAGATAATGCATACGTATTTTATGTATTGTCCAGATCAGCTTTGTGATATGGAACTTTGGGTTTGGAAATAATGACCTCTAATTGAGTGAATTCATCTGGTCATTGCACTATACGCCACTGGTCACTAAGATCTAAGACATAATGCAGACATAAGTGATATTAATTTCTGTTTAACTATATTCAATGAGGGGTAAATGCTGTTATTGCTGTCACAGATAGCTGTTACGAGCATTCTTCTTCGGGATCTATGTTTCGAAATTTCCGGAAAAGTTTACACACATTTTGGTTTATTTCTCTATAATGTATCTTCTTAATAAATATCATTCAGTTACCGACATTTCTCTAAACTGTATGTTATTTTATGGTCAGTAATGTATATATAATTAGACCAAGTAACTGTAGAGCAAAGCAGCATTAGTAGTTACCAAATATTGCTATTTTTATCATACTGAGAAAGTACCAAACTCTTAAAACGAGAAATATAAATAAGTTGTATCTCTGTGTAAAAAATATACTCAAAGCATTGCCTATGGTTGCGTAAATATCAGATTACCTACTGTTTATGGCTAATTTTAATAAATGATTTAAGATATTCCCTTTAAATATTATTTAAGTATATTATTATACCTAAAACTGTAGGTATCAATGTCACGCGCGTTGCATTTATTTATAATTATATTATTATACCTAAAAATGTAGGTATCAATGTCACGTTGCAAACGCAATCATTTTTTTTTTTTTTTTTTTTTTCATAATTGCATGAATATATTTATTTCTACAGAAATTGTTGTAAATGAAATTTGATTTTCTGAACAATTAGTGATATGTTAATGAAAAAAGAATAAAATTATTAGAATGCATTAAGTAAAAATATATTATTAAAAGCTTTTTTTTAATTTTTTTTTATGGAAATTTTATAAAATTACATTTTGCGTACTACTTTAATTTCTCGTATTAAAATTTGATAAAATAAATGATTTTTTATATTTGCCAGGATTTAGAATAGTCTATACTCAAGTTTTTTAATGAACATGTTTCTGTTTTATATTTAATAAGATTTTAATTTTGTAAATATAATGTAGATTGCATTAAAAATGCTTGGTATAAATAAATTATAATTAAATAAATACATATTATTAATTTACAATTTACTTTTGCAGCATGTTCTCGCCGATGCCTTTGCCATGTACTATATCTAAACCTAAAAGTGACTGCTTCAGTTACTACACCTGCCAACTAGGGTTGCCCCCGACAGCCTATCCCCCGTCATTGTTCGGAACTTCCACTGCTTCTCCTTCATCTTTGCCCTTCGTCACGCCTTTAAAAAGCATCTCCACTCCATCATCCACTTCTCCGGAGAATGATCTGGGAAGCGAAAAATCGCGTAAGATATCCTTATCGTTTGCAGAGTGAATTCATTGAATAGATGTAACTTATTTCTTCAATTTTATCTTATATGTAGCAAGCCTCATTTGCAATAAAAACGCTTTGACTTCAAAATCACTTTGTCAATTTTTATAGAATTATCAATATTTGAGGAAATATTTCTAAACTATTTTGCACTATCGTTTATCTATTTAGATAGATTAATGTGCAAAATGTTTTAGAAATATTTAAACAAATCTCTAAAACAATTTGCATACTAATATCTAAAATATTTTTGATATTACTAAAGTAATTTCTAGAAATGAATTTTCAGTTAACCTTAGGGACGTATAAATCGAGTCTTTTAAATACATGAACACATTTTTCTGCAGGATGTCAGATTGGAGAAAAATCATCGAATAACTTCCTGTATATTGCGTAAAGATGTCTTATAATTGAACTAAGTTATATGTTTAGATATTTATATGGATAGATTTTGTTTTTGCTCTACTCTTATGCCATTTTCAGCTCATTAAATTTCCTTTTAGGAAAAAAGGCAAAGTAATATTAAATTATTAAAAATAAGTCACTCTAAGTGAGTATGGAATACTTGTGGGTGACCGATAAATTTTTCATAAATATATCTTATTTATTATTTCATTCTGTTAAGATTTTAATTTTTCTAATAAATTGTGTATTGTCTTATCAAAATAAATGAAGTATTCAGCTTTAGTGATAATCTGCCAATATATTTTAGATTCTCAATGTACTGAAGAAAAGGTCAAAAAAATTCACTAGGGAAAGGATAGTCTAATATAAGCGGTTTTCATATAAGAATTTATAGTCCAAAATAAAGCGAAAAGTGTTTGCTTGCTTCGAAACATTCAATCTTCGAACTTTAAAGTAACATTCATAGTGGTAATTTCCTGGAAAAAATAAATGCCATACATCCAAATGTAATCTGCGGAAGAAAATCTGGGAAACCAATAGAAAAATCTGCAAGCGAATCTGAATGAGAGACAAAATCCAGCTCTATGCAATCATTTCAATGTGCAACTATTTCAATATTTGAAATGCGTGGGATAATGGCGTATTTTATGTTAATATGTTGAATATTTGCAATTCATTTAGAAAGCTGCAAAGTGAAATTACATAGAGGTAATGCGAATGTATGTTAAGTGTTTTTTCTTCAGCTGTTGTCACGGGTTTTCGGTTTTAACATTAACGGGTTTTCGTTTAAAACATTAACGGGTTTTCGTTGGCACTCAGCGAAACCAGTTTTTTCTTCTCAGTTTGATATAGGTCGTTGAAGGAGACCTATAACAGTAAGTATGGAAGAAGCTAATCTTGATCATAATAGTTATGGAAATCAATAGCAGTTCTGGAAAATGCGAGAACACGAGCTGTAGTCTGTAACATTCATATGCTATACTACATGAGAGATCAGTACTGAAAGCTGAGAGTTAGCACACGCACTTGTTAATTTCTTCGAGTTTAAACATTAAGTGATAGAAATTATTTTCGTCATGTAGACTTTGCACATTGGCTGAATGTAACAAAAGCAAATATTCTTTTCAATAATATGTGTAATTTTTCATAAAGCATATCTTATTTAATAATTGTAATAAGCAATACACTGGGCATTTATAAATCGGCAATCGTAGCTGCTGCTAGATATAAAGAACAATGTTTTATCTGACATAGTTCAAACATGATAAAGCTCCAGTACAGTTTATTACTTTTCCAAACCGATGAATTAGGAAAAGTTGTCGGACGATTCGGGTATTATGACCATCAAATTGATGTATTTTGTTTTCTTCTTGCCAAGATAGTTGATGAAAGTGATATATATAAAACTCTGTTTGTTTGCGAAGAATTGTAAATGCAAGAACATTGGTTGCAGCTGGAGAGCTTAACGATATTTCCGAAATGTTTCAGAAAATTCACCAATTCTACCACTACTATTTGATTATCATATGTGAACTCTTGTTTGAGCAGAGTTATTGAATTATTAATTAAAATTGCTTTTTTATGTATTTTTATATACTAAAATGGATTTGTCTTGCATATTTCACTAGTATTGACATGTACATAGCTCCTTTATAATTTGTATAATTTAAAATTAACTATTATTTAGTTACTACATTCTAATTACAAAAATGATATGATTTTTCATAATAAAAATCCAGATATATATTCTACCAATAAATATTGGTGTTTAATGCAGTTTAAAAAAAAAAAGTGGAAGTATACTATTATAATTATAATGTCTAAAGTTAATTGTTAATAACGAATAAGAATTTCAACTTCATTTAACAATATCAGATTTTTAGACCGACTTGAAGTTGATTTCTACAACTTTTTCTTTCCATTTTTTTCTGTTCTGTTTATGGAAAAATGTATTTTGAATTCTGTTTGTAAAGTTTAGAGTTCTGAAATACATCTTTCTCTCTCATTAAATATATATATATATTTAATGAGAGAGAAAGATGTTATATATATATATATATATATATATATATATATATCGTTTTAATCAGAGCAAAACGAAGGTGAAAGCACGACTTTACTCATCAAATTTGCGATAGATGACACCACCAGAGGATTCACTCTCTTAATTTTCGACTGAAGGGGGAGGAAATTTTCTCCAGACCTTTGCCCCCATGGTAACTGCTCAACGAGCGATCACATGACTTTCGATTTCACGGATTTAACGAGCAAGTATATGTAATATACTCGATGGGTCTTTGGCACCAGTGGGAATTGAACCCCACCCATTCGGACGGATGGCCAATGCCCTAACCACTAGGCTACCACATCCTTGTATGTTGGATTCTGGATAACTTGAACATAAACTGTTTCATTCAGAAAATTTGACTTGATCATTTGAAATTAAATTAAATCGTAATAAAGAATGATTTCAACTCACTGTAAAGTTGATTATTTCACGATACAATTAAATTAAATTATTTAACTCCACATCGCAATTCTGCTCACTTCAAGAATGAAGGAGTGTAATTTCTTCCCTCTTTTTAGAATTATAATTTGTATCTATTCTTTGGAGGTAGAAAAAGAAGATACGGCATCGGAAAGATTGTAAAAAAGGGATCCGATATTGGCAGGGGTGTATGGGATCGTGGATCTTAATTTTTGCATTCTAACATTGAATTTTTTTAAAAATAGTGATAATGACTATTTACTTTTTTCAATTTTTGAACGTATTTTTTTACAGTCACAACGGTATTCTTTTCCCAATAAGCCACAGATCGGAAATCCTCTTGAACACGGAGGAAAGGCGACCAAACTTCCATATTTTAGGACAAAAAAGAATCAAGCATTTCACCTCTCATTGTATTAGTCTCATCAATTTTTATTGCAATTAATCAATTGATCTAATCTATTAAAAGCATTAATTGATGCAAGCAGATGAGTAGCAATTCGTGATACAAATAAGATAAAATTCATTGAATACAAACGTTTAGGACATTTAAATATGCCTAAGTTTAATCTCAAAGTTCAATAAATGGGTTCCTTATATTTTTATGAAAAGGAATTTGTGACATCCCGTTGATATCTGTGGTTTTACTACTTGGATGGGATATAATGCCACTCCTATCATACTCTCCAAAGTTGACACCTTCTTATTATTATTTATTCCTTCGTTACAAAATATTTTAAAAAGTTAAATCTTTACTTCAAACGAGATGGTCAAATATTCCTTTGATTAGCTTTTTTTACCAGAAAATATAACAAAAACTTTGGGCATGGAAACAATTTATTCCAAGAAAAATGGCACGATTTATTTGATTAGAATGAACAATCTATAATTCAATAAAATATTTCACAATAAGAAAATCGTCTTTATTTTCATGAAATAATGAAATCAAATCGCTAGCAACATAATATTACAAAATTAGAAATTATAAAACTTTCAAAAGAGACCTAGCAGCCTAGCAAGAGGTATTTTGCATTAACGAACTTTCGAATTTTTATCCAATTAAACTTGAATTTAGTATTTATTTTATTTAAATATAAATTTTAACAAATTTTTATGAATATGTGAATGTATATCCGAATATTTTGTGATTTATACATTTAAAATTTAAAAGTGGTTAATTTATAATAAGTTATATAATCAATGTCGGAAAAAATATAATTTAGAAAAGTAAACATTGAAGAATATTTTGCTTAAAAACACTGATATTTTTCTCATAATTATAAAATAAAACTTTGTTTTGGACTTAATGATTTCAAATTTAAAACTATATATGATTATATAATTTATTCTAATTAATTTAAAGATCTTATTGGAAATAAATTTTAAATAGAATATTACAATTAAATATTGTCATTTACATCTTACATATACATTACATACAATCGTGTTGCAATTTTATTAGCAGTTAAAAATACTTATTTATAATTTTTCACCTTCTTAAATGTTTTCCAATGATTATTGAAAATATATTAGTACTATCAATAATTTTTAACTAATCACTTTAAGCAAGAAAACCATGCTTTACATGTGTACAATATTTTGGCAATTAATAATTTATGTTATACTTGTGAAGAGAGAAATTGCTTCGCACTATTAAAATGTATAAATTTATTAAATATTAAGAAAAAGAAAATGTTGAACAGCATTTGCTTTTACAAATTAAAAAAAAAAAAAACTAATCAATCAAGATATTTATTTTATTTATTCAAACATTTTAAATATCACATTGATATTCTTACGGATCAATTAAAATGTTTCAAGTAAGCATTTAGATTTCAACAATTGGCTATTTTTCATTGATGTATTTTAGATAGTCACCCATTATTTCTCAAAATATTAATTATTTATTTGTCTGTAGTAACGACTGTTCAAAATTTGGCAAATTAGTATTATTTTAAAAACTAAAATGTTCCTTTTATTTTGTTCTTGAAAAAGCTATTTTCACCTTTAACGAAAAGTCATTTTGGAGCCAATAATTAAAGTTATTTAAACACATAATTTCAGTGAAATTTAATGTGCAAAATATCTTGTTAAAGTAGTAATCCATTTTAGTTATTTTTCACATATATATCAAGTTTGTACCTTTCTTTATGTTTTTAAGGACTACCCTTCTTAACTTCCTATAGAATATAAGTCTTTAAATCTTAAAATGCTTTTTACTGATAATAAATAAATAAATATTCAGATGTTTTCTAATACATAAAGTCTTCTAATTTCAACATTTTTTTGTAAAATCTCGGGAAGGTTACACATACAATTTTTTGTTTAAATTTATGATTTTAACTCGACAAAATTTACGTAGAAAGAAAACATTAAATAAATTCGAGAAAAAATCGATAAAACCTTATCATATAAAGGAATGTTTGCAATATTAAAGTATAAAACCCTCTAGGAATTATATATATTTATGACCGAAAGTATTTGTAAATCCCTAATTACATTTTTATTGGAACGTTATCACACAAAAATGCTTATATTAATGACTTACTAATTTCAACAAAAATTCAAATTTGAAATTCCTCAATAGTTATTTTTATGATGAATTTTTATGACTTTTTTATGGCGTATGTTTGACTTAATACTAAACTCCAAATCATTGGTTGCAAATATATTTACTAAATTAAAATATTTGATGCCTATTCCTCTTTGAAATATTTTTATTATTTGACTGATCATATCTATTAATTTAATTAGTTGATATTATTAATTAGTAATATACAACGCCATTTCTTTTACATATCATCGTTAAGCCTTATAATATTTAAAAATAAATTTTTGATTTTCCTTCCACGTTTATCCTTAAGTTATTATACAAAATTCGCTCAAAAAATCATAAAATAAACTAAATTATATTTTAGCAGATAAAATCAAGTTTCTAAATTAGACATTTTGTAATTTGATATTCAATATGTTATGTTTAAAGATATATTTTTTCTATTTAAAGATATATTTTTTCTATTTTAAAGATATTTTCAATTTTTGTAATAAAAAATATGCAATTATAGTTTTGTTTTGACCAGGTTTTGTGATATATTTTTAAAATGAGACACAACATTTACTTCACAATATTTTACTGATATCTGCCCAATAATACCAGGGAAAAATTTAAATTGTGATTATTAAAATTTTCCCCAAGATACTTATCAATAAACTCTCATTTTCATCAATTCACATGGATAGGTAAAACAGTTCGTAAAAAAAGAAAGCTCGTGAAATAGAAAAATTACTAAGTTATTAGCTTGTCAGATCTGATTTTTTTTCTCCAAACTACCTTTTCTTTATAAATAAAATATATTATAAAGAATTATTTATGATACACTAGAAGAAACATGCAAAATAAAATAAATAATTAAAAACACCATTTTAATTTTATTCACTCCATTTCCCACAAATTTTTAACTTTTGAATCATATCTAATTTCAAACACTTGCAGCAAACTGTCCGATACTCTGAATTCTTTTATGTTCAGCTTCATAGCAAAGTTGTAAGATTTCTTTTTAATGGACATCACCATCAAAAGATATGTTCATCCCTCTCATTTTTCTCAGCCAAGCAAGCAAAGATTTTTTCAGTTTAAGATGTTTCGCCTCCCTACTATAATTTCGAGAGACACTTTTTCTAATAATAAAAAATGAGCCTGTGGTATATATATAAGCCAAGGCCAGCCCATATCTGTTTTCCTGACAGAGGGCCCTGGGGTGCGAAGCATATTTCCCGGTTAGGTAATCTAACACAAAACTCCCAGCATTTTGTTCTCAAGCATGTTTGGTACCCTGATTATCAACCCACTAAAGAAAGGTTGAGTCATTGTTGCCTAGCCTTAGGATCAAACCTCAGACCTGTGCCTTGGAAGCATTTCCACTAAGGCATCGATCTTCAATTTTTGCTGATATTATTTCCTTTTTCAAGCATTTTATTTTCAAGTTTTTAATGTACCCGTTGATGTCGAAAACGTTAATTTCGACCAAAAATGATAAATTTGTTTTATTTTTTAATTAAATAAAGAATTTAATTAACTTTCCAAAACAAATTTGTCTTTGTCTTTACGTTAATTAGATTCCGAGATATAAAGTATTTCGTAAAGGTTAGGAAGCCAAAAGTGGACATTTATAGCACCGGAAGTGGGCGTTTAAATGGCCAAAATGATGTTAAAAATTAGTTTAAAACAGTGTTTAATTTTAAATATAAATTTAATAAGCTTTTAAAAGATACATAATATAATTACTTCTCCGGAAATCAATCAGCAAATATGAGAATTTCTTATAAAAACACAATACTTTAATCTTTAAAAGCGATTTTCTCAGAACTGGTTTTTGCCTATAATTTGCACGCTTCAAATATAATAACTAAAAAATTATTTTCATAATATCACTATGAAATTTCATTAGCATGATCTGTATATGGTTTTCTAGAAAATGTACTAAAAGAATTTTAATCACTTAAATATATCTCAAATTACGGCCAGTTATTCTAATAATAGCATAGAAAATTTGGCTAAAATTTCAGTATAAATATTCAAATGGCTGTAATTTTTTAATTTTTTTTTAACAAAAACTTAAAATTTTAGTACATGCTCTAGATAACAATATATAGATTATTTGGTATTATTTTTTATTTATTTTTTTTCAAATATGTTTAATAGTTTTTGATGCAGCATTTTTTAAGTTTTTTTTTTAAATGCTTAAAATTGTGTACATATTTCACATTTATGAAGAATAATATTATCGTATATCAAATATTAGAGTAGCGCAATGTTAATGTTTTCTAAAATTAAATAAGAAGAAATGGTTGCAATGTATTACATGAAGTGTATTTAAAAAAATTCTCCGAATGTGTTCGGGTACCTTAAAATTTTTAACAGACTATTCATTGAAATTCCGTATTTTTATTTATTTATTTATTGTCTTTCGTCTAATATATCTTTAGCCGAATATGTTTTCGCTTACTTCTTTCAGAATTTTCTTTTTTACTTCAACTGATAAACATGTTCACTTCTTAAACTGCGAAAAATTCTCAACGGAATCGGTTCAATCTCTCCCTCTCAATAAATGGAACTTCATAAATTAAATTATTCAAATGAAATAAAACCAACTATAGAACAAGAGAGTTCAAACATTTAAAGTGTTTGTTCTTCTTTCCATATTCTAATATGTGGGAAAGTAGGAAAAAACTCTTTCTTCGAAAAAGTATATATTTCTTTCCTCTTTCTTTGTTCGTACGCTTTGGGAATACAGGAATTGAATTTGGCACAGATCTGTTTAATTCAGGATGCTAAATTCTGAATATTTTTGGCGACGAAAAATGTTATCAAGAGGACGTAGTTTGACGTCGCGTGATGACGTAAGTACTAGGGTTGTCGAAATAGAATTTTCTACCAAATTCGTATAGGTCTCCTTTTGTATGATGTAATAAATACCAAGTTGATCGATAAATAAGAAAAAAATCCGCTAAAAAAATCACCAAACTTAGAATTTGGCATTCTCGATTATACGGCATTTGTACTCACAATTCTTTCCCTTCAAGAATTTGATATCCATGTATCTTCGACTATTGTTCGAGTAGTGTCTAAAGTACTTATATGTATCGCTTTGTTGTTCCAGAAAGAATCAAGTTCTCAGGCGTCACATAAATAGGATATCAACTGAAAAAATATCAAACCATAAAATATAAATAAATAAACAGAAAAGGAAACTATTTGTCTGGAATAAAAGTTCACAGAAAAGAGATTTTTTAAAATTTAGCTATAAGAGTTAAAATTATCGCTGTGTCTATATGGTGTCAAGATAGGGACTAGCCATTAGTACAATTGTGACTGTTCGTAAAAACAAGCGCCTACTGTATCATAGACAATGTTTGTTTCAGAAATTTCCTTCTTGAACATCTGATAGTAAGAAATTCTAATAATTAAAGTTCACTTGCAGACTTATCAGTGTGATAAAAATTAACTTAATTTTATGTTATTGTGTTTTTGCCTATGAGCTCACGTAAAATACCTTGCCATAAAATTCTCAATGAACAATATATTATGCAATGGGGAAGAACAAACAATTTCTTTATGAAAAATTGTTTGTTATTTAATTAAACAATGCTTAAAATTCTATATGCAAAATAATAATTTACAATAATAATAGCTTCTGAATAACACAATTATTCAATGCAATCATTAATTAAAATTACGAAAATATACACATACTTTTATTTCATTTTATTATACTATTTATCTTAATTTAATTTGACTTTTAACTTTTCTAATATTTGAATCTGTATTGATATTGTTAATAATAAATTTCTAGGTATATTATGCGTTTGGTAGTTTTTCCTTCAACAGCAATAAAATCACAATTATAAATTAATACAATTATAAAAAGTATTGAAATAAAAATATTAAAAAGTAATATGCTAACTATTTTATTTCTAGATGAAATAAACGTATTGAAAAATAGCTTTTGTTAATCTCAGAGAAGTTTCTAAAATAATATATAAGTAAAAATCAGTTTAAACTAATAACTTCCAGATAATTATAATAAATATTTACATAAAATGAGTATTATGCGCAGTACACTTTTTTTATAAATATTTATATAAAAATGTATTGCTTCCAATAAATATTAGCATTATACTTTTACACAGCTATTAAAAGAGTTTTGATCTGAAAAATTGATATTTAATTTTAATAAATCTACCCCCTCCCCCCCCCAAAAAAAAAATAAATTGTGTAAAAAAATTGCAAGTTCAAATAAGGACTGATAGATGGCGCTATGTTAAGTTTATGATTGCACCTAATTAAGAGATTTTAAAGATAACTATGTAGACATGGCTAAGCTAACATAATTAATTTATTTAAAAACATTAAAGAAATTACTGAAGGTGGTTGCTAGGCGTATGGGCTTGTTAGTTGAGTTAAGAAAATGCAAGTGAGTGTTCTCGAGCAAACGAATTTAAACTTCAGTGACATAAGGTTGTCAAGCATATGTTGGCAGGAATTCAACTCACCAAACAGAGGAAACTGGTGAAAATGACCCACATAAAAAATTAATATGCTATTGCTATATTTTGTTTAAAACTGATTTCCATTACCAGATGAAGCCACAAAAACATGGCTGCTAGATAGATAGAAAAAAAATCGCTTAAGCCATTTTTAATACAATAACCGTAAAATGCAAACATTTGAGAAATTATCAAGAAAAAGAAATTCAAAAAAATACTTCTTCGATTTGTCCAAGAAAAGTTCATCGTGCCTTTTTCTCTTGTGAACTAAAAGTCCAAGCAATAAGAAATGGTGAATTGTATTTGCTTCATTCCCAAAATAAAGATTGATAGTGGTTTTTGTCTTTTAGCTTTTGTCTTTTCTATGAGAGGAGCGCTATCTCATACAAGAATGTTGCTTACCGTAAGTTCATGCTGTTCCGTTGTTAAAAATGGTTTCGCTAAATAATTAACAAAATTTTCCCTTGATATTGTAGATTATAAAAATCAAAATATTTATTTCTTCTAAAAATAAGGAGTTAAATGATAACTTTTACTACAGATTATTAACACGCTAAGATATTTTGAGAATTAATAAGGAATGGTTAAATTCGATATAAAATTTCTCTTGTCCATAATCTTAAGAATGGTGAGAATTTTAAAAGTGAACATGAGTTCCATCTATTCATAAAATAATCTACAGCCAGGAATTGCCCACCTTCACCAGTGTTAGAAACTACAGGATGATAGAGTCTCCAATCGGGAAATTAGCTAGAACTAAATCCTAAAGTAAGAAAGATTTGCATGAAAATTCTATAAAATTTTCATCAGAGTGTACCATTTCACAATAATATGAACCCTGTTTATCAAGTTGGATGGTTACGTTTTCGATCCTGTTTCTGTTATGTTGTGGGAGGAAGAAATTACGCTTCTGTTTTCTACATACATGTATGTTAGAATAATTGCTTGGGAATTTTTCTGGTTTTCATTATTGTGCCATTGGAAAAAAATTTCCACTCCTTATAAAAAGTAATTTCAAAAGTCAATGAAAGAGAAATTTTCAAATGTCCTAGAATGATAAACTATTCATTAGGTGGTGTTAAGACATTGGTAACTATTTTGACATTCGTATTCGAAAGTAATGTAGTTCTTTGTGCACTATCTGTATTCACAATATTGCTCCATGCTTCCCATAGTATTGCCATAATAACCTCAATTGACAACAAAGAAATTTGTTTTCAATCTGACGGGAAGGGAAGGTTTTGCTAATGTTCTCGCTTTTTATGTCAAATGAAATCGCTTTTTTAAATTTATCTATCACCTTTTTTTTCAGAGTGAATGATGATATCAGATCATAACTACTTATTATAGTATTGACTATTAATGGCCACATTCTTAATGAAAAAAATTGAAAGAGCGGAACTCAATCTTATTGTGTCCAGCGTCACAAAATCATGGCAGTCTTCTTAGATGCTAATTAACAGGATCAAATTATTAATGTTTTTTTAAGGAATTGTTGAGCATCTTCTGTAATAAAAAAAACTCCATTACTAATTAATTTTTGAATATATTTGTTCATTAAATAATTTACAATGTTTTAACATATTCATAGGAAATAACAGGCCATCCTTCCTTGTTCTAAATTATCAATTTAGATTTTTCTACATCACTGTATTAGTAATTTAAATTTATTAGAAAGCAAATAACTTCAGAGTATTAAAAATTTAATAAAAAATATAAATATAAAAAACATAAAAAATATTTTAAAATATATCAAATTCATTGATAGAATAAAAAGTAAAAGAATATAAAATAGTGTTAAATGCTTCAAAATTTTTCAAAAACATATTTTTCTAGTATGTTTTTCATTTTTAAGCAAACAAGTTATTTTATTTCTTAGAATTGAAGTTCAGCATGAAATTTGAAATGAACCTCTTATGATTTTGTAAATTAAAAAATGCTACTTAACGCTTGAGTGGTTACCGAATACGATGCCAAATATGTTTATAGTATTAAATAATTTATTCTTGTAATTTGATCACGGTATCAAGCAAATCAAGTATAGCCATATCATAAATCTTAAATAACAAAATGTGTTCATTAACAAAATGATGAGGGTTTGGAGGAATGGATAAAACGCTTTCAGCAGCAAGCAGCACAGATTGTTAGTTCGGCTACTCTCAACGCTACATCACAGATAGGAGAGCTTTTGGTGGTATGAGCAATGACAGAACTAGATTAAAAAATGTGTTATCATAATGTTTTCAAATGATTTTTTTTTTCTGTTTACAGTATCTTTTTCTGTTTACAGTGGGTGGTTGTATCTGTATTTAGTGTCATCATGAAAATTGCACATTGCTTGCTTACATTCGACATTGTTCTATTGGCTCATCACTTGAAATAATGGCATAAAGTACCATTGGAATAACCACAAATCTGCCTCTTCTTGTTTTTATTGATAGAATTTTGAACAGTGACCGTTTCTTTCTGTAATGTGAATGCTTTTGGTTTTCCCTCTTCTGAGAATGTTATGCTTCAACACAAGAAACTCTGAACGCATGTTGCCACTATTGTAAGGTCCTTATTTGATGTAGAAAATTTCTAACTACAATCTTGTCTAGAACGCTCTCCATTTTTCTCACCAATATAAAATGTCTTGTTATTAGTTGCCGCAAGATTGACTTATCAACATATGCCAGACACTGAGATCAGTGAAATGTCATATTGTGTTAAAACCATTGAGTCAGCTGTACCTGTACATTTCATTTGACTTTGACTCAATGCCAGAAGTTTAAGTGTTATTGCTACTAAAAATGGTTGCTCTGAGTATTAATTTGTTAGGATCCCTGTTTTAAAATTTCTTAAAAACGTAATCATTTCTTATTTTTTTAACATAATTACCTTTGCATTACTTCCTGGTGTACAGATTTTAATGGCTACTAAGGTATTTATTAATATCAATTTGTTTATTACAAGTTGTTTCTATTATTATCACCAATAAAAGCAACATTAAACATATTTACATTAAAATTTGTCAATTTGCAATCTTTCTCCTTATTTAAGCTACAAAATATTACCGATAAAAGTTACATTAATTAATTAAAGTGTTGATTAATTTACAGTTAATTACTTTACATTACTTTATTTCTTTAGCATAAATTAATAAATTATCAAATAAATAGTTTATTATTATTCATAATTTTAAGTTATCTTAATATACTAATATTAAACATAAGGTTAGTATAAAAATTTTTTTAAACGTATTCATAGTTTTATAAATAACGGAGTTGCACATTCAAGTTTAACTGTCATTTCATTTTAATACTATCTTATTAAGCATATAAGAACGAATACAAAGCAATTTAAGCATTTAATTTTTAACTGTTTTATTTAGATTTTGTCACAGGAAGTATATTTTTTATATGTGGTGATAATTTTTATAAAACACTTTATTGTACTTTATTAAGTTAATGTCATATACTTTTTTTTTAAAAAAAAGAAATTTTATTTTATTATATATATATATATATATATATATATATATATATATATATATATATATATATATATATATATATATATATATATATATATATATATATATATATATATATATATATATATATATATATATATATATGCTATTGAATATTATATACGATTATACGATACATATTAAATAATCCTTTTACTTTAGAAAAATGATTTGATATTTATCTAATCTTCCTTGATTGCAACATTCTTTACGAGTTATCGATACGCCTTCGGAAATACATGGCTTCTTCTCCCAAAAATGCAATATGTTCAATTTAGTTTAGTTAGCTAAATAATCGAGTCTAATAATATAAAAACTGTATTAATTTCAATTCTTCAATTTATTGCAGATTTCGTGTTAAAAATATATTCTATCACGAAAACAACATTTAATTTGATTGGTTAATGAAAATTTTAATCATCTAAGTAACTTGTTTTCCATTTTCTTATCTTTTCCCCTCTCCAAATTAATTTTAAATTTTAATGGTACCATTCATTAAATGATTTCCCATTTCTACCTTGAAACTTTTAACAATAATGCACCTCTCAGCTTTTCAGAAATTGAAAATATTTTAATGAATACAATTATTTTGGTTTAAAAGTTATTAAATATTAAGAAACTTTATGAACATAAGAAATTTTTGAATTGGAGCTGTAGCAAATTCGACCTAATTACCCAAAAAACTTTCATTGTAAAAGTGACTATTACTAAGCAATTTAAAATAAATATATAAGTTTTGATATTTCGGTAATCTTAATAGTTGGCAAAAAGAGCTAACTAAAAAAACTTAAATTAGATGGTTTCAAAAAATTTCATCAAAGATACATTCTATAAAAGTTAAAAAAATAATTAAAACGATAATTTTTGTTTTAGATTTAAATTTACGATAGGGTAGTTCCAAAAGACTCTAGCGTTATGACCATACGTCTATTGCGTACTATACCCTAAAAAGAAAGCCCTTACCTGAAGAGACCTGTTGCTGAAGCAAAATTCAGCAGACATTAAACAGAGATATCCTGCAGCATCCAAGGTTGGATTTAATGTTTCCCCCTGTGTTCAAATCTATGTGCAGAAAAAGAGTCATATTCCCATAGAATATGTAATGAAATTTCCTCCATATATTTACAACCCTTGTAAGTAGGAGAATCAAATGCTCCCATCAGGTGTCTCTTAAGGTGGCAGTGTCTTGTAAGAATTCCCACTGCTCTCCTTAAATCACTTTTACAGAGTTTTAATAACTCTTTTTCTCTTTTACTAGGACATGTACTATTTAACAGCCTTGTTTATCTTTAATCATTGGCATTATATCAGTTCTAAAACTGTTGTTTTCTGAGAAAATCATAAGAACTTCATCTGTTTAGTGCTTTTGAAATGCCTAGCGTTGGTTCAAGTCCAAAAAATCAAATGTTGATCCAGCCCTTACTAGCTCAACAGGCTAATTCATTTCCAGGAAAAAAGGTGCTTCAGTACCCACATTATCATAAGGAAATTATTGTTGGCTAATTTGCAGAGTAAGGTAGCATTTCCGGACAAAAACAAGAAGTTAAATGACTTTTACCTTGCATACACAATAATGTTTATCGGTTAACCCTAATAATTAATCTGGACTTCACTTAATCCAAACGGAAATTTAGATTTATATACATACATGCTGTATAAATAAAAGGTATTTTAGTGCAATTATCTATTTTTATTGAAGATGGATAGCTGAATCTCTGATGAGTCAAGTCATACACTTTTCCTCCCTCTCATTCAGCTACTGGGAAAGCCATGAAGACAAACTTTTATAGAATTGAAGACGATAGTTATGAAACAAACAGCAACTCAAAACCAAAGTTTAGTGAGATTAAAGGGTACTTAAATTTTATGATAAAATACGTTAAAGACAATAGCAATAAAGACATACCTGGATATCACGAGCATTTAAGACTTCTCTGTCAATTAATTGCTCAAGAAATGACTTCTTAAGTAAGATAACAAAAGATCAGTAGTTTCTTCCAACCAATGAGTATATCAAGTTTTGTAAGTGAAGATAAGTCTTGGACCACATCATGTTTTAAGTAATTTTTTTTTATCTGATGTTGATTGCAAGTAAAATAATGTGTGTATATACTATACTTATTTTTTTCTTTAATTAAGTATAATATGTATATAAATTTTAATGTATAATAATATAAAAATTTATATAATATGTATATAAATTTTTATTTTATTATTTATATTAAATTGTATTTTTCATTCTCTTGAATTCAAAATACTATTTATACTGTGTGCAGTAGTTTACTTATGTATCTCAGTTTAATTTACAAATTTTGTTTAATCTGTACTTCAATTAACTCTCATGATCTAGATACACTATTAGTTCAGATTATTGAGTTTCTGCTGTACTTAACTTAATGTTACTCTTTTTATCCACTGCTTTTCCTTACTATTACAACAATGCATACCATTATTTTCTTGTTTATTTCTCATGAGGATATTTTTCGCTTTATTATGATTTTGTCTATAGTTATATATTTTGCATACATCTTGTAAGAAATTATTCATTTTTAGTTAGCAATTAAGTGATAGTTTTTTGCTCCGTTTTTTAAAATTAAATTAAGGATAAATAACCATCAACTATAAGGAAATTTTTCAAACACTATTTTTTTTTCTATTTTTACTTAAAAAATTAAAGTGAACTCAAAACTATCTCAAACTCTAAAAATTTGTACATCTTTGAAATTCTGCCAATAAAACATCATAAAAATAGCAAAATTTGAAACTGTCTTTGATTATTAAGTATAAACTATGTTATATTTCATAAAAAAATATTGTTAAATGAAATGTTAAAAATGATATAGGTATGTAATAAGATATGAAATAAATTTTATCTTTTAAAATTTAAATTTGTCCGATGCATTTGTTACATTAAAACATTCTTAATTAGCATTTTGGTTGCAAATTTATTCAATTAAAATTATTTATTTTTGCATTTTAATTATATTGTAATTTTTCCTGAAAACTATTTTAATTATATAATTATTTTTAGATATATTCAATATTTTAACAATTCGAATAGTATTTCTTTTTGCAATATTATGCTAGAATATTAAATGCATATAGCAAAGAATATTAAATGCATATAGCGAAGAATATTAAAGGCATATAGCGAAGAATATTAAATGCATATAGCGAAGAAGCGAAAAATATTAAATGCATATAGCGAAGAATATTAAATGCATATAGCGAAGAATATTAAATGCATATAGCGAAGAATATTAAATGCATTAACTGCTTTTAATATTCTTCGCTATTGTAATATTAACTCTTTGTTACATAATGGTTATTAAAATTTGCATCTAAAAATGTTTTCGGCTTAGGACTTGTTTATATAATTTGTTGAAATAAACTAAATATTTAAAAAGTAAAATTTCAAAAATCAGAATTAAGAAAATCGGAGCTAGAGTAAATATTAATTAAGCTTGTCACAAAATTAGAGCAATAGTTATGTAATAGAGGGAATTTAAGTTATTTATAAACATCAGAAATATATATATATATATAAGAAAAAATTTTGGAAATCGAAAACTCTTAAATGAAACAAATTTTTTAAATAAAACAGGCAGAGCAAAAGTATTCGTTAATTAGAAGGGTAATTAATGAATAATTTTGTTCTGCTCACGCGAATATTATATTTCTATAATTTAATACAGACAATTTGTTTTCTGACATTTTCTAAATTTTCTTGCTTAATCAGAATAAATTTTAACTAGGACTTGAAATTAGTTCTTGATCCAAGGAAAAAGTTCTGTAACGGCAAGAATGTAGGAAAATATTACATTGTATTTGATAAAACATGCATCATAGATGAAAAGATAAAAACAATCACGAAAGACTTTTGAAAATTTTTGAATTTCTTAAAGTTTATAACTCATCAAATGACATTTTTTCGAAAAGGATTGATTTCAAGCAGTTCAATGAAAATATCAAAACCATATGAGAGAAAAAATAGTGTCCATATAACTGTTCACAATTTATTTGAGTACTAGGAATACAATGTATATATCTTACAGGATTAATATATATTCTTCATATTTGTTAATTTTAGAGGCATCATAACTTTAAATCATGTTATTTTTTTTATATTTTGCATGATCTTAGCAATGATCTATCTAAAAGCAGGATATTTTGTTATACATTTGTTACATATATATGTATTTGCGCAATTTAAAGAAAAAAAACCTTGAACCCATTAATTTTCTGGGAAAAATTTTAATGTAATGTATAGTTATTCTCACTAATAAAAAAACACAGCCTATGATATTAATTGATCAGTAATAAAAACTTCAGTTAGTATTTTTGGATATCCATATCATCCTAAATACTAACTGAATGGCTGATAATGGACAATATTAATAATGTATATAAATATAACTTAATAAAGAAAATTTAGTGTGTTTGTGTGTTTTATTAAATTTGTTGCAAAACTCTTGCATATACAGTTGTCGCTTATTTATGAGTTTGTAGAGACAGGCAAAATAGTTCTTTAAGTATCAAGTTCGTAAAATAGTAAAATAAATATTAAATTATTAAGATTTGATTTTTTTCACCAAATTATTTTTTCTTATCAGAAAAAATTATTTAAAATACATTATTTAAGAAACACATGCAAAATTAGATTAAAAACAATACTTACTTTCATTTCATTGATGAAAAATCAGGCTAAGTAGTCGTATCTTTTTCTATTTAAAAATTACTTTTTTCCATTGTTTCAATTTAGAAACGTATTTTACTATTTGTACCTTAGTCATATTAGATATTCAGTCGTTTGTTTTTCAGACGGACGTTTTGTATCACTTTATTTCCCTCTTGTTCATTATCTGAAATCTCTTTTTCATCCTTAATCATTATATGTATTATTTCTAATCATTATATTAGTCAAACTGAAATTGACATTATAGTTTCTCCTGGTCTGATAACCAAATATCTTTGATTATATTGTTTCCATAAAATTTGGAATGCCTGCACATGTCGCTTCGTTGTTCAAGAATGAATCAATTTGTCAGATGTTATATGAGAAAGATATCAAATAGAAAAATATCAGATCATAAAAAATAGGAAAAAAAAACTGTTCGAAACAAAAATTCACAAAAAACTTTTTAAGTACATCTAAAATTTTTGACCATACATGATAAAAATATAAGCTCATTGCTAGATTTAGTTGTTCTTACGTTATGATTTACTTGTTGATTGTTAAATTTTCTTATTTGTTTTTCTAAAACCACTTTTTTTTGCATTGATATCTTATTTCTATTTTAACTATATTACTGTTGGCGAATTTGCAGTTTCTAGCATTTTCATGTACGTTTGAAGGGTTGTGCACCAAATTTGAATTAGATTGTAATTGAGAACTTGTTTTTATATTGAGCTTTTTCATTGCAGAATAACCATGACAAAATTTCTCAACATTGAATTCAATATGAAATACTTTGTATACAATTAGTTTTGAACATTTATTAATTCTTTAATTTACTGTATACGAATAATGCTTAAATAAATTTAACTAAATAGTATTTTTATTTCATATTTTTAATTTATATTCTGGCACAGTAATTTTAAAGTTGGCAACAACATAGCTGCTCTGTTAGTCCAGCTAAAATAAAGTATTTTTACTTGTTGTCCTGTTATATAAATAAATTTATCAAAGAAGCTATACATGTAAAGATGTGACATTTCTATGCATCTGGAGTTGACTTAACAACACATACTTTTTGTCCAATCTTTATATTTTTAATGATAAAAACAAGCATTAGTATAAATGCAAATACTATTTTAACAATAATTTCAGCCACTTTTTGCTAATGAATGTTTCCCTTGTTAAATAACTATATGTCTATTTTTATTACCTCAACACTAATTTTCTTATAAAATATGATATGAAATCAGGGAAAGATTCTTAATCAGCTGTGATATTTCTATGAAATTTTGAATGCTATAACTATAATTGAAAAGCTTTTAATTTTGAGACCTGAGTTTCTGATTAATCTTTATTAATCATCTTTTAATTTCGCAGAATTAGCAATTGTATTATTTGTTGGTGCTATGTGAAAAAAGAATAATGTGTATTCTCAACTTCTGGAGTCACTGGTAACATCATAACATTCTTACTAATTTTTTACCATTTTCTTCATGTTAATATATTAAATTAAATTGTCATAATGAAACCATCTCAGTTTTTTTATTCCTTTGTAGACTTCATTTTTATTAAGTGAATTTCTCATCAGCTTGAAAATGCCACATAATTAGTGAAACTGACACAAAAATAATTTTAAAAACATATGAAATGATAACAACGCTTGAAGATTTTATTAAATACTCTTTAAAATATTTTCAGTACCAGCCTATATAGATTAACATAAAGTTGAAGTATTTGTTCATACAAATAAAATACATAGTGCTTCAAAATAATAGAATACAAATGTCGATACTGACTTATAATCTTACCTATGCTAATTTAATATTTTCGTCTTGATGATTATGTTTTTTAAATTTAAAAACCATTTTATGAGTAAATTTTTATACCTTTTATACATATAATATTAATGAAGTAATTATGATAAATTTCTTTCAAAGTTTTTCCTTTTTACAATTAAATTAGAAATTGCTCATTGAGTTTGTGGAAATTTTCTTGATTGTAAACAATTTTTAAATCAATAGTATACACTGGTTATTATGATTTTTTACTTAGATTGTCTTCATTGAAAATATTTCGTTAAGACTACACGCAAACGAATAACGTTTTTCCAAATAAATTTCATTTATAATATGTCAATGGAAAAACCATAAAAATATTATTCTAAACAAAGTTAGAGTGCAATTCCAATTTTAATAAAAATAGATGTTATGTATTCGATAATTTCTAAAGAAGGAAACATTTAAATTAAATAGTAAAAATTGGTTTAAAAACAAAAAAATGTTTCTTATGATGAAAATATTTCTTATTATATGGAGATAATGCAAAAACAAGCAAAAACAATTAATGTTTTTTAAAAATAAAAATCTGATTGTGCTAAAATAATTTATGGTATCTCCTGGCATGGTATTGTATTGTAAATTGGCATGGTATTGTATTGTAAATTGGCATGGTATTGTATTGTAAATTGGCATGGTATTGTATTGTAAATTGGCATGGTATTGTATTGTAAATTGGCATGGTATTGTATTGTAAATTGGCATGGTATTGTATTGTAAATTGGTATGGTATTGTATTGTAAATTGGCATGGTATTGTATTGTAAATTCAACACTACATATTGGCTATCATAACAAATGGAAGCTTTCGAGCAACCCCTTATTTCCCATTATTCAACAATGGTTACTCGAACCCTATTTTCCAATATTTTCCCTTATCCTACCTAAATCATAATATGTAGGATTTATTTACATAATGTATCCATTATGGAGCTCTTTTGAACATCCAGCCTCTTCAGTTTTCCAAGAGAATGTTTCATAAGGAGGTCATATTTAGTTGGTAAAGGAACATGATAAACTCCCAAATGCACATTTCAACATCTGTGCATGAAAGGAAATAGAAAACTCCAACCTCTGTTTTCCTTTACCAACAATGGCTAAGATAGAAGCCGAGATCTTCCATTATAGTACGTAATCTATAATATGTAAGATTTATTTATATTATGTATCCATTTAAAATTCTATCGTAATGAGAAGTGAGAAAATTACCTTAATATAAAAAGCCATGAGAAAGGTAGGGAAATCAAAAATATTGATTCAAAGACCATAGACGTCTTATCTTTGCATTGTGTGCATGTGTAAAGTGAATTTCTTATATTAAAAACTTACTGATAAGTGAAATGTAGTATTTCTTCTTTTTACATAAGGTAATGATTTATTTTAAATATTATTTTTCCAATTTACTTGATTCCATTACGATTAATAATATAATATTCACAGTAAACTATTTTCATGCATGAAAGCAGCATCTGTGCTATACAAAATAAGGAAAAGCATACATAACAAACTCTGCAGACAGTTACAGTGTATATACTGAATGTTTATTAGAGTAATAATTTATTACAAATAAAAAATTTAAATTCTAAATTTTTTATTCAAAAGTAAATTATTCTTAATTAAATTAAATTTTTAACTCTTGTGAAAAACAAAGAGAATAAATTTTAATTATTCTTTTATTAATTATTGAACATTAAGATTAAAATGAAATTTAAATTTAGAACTTTTAATGATGTTAATTTTTAATAAATTTTTAATGATGTTTTTCTTCTTATAAATGAGTAATTGGGTTCACAATTTTTCAAATCTATGTTTTATTTCGACTTTCTCCGCTAGATGGCGGCGTAATAGAAAATAGTCTAAGCGGGAAACGTGCGATCTCGAACTTTGCAAATATAGCGCAGATCATTTCATCCCTCTCTCAAGGTAAGAGGGAAGAGAGGAAAGATGTCGGCTGTCCACTTCCCATATGTTCTTCTTGTGCTCTTATTTACTTCCTGCTCTTCCGCCAGGTGTCAAGGTAATTCTTTTTTTCTTATTTCGCCGGCTGAAAAATTTGCATTCAGATCGAACGAATTAAACTTTTTAATAAAATTAAATAGTTTCCTTGAAAACTAACCAATACGGCTGATACAAATTCTAGCTCTCCCATTTTAAACTTTCGATAAAACATTTTTTTATGCTACTCTCCTTTAAATTTATTCAATTTCAACTAAACTGTTTTGGATACAAGTCAAACATATTAAACTAGTATATTTACTATAAATATATTTGTGTGAGAACTATATTGTTAGAAATTAACTTGCTGATTTTTGTCAACTTTAATTTCATTTTAGGGTTTACTCAAAAATAGTAATTCTCATATAATAATCTTTTATTATTTAAGTAAATAGTTATTTTTAACTACTTATTTAAAATAATATGCATCTTTTAACTGTTTATATATATATATATATACAGCTTTCAAATTTCCCACTTATTATCTCAAACTATTTCCTTATCACATAAATTTCAATCTTCTTTCCCATATTTATGAATTCCTTATTTTCTCTATATTCTAATTTCTTTCTGAATTTCTGTTTATTTATTTCTTAAAACACAAAAATTTGTTTAATTCATATTAAATTTACCTGTTAATGTTATAATATAATATATATACTATAAATATGTTATAATATTATGCGTAAAAAATTGAGGTCTATAATACAATGAAGTAAAAACTGTATAAACAAATAACAGTTCCTTTGCTCATACTTCTCTGAATCACATTCTTAACACAAAAAGTAAAATATAATCTCTAATAATTAAAAAATTATTGTTGCTCTTATTGTAAAAAATTGAACATGTTCATTAAAAATTATTTAAATATATCAGTCAGTTGTATTAAAACACTTAAAATATTTCATTGGACTATACATTTCTCTTTTAATAGCTAAAGAAGTTTAAATAATATTTTAACAAAATATAATGTGTTATTGTCAGGAAATTGATTGAAACTGAAAAATAATATGCACATACAATAGAATTAAGATAAAAAATTTGCCTGGTTAAATTTTCTCAAAATTTTAAGAGATTATTTTTTAAAAATTTTTTGAAGGCTGATTTTATCAGCTAGATTCAATCTATATTAATTTTATTTAATTAATAAAAATTATTTTGTAATTTGGAACTTAAAAGTCATATAAATAAATGCCATTATATTTACTTAAAATTTGTTAAATTAAGTAAGCTTGAAGTTATACTTGAATCCACAAAAAAAAAAAATGGTTTTTTATTTTGAAAAAATGAAACAATTTTCAAAATTTAAATTTAAAATAATTTACTTTTATTTCTAAGATTTAAACTGAAAAATTCTCTTAAATTTTAATTCTTCAGAACTAAATACAACATCAATTTTTGACTTTATGAAATAAAAGTTATTAAAAAGTATTACTAATATGTCATAAAAGAAAATACATTCTAATAATTGTAATTCATAAATGAATAAAATTAATAAACAATAAAAGAGCTTTCTCAGTTAAAATATTAATGAACTAGCATAAGTTATTAAAACTAGGATATTAATGAATTAATTGGAGGAATTTTTAATGGCTTGAACGATCATTCCTATTTTAGATTGTCCTTTATATGTTTTTTTTTTTTTTTTTCAATATAAAAATTCATAGTTTTTTTTTGTTATGTTAAAGTTTAAGAACATAAATTATTGAAATTAAATCATAATGTTACAAATTTTTAAATCATAAAGTTATTAATTAAAAATTATTAATCCTTAAAAAAAGATTGCAAGGCAACTGTTGTTTCTGTAAACTGTTGAAGTAAAGTTCTCTATGTTATTTAAATATTTCCCCCTGTATTTCTTTATGGGAAAAGTATCGGAGGGACAGACATAGAAACGTTAAGAGGGAGCATGTTTTGTTATCGATTTGGGGGAAACATGCCCGCGCAGCTTAGGGATTTTACAAAAGCACGGGGGAATTATTTACGTCAACTAGAATGCAAAGAACAAGTAGAAGAAATAAATGTACTTCTTTTCATGGAGTAAACATTTAATCAAGTGAATGGGAGAATATTTTGTGAGACCAAAAAACTGTCAACTTTGTACCTCCTTCTGAATATTGATTGCAAACGAGTTCGTTTTCTTAAAGTCTCACGTGGTTCCTTAAAGTGGGGTTTTATTGATTTAATGCTCTTTCCACTTAACATCATTGAAGAAAGATGACTGCCATGGAATTTTCTGAGAATGGGTATCAAAAGAGTAACTCGCCTTAAATAAATTTAAAAAAAGCCATTGATTATTCTCAAACCAAGCATCGCATTAGTACTCAGTTATAATTTATTTAAAAACTTACTACTCATTTTTAATTATAGGATTTTTAATTTTTGCCTACTTCTCTCTTATTCAAATTTTTCTTCTCTCACTAGAATTTCATTGTAAATTTAATTTAAGATAAATTCTAAAACACATTCAATATTTAAATCGTATATTCCATACACTAATGTCTCTTACCAAAGATTCCTTTGTAAACTCTACTTTTTGAAAAGTAAATTAAAACCATAAAATTACTCAAATTAAATAATAATTATTTCAGATATTATTTTCATTAAATATCTTTCTTTTTTTCACATATCTGATCTTCAATTTTAGAATAAAATATATAATTTCTAAGCAAAATTCACGATTTTATTATTTTAATTGAATCTGTTAAATTCTCAAAATTTTTTCAGTAGCTCAACATTTTGATAATTTGAATTTCTGTACATTTTCTAACACGCTCGTTATTGCCAAAATGTGAGCTGAATCCTAAACGTTCTTGCATTTGCTGAATCAGTTGATGAGTTCTATTCTAAGTTCAGATTTGAATGTTTGTAAGGATTTCAAATCCCCTTTAAATGTAGTTCCAGAGCTAATAAGTTGTCACGTGTAAAATATGATTCTTAAAAAACAAAAATCTCGATCATTATATCGCTATTTTATAATTTATGATATATGAATCACTGGAATTAAGTATATGGAGCATTTTTTATTTTTGTAAAATAAATGATTTTTGTTGAAGTTTATTAAAATTCTTTTTACAATTGATATATATATATATTAGTAAGCACAAAGACAATATAAAATCTGTGAAAATTTAATAATTAGAAATAAAATACAATATTAATAAATATATATCTGGAAAAACCTAACTAGCACAACAGTAGCTAAAGATAGATTTTTTAAACATATAAATAAAATGAGGTAGGACATAATTTAAAAATAGAAAATACAAATAATACAACAATTTGAAAATCAATAATAAGTAAGAAAAAATTTTGCAAATCAAAAATAAAAATAAATTATTTTTATTTTTCAATCGTAATTTTTTTTTATTTTATTTGTTACTGATTTTAAAATTTTTGTCTCCTTTGTGAAATCCTTTTCCTAATAATCCATTATCTGATATGTAAACAAAAAAAAAACATAGAAGATTTATATAAAAATAATTTAAAAATAAAGTATAAGTTAAGGGGCATAGAGAAATTAATTTTTTTTTTACTTCAAACTACTAGAAATTTTTTTTAATGTAAAATTAAAAGTTCCGAGGAAGAATATGAAATTGCCCTTCAGATTATAACAAATAATTTTTATTCTTTTAATGATTAAATAATCTCTTTCCAAAAACAGAAAACGCAATATAGATTTTGGATTAATACCTTCAATTATTCAGGGTAACTCCTTTAATTGTTGGCATGGCTCGCTAAAAATTCATGACACAGTGCCAGCTACTTAAAATGCAAGAACTAGATGTGAAAGTCATTGAACTTTACAGAGACCCTTACGAGAGAACCTTGGCTCTTTTTTCTAAGAACCAACAATTGGATTGCAATTCACATTATTATACTTTTTAACAAGTTTAATAACGATGATCTTATACAGACGAATGTGAGTGACATTGAATGACTTTCCTTGAAAATATTCAACAAGGAACGGCTAGCATTTTCGCATAAAACTATCAAATAAGCATAAATTGAAGCATGAACTATAAATATATTTTACGATTTCTGTTCGAAGAGTTTCGGTTTTTATTTGTTTCTTTTATTCGTACGCACTTGTTCTCTGGGTAGTTTTATTTTTAGTCATCAAACTAATTGACATAATGTGTCAGACAACAGTAATCAGCTTGTGATAAGCATACCATTTTGAATAAATTGCAGGTTGATTGTAGTCACGTAAAAAAACATTTTATCCATGGAGGATAATATAAATAAAGAAGATTTTTAAAAAAATGTAAAAAAATTTGACTACACATTTCTTAAAAACATCTTGATTGCACTTTTTTTTTTAATATTTGTTTAGAAATTCAATATTTTATTCATAGCACAAAATGGAAGAAATATACATAATCAATGTAAGATATATCAGTCAAACCACTTTTCCAAGAATAAAAAACTTTTTACTACAGAGTATACTCTTTTAATATCCATAAATAAATTTTAATGTGATGAAATTTAAAATTCATAATCAATTTATATTTAAAGTTCTTACTTTATGCTCATTGAACACATTATCATACATATAAATTTCATCATTAACTGAATTTGTTACAATAGTTTCCATTTTTGCTTAGAAATTAATTTTTGTCTCAGATTGTTTTAAAACGAAAACTCATTATAATGTAAATATAAAATTTTATTGCCTTATTTAAAACACAATAACTTTATTTTACTTTTGGTTAAAACTTAATAAGCTTATTTTATCTTTGGACATTTCATTTGCATCGATTGGAATGTAGTAAAGAAAAATAAAAATTACATAAAATTTTCATTTGAGAAATATTCACAGACTTCAAAAATCATTGAGATTTCAAATATTCACAGACTATCAAAATATTTGCTGGTAATTAGGAAAGTTTAAAGTGTTTTCATGATTATAATTACATAGTAATGTATCTAGCAATCATGTTAAATCAAAAAAATATTTACAGCAATTTAGATCTAGAGAATTTAAATACTTAAATAACACAATTAAAATTCTTATTTAGAAGTATTAAAAATACTTTATTTATTTCTCATTAAAATTTAGTGACTAAAATATTTTATGTATGTATTATCATATTAGAGAGATTATATCTATGTACGATAAAACAGATAAAATTTTCTGTACGATATATATATATGTATATATATATATTCAAATTGAAATTTCAAAAATTGGGAATTCTTTTCTTTATATTGTGATCATTTATGTAACATAATATAGCATAATGTGGTTACAAATAAAAACTGTTTATCAAAATTTAAATATTAAAAATAGAGAGGAGTGTTATTTTACAAATGTGACAAGTAAAAACAGCAATATTTTTTTTTTAAAAAAATAGAGAATCTTTGTACATAAAATTTTATATTTATTTCTTTAAACAAATCTATTTTTTAGATCCTAAATATATAACTACCCCTTTATTTCATTCATACATTATCAAATTTTAATAAGCTAATAAGTGAATAATTGGTGTTCTGGTTTTCAATTCGCTAGCTCCTAGGTTTGATTCCCATTTCAGACTGTGATGTTTGACGAAGTTCGGAATATTTTTTAAGATATGTGTTACTATTAAAAACAACTTTCGTGCTAAAAAGTAAGTAATAGAGTGACAAACTAAATCACGCCAAATTTAAATATTTGTGAAAAAATACACGAGCTATTTATAAACCGTGTATTTAACTGGGAGAAAAATTCATTAAATACAATGAAACTCTTTCCAAATTGTGAAAGGAAAAATATTGGAATTATAAGTTTTTATCATTAAAGAATATAACCAGCCGTTCCTTTTCAATCAATGTGGAAAGAGAACATCTGTTACACGTTACACAATCCCCCTCCCCTCTCTCATGAAACACACCCAGACATTTAAATGGTTATTCTCTTAATCATGCAACTACTTATACTCCTACTCTTTAAAAAAATGAACATGAAACAAAATTACCCTTTTTTAATAACTTTAAAATGAAGAAGTCATTAAATGCTTACCTACCCCACGTACTACGAAAAAATCATTCGAAAACTGGAGTCCTAATTACTTATCGCCCTTTGAACTTTTCAAAAATTACTATAACTTATAGTAAATGTACGACCAAATTATAAAAAACGTTTCATTTTAATTTAATTTGGGATCTAAAAAATGTTTTTATTTACATATATTTTGATTTAACTAACTGAAATATGCGAGTATTGAAAATAGCTAGTGGATGATTAGTATGACTGAATTATGGTTTTAGAGCATTTTATTTCTTTTTATCACAATGAAGACTGATTGAACCCATCTCAATACTTAAAATTGTTTTCAAATCAATTCAAATATACACACTAAAGGTAAAAGTCGAACCATTAACTGTTTCACTAAAGGCAAGACCTCTAATCAATCAGGTTCCATCATTACTAGTACCTTGTAGAATATGAAATTTTTGTGGAATATATTAATTATTTGACAAATATTTTATACCCTCTTTTAAATTTAATTCAATTAAATAAATAGTTTTCCTGATACACAAAGCTTAATTTAATTTCATAAACTTCAGGAGGCAATTAGCAAATGTATACCATAAAAATGATAATTAGGACTTTAAAAAACATTAATCTGCTTTTCTGACTTAGTTCTTATTTTTTTTCTTACGATAAACGAACCACAACAAATTAACATAATAGACAGACACATCTTTCAAAATCGACATCGCTTCAGGCATCCAACATGACAGGCAACACATTCATTTACGAGCTTTAGCGTTATATAGATGAAAAATAATTACTGTCAACAAGAATTGATTAATGTATCAATCTCTTAATGGATCAAAGACGGTCAACAAAGTGCGATTTTTTGGGCCAATCAAACCCGAAAAATCAGGAGAATTCAAACAATAAATAACATCAATATTAAGCTAATTCATATACTAAATGACATATGAGTAAGTACAATCTTCTTTCTTTTAAATATTCACTCAAACTAGTAATATTTTACCTGAAGGATGAATTAGAAGCTAATCTTAAAATCATTTCATCATCTATTTTTGTTCATTATTAGAAAATGAAGGATTCATTTTCAATTTACGATAATAAACCTAGGATTTTCTGTCTTTAATATAGAAGCTACAAATATGGAAATTCAAATGACAATTTCATGAATCAAAAATATATATTAAAGCAAAAGTATTATTTTTTTTATCAAAAAACTAATTTAATTGAGTGGTAAATTTGGAAGACTAAGAAAAATTTAAATAATTAAAAATGATAAAAAAAAAATGTGTTAAATGTGCATATCCATCGTAAAAAAATTAAAAACAAATGACTGAAAAAGCTCAAATTTAAAATAAAAATAGGTAACTTCGTTTAAAAAGAAATTTTATGTTAATATTAAGAAAATAACCTTGAGCCAAAAAAATAAATAAAATATCTGTACGTGATAATCCTTATACACGAAGATCTGTAATTCCGTTTCTTCAAGGATACAAAATAAACCTCTTCCGACATAGGAAAAAAAGAAGACAAAACACGGTTCTTTATGTTTTCTATGATAGCAAATTGCTCTCTTTAAGTAGTTTTCCATTCAAGGCTCAGACTCACAAGACGAGACTTGTTCGTTTCAAACACACCCCGACTGAAACTTTTCCGAAAATGTTTTTATCTACATCCGCCTGGCCGATTCTTAATTTGGGTGGAACGCCGGCATTCGCATCCAAACAATCCGAAGCTTTTGTCATCTGGATCAGTTTCGCTGCCATTTATCCACTTGATGAGAGATGAGGCTTGTCCAACCAGAACGCCAGAGTCATGGTCGGCCTGGCCATTGTCTTTATCCGCGCTGCGTTCTTACAGATGTAAAACCTATGCGACTCGACATCCAAGGGTCAAGTTCGTGGTCAGCTTTTGTCGAGGTGAAGAGCCGCTTAACTGTTTTGGGAGAAGATAAAAAAAAAATTCTCTGTTTCGAAGGTGATACTATTTGCAAATTGTGGGAGTAGAGATCCGGTTTATGAAAGGCTGCAGTTATCAAACAATGTTGTTTTTATAACTTTGTATTTAAATAGGTGGTAATAAATTCATGATTAACACTTACTAAATTTATTGTTTACTTTATTTCTTATTCAAGGTGAGCACTTTTATGTTTTGTTTCTTTCAAATAAATTGATTTTTTTTAAAGTTTATAGTCTAATAATTGAAAAATGATTTTCTCGCGAAATTAATTTCCTATTACTATGAATTAATAGTTGAAAATCACTATTTCACCATACGTCTCAAATCAGTTATTTAAACTCTTTAAAATATTTTACGCCCTTATATACATATTCTTTTCAAATTTAAGTACCAGATGTATTCCATGTAGTCTTGTTTTAAAATCAATAATCAAAAATAAACTTTTTTTTCCAAATTATTTACTTACCTACATTTTTAAACCTATATTTCCAAATGTGTTTTAAATGTAAAATAAATTTATTTTAAAATAATCATATTTTTTATACTATGACAACACTGATTCTTTGATGCTAGTCTCTATTTGAGAAGTAAAATCTAGCAATAATTGTGCATATTATTTGGGAATATTTAAAAGATTATGTATACGTTACTAAAATTATATTTTATTATACACGAGTATAACATTTAGGAGAGCGATACTTTATTTCAGAATGTTGCTGTTATTGGAGCTACAATAATCGAAATAGACTGAGTATTTTTATTCCTGTTACATGATCATATAGTTTAACTGGTATGCTTGTGAAATTTTAAAGAAATGAGTGCTAAACCTATTATTGATCTTTATCAATAATAATCTTGTTGACTAAAATAAAATAATTGGTTATTCTAAAGGATTTCAAATCATACAAAATTCACAATTCAAATGATCACTAGAAAACATAATGATTTGTAAAAAATAAGATTGATTAAATTTTTTCTTACATGGTTAATTCAAATATTAAGCCGGCTTTTCGACGAAGTGCGTGTAGCGAATTCGAACTAGAGAGCAACATCAACAGTAATAATATTCTCCAATGGTTAATATTGAATTTTATAGCTTTAAATGTGGACAAACATTAAATATGGACTAAAAGATATTCTTCGAAACAAAAAGGAAAGGAAGCTGTTAAAATTGAATTGTTCCAATTTATCTTTTAGTTGTCTTGGAAAATTATTAGAAATTTATATGGAGTGGAATATATTTTCAGAATTATGTATGTATTATAAATATTTATCTGGTTGGTTGGGTTTTCTGGCGCAAGGTCCAAAAAGGATAAGCAACGCCAATAAATAGTTATCAGAATCATACTTATGGAATGGAAGAATTTCATTATTCTTCTAACAAATAAATTTCGTTTTAACATAAAAAATGGTAATTAAAAATAAATGGAAAATAAAAGTATGGAACATTTTTTGTAATTTTTATTGAAAGTCAATGATGTAGTTCTAACCTACTTATATTTATAGAGATGGTAGTTATTAAACTGCTTGATATATTTTAACGTAGCTAAATCCTACTCAGAGTAAACTTCCCCAAGATTACTTCAAATTTTCAGTAAAACAAAAAGCAAACAAATGTCATTCAATAATGTTCTCCACTCACATTTTTATTTATTACGCATTGGACATCATTACTGAGTTTTTCTGCAAATGAGAAATACGAACTTAAACTATAAAAATAGCATAAACCAATTATATTGAGTAGAAGACGATACAATAATAAGCGTATTGGACTCAAGAATATTTTCATTCTTGAGTTCATTACCATGGATAAGCCTAAACATATATTCATAAACAAGTAAATCCTTTCGAACATATATTCATTAACAAGTAAATCTTTTTTTGTTTAAAACAACAAAAAATGCATTCTTTAGGAATATAAAATATACAACATTAAAGTTGTTTATTAACTGAAGATAATAACTGATAAATACTTTTTTGTACAGTTCGTAAATTTTGGATTTCATACATCTGGTACGTAAATAAATTTATGTCACTGGAAGAATTCTCTGAGAAATAACAATATTTCACTGAGAACTGAAAGAAATATGTACTTTTCTTGAAAAGCAATAACAGGTGTGAAGGTCTTGAAGTAATAATCAAAGATGTATAAAATTTTTTGCATTCGAATAAAAAAATTTCAAAAATGTAAAGATCCGGAAAGAAGAACATTTGCAATGGAAACGTTCGATTGAGATAAAAAATCTTATCCATTTTTTTCTTCGTTGGGAAATGTAATTTTATTTTATCATGTAAGGCAAGACAAACACTTTCAAACCTTGAAAAAATATCTAAATTATGCGAAAATCATAATTTAAATATTTTTACAAATATTAACAATCTACGTTTTTTTTTTTTTTTTTTATAAAAATTTAAAAAATCAAATTTATACTTTGATCTTAGCTAAAATGGTTTTTCCTCTTTATTAACATCTAACATATTCCATTTTTTTTTAAACATATTCTTGTTGTTAACACTTCAAAGCGATTTCTGTGATTATTACAGAGTTAATCACTTTATATTAATTTATACTTTAAAATCAGAAAACAGATGCTGTGTGTGTGCTTAAAAGTGTAAATATCTTCATTTTAAATGTAAATTATTATTTATTTACATATTGACAATGATCTAGAAAATCAGACATTAAAAATATAAAATATCTAAATAAAATTATATACTAATAATTACATTGAAGTAAACAATAATTTCACGTACTTCAATTTAAACATAGTTTTGCATACTTTTAATTATTTTTACTAATAATTTTATTAACAAATTTAATAAGAATTTAAACATTTCATAGAAATTTGGAAAAAAAGAATCACGTTCTAACATTTTGAGATGGGCAAAATAATCAACTTTCTTTTAGTAACATTCAACATACTCATCTTTAGTCACCGTTTGTTAACCTTTCAAAACAAAATTTCTGTAAATCTCATTCAATTGCAAAATTAATTATTTTACTTAATATTTATTTTCTCGAAAGTAAAAAGTAGATAATATTTAGAAACGTTAACACGTTTTATTTTAAAGCAAATTATTATTTATTTATGTTAACTTTGATCTTGTGTAAAAAAAAAAATCTGGAGTTTACAATAAAATAATCTAAATAAATTTCCATACTGACGAATTCTTTGAAACAAATAATGATTTTGTTTGCATAAGTTTCGATATAATTTCGGACTTTACTTTCATCTTTTTTATTTGCAAATTTAATAGAAATTTAAAACTTTGGAAACATATCAAAAAATCATATTTCAATATTTTGATCACGAATAATTCCTTCATTTTTAGCAAACTTCAACGTATTCTTCAGTTCGAACCCTATTGTTAACGTATTGTAATTATTTAAGAGAAAATTTCTGTAGACTGTTTAATCACTTTATTTTACTTTATTAAAAGAAGTCAGAAATGTTAAGATGTTCCTTTAAAAAAATATTGATTTATATTGGTATTGATATTCTATGGAAAAAAAAATCAAGAATCCACCATAAAATATATCTAATTGAAATTTCTTACCACTGAACGCATTGAAGTAAACAATGATTTAACTTATTTCAATACAATTACCTACATACTCTAAAGGTCAACTTTATCTTGAACTATAACTAGAGTTAAGTGTTCGAGGCTGAACTTAGCCACTTCGTAGGTCAAGACTAGTTACGCTCTATATAAAAAGAATGTGAATGAATTTTGCATCATATCAGCAGCAATCATACCAAAGAAAAGAAATGCATTTGAAATCTATATTTTAATGTAAATTTACGATATGACACTGTAATGCTTAGCGTAGATAACTTGAAAGATAATAGCATTAAATAAATTGAAACAGAGAAATTTCATTATAGGAAATTACAATAAGTGACCTAACTAAGAAGATAATAATATTCAATAATTCAAGACAATATATTTATTTAAAAATGTATGCTAAAGAAAAGTACTGCAGCTATAGATATAAAACCTTGCTTCATTTATTGGATTATGATCATTGATTGCTCTAAGTAAGTTATACCATAATCATAATCAAGCAAAAAATATGCGAATTCACTGATGATGTGAATGAAATAGAGTGATTCCCTGTATTCTGCAATTGAATAACTAGATAAGAGGCTTATATATTTGAGACAGTGATGGAAAAAATCCGCCATATAATTATAGTCATATAAATATTCTAAAGTATGTTTATATTTATACCATAACACAAATCTATATACCACATTATATATTATACCACACAAATATGTTGCATTTTCACTTTCATCTTTATTTCCTCTTCACTGAACAACATACAAATATTTTTGTCCTCTGTAAATCCTCATGAAAAATGTAATTGTGGAAAGATAAGTAGGGGCTTTAATGCCATTCTTTATTTATAATGTTTAGTTAAGGAACTGTTATATTTTTCTATAAATCTTTACATCTCATTATCTTTTTCTGTAGTCATGATTCTAAGAAATTTTTGTAAAAAATGTAGAAAGTGGTCAACAGTCTGAATGCCTAAAATGATAATAGGAGAATTATTTCTCTATTTAATACAATGCTGTAAAATAAAGTTAATACTTAGGGTTGCAAAATCATTTTTGTTTCTTTCAGAATTATGCTTAAATAAATCCGTTATTTTCACAGTTAATTAATTTAAATATGAATCATTTTTGATTAGTTGCTTCATTGTTTTCAATACGCGAAATTATATTTCAAACATTAATAAAAATATTTCAAACACAAGAATTAAATAATGAGTCATTGCTTTAATGTTTTGTTACCATAAAATTATACAAATAGTATAACTTTAAATTAAAATAAAATTGTTAATTTTAATTTAATTTAAAATTTATTATCTTGAAATCAGAATCCATTTTGTATATGAATATATGATTAACAGAGTATATGATGAACTGTGATATTCATCATAGTAATTATATTTTAATTAGGAAGTAAATTACACATTATTAATTATTCTCCGTCTGTTTTTATTTTATAAGTTATAGAATATCAAACATAAAAACTAATATGATAGCACAGAAAACAGCTCATTAATGTTTTATACTGTTAAATCTGCAGTATTTTAAAGGCTATATTCGTTTCTTCCTGCCTTTTGAATACGCACGCGTTTGTATTCAAAATATAAGAAATGATAAATAAAAAAATATTAAAATAACTGTGGCGAACAAATTAGCTAATACTCACATTTATATAGTATGAAAGTATATATACCCTTTTAAATAACTAATCTGTAATTTACAGGAAATTACTTTATATAGTTTATTTACCTGTTTTCAAAGTTGTTAATCAGTGAACAAAAAATTTAAAAATGTTATATATCATGAGATAATTTTTAAAATTAACAACAGATAATAAAATCTCACAAAGTTTTCCAGGTTTAAAAGCTTTTGTTAAAGTTTTTAGTACGCGTTTGTTATAGTTTTCAATACAATTTCTAAATCACTGGTACACCTAAAATTCGATAATCTCATATCCTACAAATTTCATGAATCTTGTGAATATTTTCCTTCAAAGTGATAAAAACAAAAGTGTCGACAACTTTTAAATAATAAAAAAAATTCTTGTAGTAATTTTCACCTATATGATTCCAGATAAAAATTAATTTAGGATTTTTTTTAAAAAATAGTGTTATAAAAATAGAAATGCAGAGATTTGCTCAAATCAAATGTAAATATATAGTGACAGAATTATGATATAAATAAATAAATTACTGGCAATAAGAAAATCACTAAAAAATTAGCATTTTACGTTAGCAATATTATATATTTTTTTATTCCAGAGCAACAAAGAAAAAATAAACTTTGTCTTAAAAACTTTGAGGAAATGTAGGCATTCATAAAAAAATGAAACATTTTAAAAATCCATAAAAAATGCGTCAAACCCAGAATTCTCATTCGGTGTGGTGCTTAGGAATTAGATTAATAAACTATTTCTTGACGTATATCTGAATACTCTGAAAAATCTACTGAAATTTACTTTTAATTGCACTAAAGTAAGTTACGTATACTAATATTTTGACAATTTTCATTAGAATTGTTCTTGTACGAATATTTTATATAAACTATTTTAAACTAGAATTCAAAGTATTCAAATTAAGGGGAAAATTTATCAATATTATGGTTATTTTTTTAATCTTTATCAAAATTCATGGAATTCCTAAATTCAGAGATTTCATATCCCATCCTTAATCTTGACATTTTGATGTTTACAGTAAAATTATGATTCTCAGACGCAGAAATATTGAGAACTATCTTAAAGCTGGCAGGGAATCAATTAAAAACGGATTAAAAGGGCCTTAATCCGGATGAAGACAACAGATCATGCGTTTCGTTGTTTGAATCCCTAGTGAAAGTAGACTCGTTTCCACAACCGAATGCACAGACTGGGGGGAGGCAGATATCGTATCAGAGGCAGATATCAATGCGACAGAACTAATTTGCGTGACAAATAAACGGATTCAGATTATTCTCAGAATACACGCACTCACTTAGATACCCATCCGAAGAAGTGAGCTTTATTGTTGTTTTATGCACCTGCATGTTAAATGCCAGTTGTTTTAAATGCCGGATTGCTTTCTGATTTTTCACAGAATTTAATTCTACTACTGATAAAAACACGCGTTGTAGCCGTGTTTTTTCAACTTAGAAAATTATATTGAAATGATTTTACTACACGAAGAGAAAAAAAATCGCACAAAAACCCATTCAATATTTTTAAATCCTACAGAAATTTTCTTCTTTTTTATGTTTTGGTGTTTGCTATCAAATTGAAATTAAATAAATCATATTAAAATGATACCTGAATTTAAAATCCCTTCGACTTATCATAACAAGAAAATCATTATACAATTTATCATGATAAATTTAGATGCCTGATTAATTTATTTAAGCTGATCAATTGTATAATTAATTTATTATTTGTCAATGCTTTCAAACGATCTTTCAATAAAAGGATAAATTATGTTTATCTTTTTAACTGGCGTGAAGAAAAGGCTTAGTTGTTTAAAGATATGTGTGTAGGCGCGTACTTGCGTCTGTATAATTTTAATAATTTATTGTATTCATATATGCGCTGATTGCATAACTTTAAAAAAATAACGTAATTAATTTAATTTAAAAATTAAATAAAATAAAACATATTAAGTAAATTTAAATTTTTGTTTAAATTTCCGTTAGTGTAAATTAACAATGAAATCTGTAAGAATTATTTTTGAAGAGAAGAGAAAAATGTTTGAATTAAAAAAATGTTTAAAATCAAGTCAATCAAATTTATTAATATTTTTCAAATAATTTTTTTCCAAAATAATTTACAAGGGCATATTTCACACATTCAATGTTCAAAAATAATTTACACCGTCATAAATTTTTACAAAGTAACTGCTTAGGTTTTCTATAAACCGCAAGTCTAAAAATTAAAATAACTACTATAAATTTCGAACATTTTGTCATTAAAATAAATTGTTCATGAAATTAGACGCAAGAATTAATTATTATTTTAAGGATGATAATTTTACATATAATTTTGTAATTTGATATATTAATTTAATAACAAATAATTCGGTTTATTTCGGTAAGTTGAAACGTTGCATAATTTTTCCTCATTTGTAGGTTCATTTAAATTTTAAGCTATTTTTTTATTTCGAAATAATTCTAACTTTTCATCAAAGAATAGTAAAATATTAAAAATTATAATAGTAAAATATTATTTTTATTTTTAAGGTATGCAACCAATGGGTATTTTAAATGTTTTCTTTTACAGCTCGAAGAAAGAAATCACTTTTATTACATGTTAATACATTTATTGTTTTCGTATATAATTAAAAGCAGAGCATGCGAAATTAAGAAAACGTTTTATTTTTGATAACCTCAATAATTTTAATGCATTCGATACTAAGACTTCGGATAAGTCATAGTTTCTTCTCCTTTCAAGGTTAACTATTCATTTTTATACTCAAAATAAAAATATCTGAAGGTATAATATTATCGAAGAATTATTCTTGGTTTCTTAAACTTTAGACAAACCATTTCCATGTCATAAATCAATTTTGTGAATTTCATTTTTTTTTTATTTTTTGAAAAACTTCTTTTATTTTTGCTAGTAAAACAAAAATATGAAAATTCTTTCACTGTATTAATAATAAAGTTAAATTATTAATAAGGATATTTTAATAATTAATTAGTAATATAAAATAGTGAAATCTAAAATCTAATAAAAAATGTCATGTAGAGTTATAATTAATTTTAAATTTTTCTTAAAAAAGAATATCTATTTTGATTAAAATTTATTAAATAAATGCAAGGCTTCAATTCTTTTGTCTTAATGTATACCATCGGTGGCCATCCTTTTTAGGAAACGTGTCATCATTTAAAAACTTTTAATTATGCGTGCAACTTCCAATTACAGTATTGTTACGAAATATTTGAACAAAAGACAATTTTTGCACGAGTTTAAATTTAAAAAATAATACAATAAATAAATCATGAATACAAACGTAATCATCATATTATCTAGTAAATATTAAAAAAAAATTTAGTGCGTAACGTTATGCATAAAATAAAATTGAATAAGATCGGTTTTATTTTATACAATATTTTTTATTTTACTGTTTAGTCGTAATGATTATTAAATAATTTGTATGTAATTAATGGGGTTTTTGAATGGATAATTTTTTAACAAGTCTTTTATAACTGGATTAGTTGTCACTAGCAATCTCCTCTATATCTAAATCTAAGATCTTTACCAATTAATTAAGAGTAATACGATCCGACAGCATATTATCTACTGAAATTAATATATAGTTGTTTGAAAAGTCATGAACAACAAGTTTTATTTTTAGCTTAACTTCACAAATTACACACATTAAGCAAATAGGTTCGGATATGTATCAAACAGGTATCTTTGAAGTCATTTATAGTAATTCTGCAGATCTTTAAAGTGACTTTTTTCACAATATACTTACTATGGTACCATTTCTTACAATGTTTATAACAGTATTTTTTATTACAATAACCCTATTTTTACTGTAATGACAGTATTTGCTTTACAGTATTTAATATTGCAAATTAATAAAAGCATCCTCAGAAAAAAATATGTAGTAAAATAATTTAAATTTATTAAATGGTAAATAAATATCTAATGACACATTCAGAATAATAAAAATAAGTATTGAAAGTGCATATTGATTACAATTAAAAGTGTGTATTGCCTTATATTTTTGTGTTAAATGTACGTAAAATTTTGTACTTAATTTATGGTATTTTTCTTTAGAATACCCTGAAAATTATTAGAAAATTTTCCCATGGATACTTTACTACCTTTTCGAGCTCAACCATCCATTATACTTACCTGAGCATTTTATCCTGAGAAAAGCAAACACAATTTTCACAGTTGACCCAAGTGGATTTCCCCACAAATACACAACTTTATACAACTGACAGATATTGACACTTCTCACTCACGGACCCCTCAGCATAAGGGTACTCCAGACGATTGCTAAAGTGCTCACTTTAAATAAAAAACAGCTTTTGGTTATTTATAAGCTTGGAAGGAGATATAAATTATGTTAAGTAAATACGGATAAATATTTTTTAAGATGTTAAGAAGAAATTTATTGGAAATGAATGTATGAGTTCTTAAAACATACTCCAAATGAAATTTTACTCATTCCTACAAATATAAAAGTTTATATAATCCATTTATTTATATTTCATATATTAATTTTATAATTTTTTGTTAATTAGTATTTCTGTAAAAATTTACATTTGTATGATGTTATAAAAATAATGATAACATATGAAATTAAAATAATTTATTATTTATATGACCTTAAAAG